>CM032449.1:87337634-87437634 GCA_019049505.1 Pachyrhynchus sulphureomaculatus | reverse complement strand
ACTTTTCAAACCAGCCTCGTACATATATATATATATATATATATATATATATATATATATATATATATATATATATATATATATAGTACCGATATATGTATAGTACCGATAACAAGCTGATGGGCCTGCAATTCTCCAATTTAAATTTGTTTCCCTTTTTAAATATAAGCACAATCAAGGCGTTTACCCAAGGGTGTTGTTATTTTACTTTCTATGAGGCACCTGTTAAATAGAGCTTCAAGACATTGTATTATCGATGCCCTGGTTCTTTGTTGTTATGCATATGTTGTAGGGCGTTCATTATTTCATCCATTGTTACATCGTGAATTTTTTCAGATCCCACATTTCTTACGATCACTCTATTTCCTTCTTCTTTCCCGGGCGGTCGCGATATTTTCGTGTCATATAGTGATTGATAATATTTCTCTGTAACTTCCTTTATCTCTTTAATTTGTGCGATCTCATGGTTATCATTATTCATAAGTTTTATTATTTGATGCCTCCCTTTATTCATTTGTTTGTTTGGGTGTTTCAAACTTTTCCCTTATTTCAAAGTTTCTTCTATTTTCGAGTTTCTCTACTGTCAGACTTCTTCTCTGATCTTTTTCTTTATTTTTTTGTCTATTCCTGCCAATTTTAATCTGCAATTTATAGGATCATTTGCTAATAGTCTTCTCTATTTTATGATATTTTGTGTGTGTTTTCTTTTTTCGACGTTGCTATTTATTTTGTAGTCAGTGTCAGTTGGTTATTTGTGCGTTTAGTTCATCAAGTTCTGTTTGGTAGTTTATGTGTTTTATATGATTAGTGCTTGTCGACATTCGTCTGTGTTTTGCTTTATTTTTTCTCTTGGTGTATTTATCTTTGTATGCATTATCAATCTAGGTCTCTTCTTCAGATTCATTCTTATTTTTGCTCTGAGCATCCGATGGTCACTGCCAATGCTTATCATTTTCAGGACTGTAATGTCGATTACAATATTCTTGTCATTTGATAACACATAGTCAATTTCGTTTCTTGTTATACCATCTGAGCTTTGCCATGTCCAGGAAAAATAACGTTCGAATTATTTTCGTTTACAAAATTTGATAATGTGTCTCTTCTCCTGTTCCTCGTATCCAAACCAAACTTCTCAACACTCTTCTCATTTGTATGCATTGGTTTCCCTATTTTGGCATTAAAGACGCCGATTATTATGATATATGGGTGGATTGAAAAGCTTCACCTAGAAACCGTACTCCGATTAAACTGTAACTATCCTAAGTACATATTAATTATTACTATTTCCATACCCTACTATTAAAAGTTAGTATTTTAAAAAGATGAAACCCACCCCGTGAGTATAAAGTACTTGCTTGGATTCCAGAGGACAGCTCGAAAAAATTGAGTAAAATCAAATCATAGAACAATTCGAAATCGAATAGCAGATTCCTCCGAAAGTTAAAAAACATTAAATGTTGATGGTTAACAGTAAAGAAATAATGCTTAATACAGTTTTTATTTATGAATGTTACTAAGAAGTGACGGGAGACTACAAACCTACCAAAACATCTCGTAATTTTCAAAAAATGGGTAAACATAAACTAAAACTGAAAGTGAAGCAAAATTGTTTACTTATGTTCACTACTTCCACTCTTCCAAACATAACGAATTTTTGCATTTCGACTAAGATAATAAATTTCTGGTGTTGGCTCGTAACTAACGGATACATGCAAATGCAACGATACCAACAGGTAAAAATATCCGAATAAAGTGTATGTTTGTTTTATTTTTTTTTAGATTTATATTTATATCTATCAAATTTTATTTAAAAAAAAGTCGAGAATCCAGTGGCCACTGTCTGAATACACGAAAGGTACAGCAGATACGTTTTCGATAATTTTGTTGGCAGCATCACATGTAATTCTGACTTAATACCCTTTTTATGAACTGAAATTGTATCCATCTAAAATATATAAAATCGTTGATAACAAGACTTAACGTTGTGTTTCAAATAACAACTGCAATGGAAGTTCAAGATTCTTTCAAGATAAATCATCATCTTCAATTTGCAAACAAACCGATTACTTAAAAAACATCAATTTATCAATGCTATTCGAGCTTTTTAAATCTCTAATTTAAGGAAGCAGTTAATTTTCAAAACAACCAAACATGTACCCGGTGTACAAGTATGAAATGCGGATTTTTTTTTTCTAAAAAACATGTTAAATTCGGAAGAATGATAGAAAAAAACTGCTTTATTCAAAGTATGCTTCATCGCTTGTTATACATTTTTTCCATCTTTTAGACAATTTGTGGATACCAGGCCAGTAAAAATCTTCCCTTTTTGTTGTGAACCATTCACCGAGCCATTTTTTCACATCTTCGTACGAACCAAAGCGCTGCTCATCACGTGCGTGACCCATCGATGCAAACAAGGAGCCAAGTCTGGTGAGTAAGCCGCATGGGGTAGAACTTCCCAGCTAAGTGCTTCCAATGTGTCGCGAACTGGTTTTGCCGTATGTGATGGAGCATCGGTCCCACCAAACACAGAGCATCGTCTTTCTGCCAAAGCGATTCGGTCTTGCGGTCGATGTGGATGGTGCGCTTGGGTCTGTCTACCCATGATTTTTTGCGCTTGGGATTCTCAAAATAAATCCGTTTTTTCATCCCCTGTAACTATACGATGCAAAAAAAAGACTTCCTTTTGTACCGAGCGAGCAAAATGTCACACGTGTTTTTGCGCTTTTCCATTTGGCTGTCGTTCAACTCATGTGGTACCCATCTATCGGTCTTCTGAATCTTTCGCATCTCTCGTAGCTGATTGGAAACAGCTTGTTGACTAACGCCCAATTGCTCGACGAGTTGTTTTTGTGTTTGCGAATCATCTTCGTCCAACAATGCTCGCAATTCAACATCTTCGTATTTTTTTGGCGGTTTTTCCACGTTCCTTGTCTGCAACATCGAAGTCACCACTTTTGAAACGCCGAAAACCATCGTTCACACGTATCTTGCGATGGAGCATGTTCACCATAAGCTTCTCGAAGTAATCGATATGATTCAAGAGCAGTTTTCTTTAAATGAAAACAAAAAATTAATGCTGTCCGTGAATGCTCTTTGTTCGGTATAAATTTCGACATATTGAACACAACAACACAACACTATGCACACACTTTTCCAATTTATCACTCGTGCGTGTCTGACACTTGTTGATGACACAACAAAATGGCGCAGTGTCAAATCTTTATAGCACAAACTGCATTGGTGCACCATCTGTTGTCTGAAATTAGCATTTCATACTTGTACACCTGGTATATATATATATATATATATATATATATATATATATATATATATATATATTTATATATATATATATATATATATATATATATATATATATATATATATATATATATGTATATATATGTATATATATGTATATATATCGTATATATATATATATATATATATATATATATATATATATATGTATATATATATATATATATATATATATATATATATATATATATATGTATATATATATATATATATATATATATATATATATATATATATATATATATATATATATATATGTATATATATATATATATATATATATATATATATATATATATATATATATATATATATATATATATATATATATATATGTATATATATATATATATATATATATATATATATATATATATATATATATATATATATATATATATATGTATATATATATATATATATATATATATATATATATATATATATATATATATATATATATATATATATATATATGTATATATATATATATATATATATATATATATATATATATATATATATATATGTATATATATATATATATATATATATATATAAATATATATATATATATATATTGTATCGTGTGAAAAAATGTTGCCCCAAGCTTGGGCGTAATTTTTATGTGACGTCCTTTTATGACATGCTAAACTGTCCTCAGTTTGAGGCATCTTTTTCCGTACCCTGTGAGAAGTTGTTTGTCCCACGCTTGAGCGCAATTTTGTAAGGTGTGCTAATTTTGCTTTATTTTTCGCCTCATGTAGACTGCGTCATTTTGTAACATTTTTAAATACTGGACGCCCCAAGCTTGAGCACAATTTTCTTGCAGCCCCGCTTTAATTTCTGATAATGAATTGAGTGAAACCTGATTTTAAAAGAACTAAAGAAATTAAAGAAATACTAGCTCAGTTTTCCTTGGTGGAGAGATATGGGTAAGAGATAATTTTTGTACGTCTTTTTGGAATTTAATTCTATTTTTAAAGAAACCTCAGTTGTACGACTTTTTTTTGGGCACCACTCATTTTAAAATAGAAAGGATTTAACTTCAGCTAAGAAAAATGAGAAAAAACTGAAGTGTTTTATGGATATTACTAAAAAGAAATTAGTCTAGCACAACTGATCCTGAAAAGAAAAATAACTATTCAGTGAGACACTAGCTTTAATCAACAAAAAAAAAGAATTTATTCATATTTTTAAAATGAAAATAAAAAGTTCCAACCTTTACAGTTATACCAAAAAATTCTAGCCTAAATAGTTGTTGTTACATTTAAACTTTAAACTTTTACAACCCCCGAAGGCGAGACATCGTGTTTTACACTTCACTTTTTTGTCTGTTATTCATTGCTGTTAATGCACTGCTCTTAAATAAGTCTATTGGAGGACAAAAACACCTTTCCGGAACATTTGCATTCATCAGTGGGGTGCGAACAAATATTCATGATATTATTGCTTTAGTGTCCATTTTTTCCTATATATATATATATATATATATATATATATATATATATATATATATATATATAAATATATATATATATATATATATATATATATATATATATATATATATATACATATATATATATATATATATATATATATATATATATATATATACATATATATATATATATATATATATATATATATATATATATATATATATATATATATATATATTTATTTATATATATATATATATTATATATATATTTATATATATATATATATATATATATATATATATATATATATATATATATATATACGTATATATATATATATATATATATATATATATATATACGTATATATATATATATATATATATATATATATATATATATATATATATATATATATATACATATATATATATATATATATATATATATATATATATATACATATATATATATATATATATATATATATATATATATATATATATATATATATATATATATATATATGTATATATATATATATATATATATATATATATATATATATATATACATATATAATATATATATATATATATATATATATATATATATATATATATATATATATATATATATACGAGGCTGGTTTGAAAAGTCCGTGCAAAGTCCGAGAGATGGCACCACCGGCGCGTATCGAGGTCATGTTTAGTTAGTAGCATCTCTTGAATGAACGCACGCCAAGTTTCAGCCATATTGGTGTGCGTGTGTTTGGCATTCGTGTGAATCCAGAAAGTCGAGTGATTTTCAAGAAATGGACGAAAAAGAATTTCGTGTGGTGATTAAACATTGCTTTATGAAAGGCAAAAACGCCTCAGGAGACTAAAGAGAAGCTTGATAAACATTATGGTGACTCTGCACCTTCGATTAGAACAGTTTATAAGTGGTTTCAAAATTTTCGGACTGGCCATATGGGCACAAGTGGCGCTGAACCTTCTGGACGGCCTGTGGAGGTTACGACTCCAGAAATCATTGAGCAAATCCATGATATGGTGATGGATGACAGAAGAGTTAAGGTGCGTGAGATTGCTAGTGCTGTGGGCATCTCGACTGAATGGGTACATAATATTTTGCATAAACATTTGGACATGAGAAAGCTATCCGCAAGATGGGTGCCGCGATTGGTCACGCTTGACCAAAAAAACGGAATCGTGTGAAGTGTAGTTGCAAGCATGGTTTGCAGCTGTTCCAGAAGAATCCGGAGGACTTTAAGCGTCTTTTCGTCACTGTGGATGAAACATGGATACATTACTACACTCTGAGACCAAACAACAATCTAAAACAATGGGTTACCAAGGGAGAATCTGCACCAAAAAAGCCGAAGACCGTTCCTTCGGCCAGAAAGGTTTATGGCGACTGTCTTTTGGGATTCGCAAGGGATAATCCTCATCGACTATCTGGAAAACGGTAAAACTATTACAGGTGAATATTATTCATCGTTATTGGACCGTTTGAAAACCGAGCTGCAAGAAAAACGCCCCGCGATTGGCCCACAAGAAAGTCGTTTTCCATCACGACAACGCACCAGCACACACCTCAGCAGTTGTGGTCACAAAATTAATGAAAATAGGATTCCAACTCGTTTCACATCCCCCCTATTCTCCAGACTTGGCTCCCTCGGACTACTATTTGTTCCCCAATTTGAAGAAATGGCTGGCGGGACAAAGATTTTATTCAAACGAGGAGGTGATTGCAGACACTAATGGATATTTTGCAGACTTGGACAAATCCTATTATTCGGAAGGGATCAACAAACTAGAACATCGTTGGACGAAGTGTATAAGCCTAAAAGGAGACTATGTCGAAAAATAAAAAAGGTTTACCCCAAACACATAAGTAGTTTTTATTTTTGCACGGACTTTTCAAACCAGCCTCGTACATATATATATATATATATATATATATATATATATATATATATATATATATATATATATATATATATATATAGTACCGATATATGTATAGTACCGATAACAAGCTGATGGGCCTGCAATTCTCCAATTTAAATTTGTTTCCCTTTTTAAATATAAGCACAATCAAGGCGTTTACCCAAGGTGTTGTTATTTTACTTTCTATGAGGCACCTGTTAAATAGAGCTTCAAGACATTGTATTATCGATGCCCCTGGTTCTTTGTTGTTATGCATATGTTGTAGGGCGTTCATTATTTCATCCATTGTTACATCGTGAATTTTTTCAGATCCCACATTTCTTACGATCACTCTATTTCCTTCTTCTTTCCCGGGCGGTCGCGATATTTTCGTGTCATATAGTGATTGATAATATTTCTCTGTAACTTCCTTTATCTCTTTAATTTGTGCGATCTCATGGTTATCATTATTCATAAGTTTTATTATTTGATGCCTCCCTTTATTCATTTGTTTGTTTGGGTGTTTCAAACTTTTCCCTTATTTCAAAGTTTCTTCTATTTTCGAGTTTCTCTACTGTCAGACTTCTTCTCTGATCTTTTTCTTTATTTTTTTGTCTATTCCTGCCAATTTTAATCTGCAATTTATAGGATCATTTGCTAATAGTCTTCTCTATTTTATGATATTTTGTGTGTGTTTTCTTTTTTCGACGTTGCTATTTATTTTGTAGTCAGTGTCAGTTGGTTATTTGTGCGTTTAGTTCATCAAGTTCTGTTTGGTAGTTTATGTGTTTTATATGATTAGTGCTTGTCGACATTCGTCTGTGTTTTGCTTTATTTTTTCTCTTGGTGTATTTATCTTTGTATGCATTATCAATCTAGGTCTCTTCTTCAGATTCATTCTTATTTTTGCTCTGAGCATCCGATGGTCACTGCCAATGCTTATCATTTTCAGGACTGTAATGTCGATTACAATATTCTTGTCATTTGATAACACATAGTCAATTTCGTTTCTTGTTATACCATCTGAGCTTTGCCATGTCCAGGAAAAAAATAACGTTCGAATTATTTTCGTTTACAAAATTTGATAATGTGTCTCTTCTCCTGTTCCTCGTATCCAAACCAAACTTCTCAACACTCTTCTCATTTGTATGCATTGGTTTCCCTATTTTGGCATTAAAGACGCCGATTATTATGATATATGGGTGGATTGAAAAGCTTCACCTAGAAACCGTACTCCGATTAAACTGTAACTATCCTAAGTACATATTAATTATTACTATTTCCATACCCTACTATTAAAAGTTAGTATTTTAAAAAGATGAAACCCACCCGTGAGTATAAAGTACTTGCTTGGATTCCAGAGGACAGCTCGAAAAAATTGAGTAAAATCAAATCATAGAACAATTCGAAATCGAATAGCAGATTCCTCCGAAAGTTAAAAAACATTAAATGTTGATGGTTAACAGTAAAGAAATAATGCTTAATACAGTTTTTATTTATGAATGTTACTAAGAAGTGACGGGAGACTACAAACCTACCAAAACATCTCGTAATTTTCAAAAAATGGGTAAAACATAAACTAAAACTGAAAGTGAAGCAAAATTGTTTACTTATGTTCACTACTTCCACTCTTCCAAACATAACGAATTTTTGCATTTCGACTAAGATAATAAATTTCTGGTGTTGGCTCGTAACTAACGGATACATGCAAATGCAACGATACCAACAGGTAAAAATATCCGAATAAAGTGTATGTTTGTTTTATTTTTTTTTAGATTTATATTTATATCTATCAAATTTTATTTAAAAAAAAGTCGAGAATCCAGTGGCCACTGTCTGAATACACGAAAGGTACAGCAGATACGTTTTCGATAATTTTGTTGGCAGCATCACATGTAATTCTGACTTAATACCCTTTTTATGAACTGAAATTGTATCCATCTAAAATATATAAATCGTTGATAACAAGACTTAACGTTGTGTTTCAAATAACAACTGCAATGGAAGTTCAAGATTCTTTCAAGATAAATCATCATCTTCAATTTGCAAACAAACCGATTACTTAAAAACATCAATTTATCAATGCTATTCGAGCTTTTTAAATCTCTAATTTAAGGAAGCAGTTAATTTTCAAAACAACCAAACATGTACCCCGGTGTACAAGTATGAAATGCGGATTTTTTTTTTTTCTAAAAAAACATGTTAAATTCGGAAGAATGAATGAAAAAAACTGCTTTATTCAAAGTATGCTTCATCGCTTGTTATACATTTTTTCCATCTTTTAGACAATTTGTGGATACCAGGCCAGTAAAAATCTTCCCTTTTTGTTGTGAACCATTCACCGAGCCATTTTTTCACATCTTCGTACGAACCAAAGCGCTGCTCATCACGTGCGTGACCCATCGATGCAAACAAGGAGCCAAGTCTGGTGAGTAAGCCGCATGGGGTAGAACTTCCCAGCTAAGTGCTTCCAATGTGTCGCGAACTGGTTTTGCCGTATGTGATGGAGCATCGGTCCCACCAAACACAGAGCATCGTCTTTCTGCCAAAGCGATTCGGTCTTGCGGTCGATGTGGATGGTGCGCTTGGGTCTGTCTACCCATGATTTTTTGCGCTTGGGATTCTCAAAATAAATCCGTTTTTCATCCCCTGTAACTATACGATGCAAAAAAAGACTTCCTTTTGTACCGAGCGAGCAAAATGTCACACGTGTTTTTGCGCTTTTCCATTTGGCTGTCGTTCAACTCATGTGGTACCCATCTATCGGTCTTCTGAATCTTTCGCATCTCTCGTAGCTGATTGGAAACAGCTTGTTGACTAACGCCCAATTGCTCGACGAGTTGTTTTTGTGTTTGCGAATCATCTTCGTCCAACAATGCTCGCAATTCAACATCTTCGTATTTTTTTGGCGGTTTTCCACGTTCCTTGTCTGCAACATCGAAGTCACCACTTTTGAAACGCCGAAACCATCGTTCACACGTATCTTGCGATGGAGCATGTTCACCATAAGCTTCTCGAAGTAATCGATATGATTCAAGAGCAGTTTTCTTTAAATGAAAACAAAAAATTAATGCTGTCCGTGAATGCTCTTTGTTCGGTATAAATTTCGACATATTGAACACAACAACACAACACTATGCACACACTTTTCCAATTTATCACTCGTGCGTGTCTGACACTTGTTGATGACACAACAAAAATGGCGCAGTGTCAAATCTTTATAGCACAAACTGCATTGGTGCACCATCTGTTGTCTGAAATTAGCATTTCATACTTGTACACCTGGTATATATATATATATATATATATATATATATATATATATATTTATATATATATATATATATATATATATATATATATATATATATATATATATATATATATATATATATGTATATATATGTATATATATGTATATATATGTATATATATATATATATATATATATATATATATATATATATATATATTTATATATATGTATATATATATATATATATATATATATATATATATGTATATATATATATATATATATATATATATATATATATATATATATGTATATATATATATATATATATATATATATATATATATATATATATATATATATATATATATATATATGTATATATATATATATATATATATATATATATATATATATATATATATATATATGTATATATATATATATATATATATATATATATATATATATATATATATATATAGATATATATATATATATATATATATATATATGTATATATATATATATATATATATATATATATATATATATATATATATATATATATATATATATATATGTATATATATATATATATATATATATATATATATAAATATATATATATATTGTATCGTGTGAAAAAATGTTGCCCCAAGCTTGGGCGTAATTTTTATGTGACGTCCTTTTATGACATGCTAAACTGTCCTCAGTTTGAGGCATCTTTTTCCGTACCCTGTGAGAAGTTGTTTGTCCCACGCTTGAGCGCAATTTTGTAAGGTGTGCTAATTTTGCTTTATTTTTCGCCTCATGTAGACTGCGTCATTTTGTAACATTTTTAAATACTGGACGCCCCAAGCTTGAGCACAATTTTCTTGCAGCCCCGCTTTAATTTCTGATAATGAATTGAGTGAAACCTGATTTTAAAAGAACTAAAGAAATTAAAGAAATACTAGCTCAGTTTTCCTTGGTGGAGAGATATGGGTAAGAGATAATTTTTGTACGTCTTTTTGGAATTTAATTCTATTTTTAAAGAAACCTCAGTTGTACGACTTTTTTTTGGGCACCACTCATTTTAAAATAGAAAGGATTTAACTTCAGCTAAGAAAAATGAGAAAAAAACTGAAGTGTTTTATGGATATTACTAAAAAGAAATTAGTCTAGCACAACTGATCCTGAAAAGAAAAATAACTATTCAGTGAGACACTAGCTTTAATCAACAAAAAAAAGAATTTATTCATATTTTTAAAATGAAAATAAAAAGTTCCAACCTTTACAGTTATACCAAAAAATTCTAGCCTAAATAGTTGTTGTTACATTTAAACTTTAAACTTTTACAACCCCCGAAGGCGAGACATCGTGTTTTACACTTCACTTTTTTGTCTGTTATTCATTGCTGTTAATGCACTGCTCTTAAATAAGTCTATTGGAGGGAGTTTTTGTTGACTTACTGTTTTTCAGTCCTGCTGTGATGGACTTCGCCCGATTTCACACTTTTTCTTAACACTTAGAAAGCTCACTACAGCTTTTATGGTCGAAACTGGTACTTTTACTTAGCGGGTTCTGAAGAAAATTCCTACTTCGGCTAGATGGAAAATAGCCTCTCGGCTAGACGGTACTGCCTGGTCTGTGGCTCGATCGAAAAAAGCCCTTCCTGGTAGTTTCTCAGGCCCTTAAATAATCGTGCGATTTTTACCGGTAATATCCGGACGCTCCAATCAAAACTCCGGGTCAAACATTTCGCCAATCGCGGCCTGGCGGTAGGTTCGATCAGCAACCCGCGCCACACAGTATATACTGAATGTCCTGAAACTTTTGTTTTAATATACCGGTCGATATTTTAAAATAAAAATAAATACAATTTGAAGTGAAGAATCAGTAACATTGCATGGTCTTAAAATCCAGGAAAAAATGAATGTTACATTTACCCCCTTCCAAAAAGAAATAGACTACACTAGTCTATTAAACTAAGGCTACTGATGAAAAGGTACAAAGTGGTACACTATCACTTAATACTAAGGTCAGAACTTAAAACAAAATTACAAACTTCGGTCCTTACTACTAGACTTAATTCTATTAAGCACTAATATTAAGTACAATGAAAACCAAATGAAAATTTTTGCATGTACACAAGAATCTTATAACTAGACTTAACTTAATTAAGCACTAAAGTTAAGTACATCAAAAAGCAAATAAAAATCCTTGCATGAACATAAGAAATACCTGTTCAAAGTAACAATCGCGGTCTTCTTATATAAAAGAATCAGCCCTGTTATCGTTACCAAAACAAAAAATATAACTATGTCTAGACTCTTGTCTAAATCAAAAAAAAAGTGAACTGAAATAAAATATGAACACCCCCCTTAAAATCTTTTAAGGATTGTCTGAAAATTTTTTTATTTCAGCAAAAGAAATTTATAAAAATTCTTAAATAAAGAAAAATAAAAAAAATGATTCTAGTGCAAACACTTACACTAAAAAGAAAAAAGTCTTGTCAGACCATTTAGCGCTAGGCCAAAAAAGTAAAAAAAATATCTGGATAAATATCCAGACAAACGCTCGGGAAAAATCGCCATCCATGCTCTAGCTCATCGCTAAGAGAACATTCTAAATCTAGTATCACTACTAGTCGCACTCGGAAAATAATCGCACTCCATATCGCAATGTCGACGTCCTAAGACATCTAGACATGCTAAAATCGCCAGTGAAAACGCTCTGGTTAATCGCCAGAAAACACGTCAGCTCATCGCCAACAAAACACTCTGGTATATCGCCAGAAAAAACCTCGGCTCCTCGCCAAGAAAACACTCTGGTATATCGCCAGAAAAAAAGCCTCGGCTCCTCGCCAAGAAAACACTCTGGTATATCGCCAGAAAAAAACTCGGCTCCTCGCCAAGAAAACACTCTGGTATAACACCAGAAAAAGCTCGGCTCCTCGCCAAGAAAACACTCTGTAAATAGTCCTCGACTACACAAAGTCTGCGTTCTAAAAGAACTAACTCGCCATGATCATAGTGAGCAGCTATAAAAGCTAACAATATCACTATAGGCACAGTGAATAGCTATAAAAGCTAAAATTCACTCTAAACACAGTGAATAGCTATAAAAGCTAAAATTCACCAAACTGAATGATCCTGCTTCAAAAAGCAATGTTCACAAAGAACAGAATGATTAGTCCGCGCGCAACTAACATTCTAGGAAACATTCCCAACATAACTATATGAGACAGCAAGTCTCGAAATAGGACCTCCCTAAAGTCATAATCCTATATAGGAGTCCATAAGCAAAACGACTCAAAATCTCGCATTTTGAGCACATGCCCTCAGGCAACCAACATACACCGAAATATATACAGAAATATGTACAGTAATATATACAGCAATATATACAGGAGTTTAAATCCCTAACTCTTGGTCATGATAACTCCATACTGAGCTTGGTGAAAGCTCTTAGCAAAAGCTAAACAAATCTTCGGCACATCGCACCAAAGTGACAAATCTGCCTAGAAACATGAGCCAGAAAAAAAAACGCTCTCCGTCATTCTTCAGGGTGGCTACACAGAGAAATAAAACTTAACCAGCATTGCGCCTCTTCAAGTTGCATGAAGAACCCTCGTGTACTGGTCTCGCCCTAGAACAACAACGAAAAACATTCAATCCATCCCACATAACAGGAGACAAACACTTCACCACGATATACTGAAAGGTGGAGACAAAAAAATACAGAATTGGTGACCCTGGTGTCCACCAACAAAAGGGAGTAGATTATAGCATCCACTAAACTGAAACGGTGTCTACCACACCACCATAAGTCAAAAAAAAATTTAATCAATAGGGTGTTCCGAAATACACTACTGCCAACAGCCTGTCACCACTAATAGGCTAATTGGAGCTGAGGTCGACTACAGTAGCTAGGCTCTCCTTTGGTTCAAATAGAAAATAACCATTTGGTAACAAAACCTCTAAAGGTCCCAAAGGTCAAACGTTCGCCCCCCATAGACTACCCTTCCAATCAGTCTGTTCCTCAGGAAGACTAACTCCCTGCCAAACGTCGTAATGGCATCTGTTAGCACCCGGTGCATCACAGCCTGTAAAAACAGATAACTCATGGGGTACAACCTAAAAGGTTTACAAGGTTGACTTAACCAAGCTTCTAACGAAATTTTAAAAAAACGAAAATGAGCTTAAAAAGCTACATGAAGCAAAAATTTCTCAAATTTTCGGTGGCAACGCAACAAAACTTTTGAAGACGACAAGAGCTTTTCCAGCTTAATCAGAAACAAGAAGAAAACATCGTTGACAGCTAAAATATTCGATCATGGTGTTAATCGTCTCCCTAGACAATAGCCTCTAGAAGAAACTGCTACAGGTATCAGGCATAACCGTTTTCTGTCAGCCCAAACTTCTAGATTACCTCTTGGAAATCTAAAAATTCGGTTAGGAATCTTCCTTCACTGCGCTTAGCCTCTCTTGACAAGGTTCTCATCTCGGTATCAGATTTTGATCATTTCTTTGTGAAACGACTGTCTTACTCTGCTCTCATCTCCTGTAAATGATCAGCCTTTAGTTCTCCTGCAGAACTTCAATTTTCTATCAATCTGATAGTAAACCGAAAAAACTCATCAGACGCCTATGAGCCTATGCAAAAAAAATTTTAAAAAAATTTGTGACTCAAAGGTAACGTTTTAAACGGCTCAGAAAAAAAAGGAAAATACCCTTAGTTTGTCAATTCAGAAGAAGATCTAAATCAAAATAATCCAAGTCTTAGACTTACTGGATAAACCAAAATCAATTTACTCTTAATTGCACCCAAAATATACCACTAAGGTAATAAAAATACACCCTCTCGGGTAGCAAACTTTGAAATTGCTCTTATTACATTTTGACTCTACATCATACAACACGAGCTTCATCCTGCGCTTGTCCTAACTCAAGATCACCTTGGATTGCCTCTAATCAAAATTTCGCTTCCAAGTGTCAAGAACTGGATATTATTTGGGGTCATAAGCAAATCAAATCCCGCGACCACCGACATACCAGTCTTATGATATATCCTGAGTGTGACTCTTTCGCAAGCTCGCAACAGCTGAGTCGATGCTAAACATCAACTACAATCAACCTAGGTTTGGGATATGGCCAATACCCAAAACCTTAGCAAAAACTATAAAAGTAAGCTATCCTCAGCTCAACTTTTATAACAGTCAAAAAAGACGAGGTCGTCACCTCTACAGAGCAACATCAAAAAAAATAAACTAAAGCAATTAAGATAATGTAAATATAACCTATTCTTCTTCTGACAAACTTTCATTAGGGTTAGGTTCATTGAATGGTTTTAAGTCTTTAATATGCCATCGTCCTATTTTAGTCCCATCTAAATTAACTAAACCATAAACTAAATCTGAAATCTTTTCTCTAATCACGCAATGCACATACTTAGGTACCAACTTAGATGTGAATTTATCAGCTGCACTGGAAAGAATTTTATTTTTTCGCCAAACGTGATCACCTATATTAAAGGCAAAATCCCTTTTCCTAAGGTTGTAAGACTTACTGTTCCGTTCATAAGCCTTATGTATCCTACTACGCACGTCGGTGAAAATATCTTTTAAACCCTTTAAATTTTCGGCGTACTCACCCCTGTTACCCGGAATTATTTCGCTGTCAATATTGACATCCAAATCTAAATTTTTATAATACGATCCAGATAGAGGTATATGTCTGCCGTAAACTAAGAAAGACGGTGTGAACCCTGTTACTTCGTGTCTTGCCGTATTTATCGCTTGTTGGATTTTGGAAATATTCTCATCCCAAGTGTCATGTGAATCCACGTAACTTCTTAAAGCGGTCCCGACTGTTCGGTTATTACGTTCCACAAAATTACATTGGGGAGAGTACACGGGATTAAAACGGATGTTAAAACCATAAGTTTCACTTAAGCTCTTAAAACTCTTAGAGGTAAACTGAGTACCGTTATCGCATATCGAAAGCGATGAAACTCCGTGGATTAGAAAAATATCGTTTTCTAAAATTTTCAGAAAGCATTCGGCTTTAGAGCTTTTCAAAGGAAATAACACGGTATACTTTGTTAACCAGCAAGAAATTACGAAAAGTCATTTATTTCCCTTTTTTGAACGTGGAAATGGGCCTACTAGATCAGCTGCTATGACTTGGAAAGGGTAATTAACCGTTTTCTCTTTTCCCATCAGTCCCATAGGTAGTGCATTTGGAGATTTCTGCGCTCCACATACTTCACAAGTCCTCACAAACTTTAAGATATCAAAACGCATTTTTGGCCACTATGAATTAAATTAAACGTATGTTGTCTCAACCTAATCGCCCAACGCGCTAGTTTGCCACTAGGGTTTTTAATAAAATTAAGCCACAATAAACTATAATGATCTGTTATGACCGTGAAAGGAACACCTTCTATGTAAGGTCGAAACTTTTCGATGTTAAAGAGTACTGCTAAACATTCTTTTTCAACAACCGAATAGTTACGTTCAGCCTTTGATAAAGTTCTACTGGCATACGCTATCACTCTTTCCTCACCATTGATTTTCTGTGTTAGGACGCCCCCTAAACCGGTATTAGAAGCATCACTAGAAATATAAAAACTGTTGGGAAAAATTTGGTTGGGATAAAATGGGAGCTGAAACCAATAGCTCTTTAATCTTTATAAAAGATTCTTCGGCTGCCTTTGTCCAATCTATCGATTGTCCTTTTTTTTTTCGTCCTTTCAAAAGATCATTAATAGGCGACAACAGGGTAGAAAAATTCTCGATAAAACGTCTGTACCATGAACACATTCCTACGAAGCGCTTAACTTCCGTAGTATTAGTAGGCCTCGCATAATTAACCATGCTTGCTACTTTATCCGGATCGGTACGCAAAGAATTTGAGCCTACAATATAGCCTAAAAACTTTAGAGAAGTTTTGAAAAAATCACATTTGTTCAAATTTATCGTCAGTCCGGCCTCTTTCAATTTATCTTTTACTTCCTTAAGTAAGCGAATATGCGATTCGAAGTCTTCCGATGTTACTAAAATATCATCGAGATAGGTAAAAATATGTGGCTCATATTTCGGACCAAATATAGCGTCCACTAAACGTTGCTGAGTTTGAGCAGCGTTCTTTAGACCAAACGGCATAGTGACGAACTGAAATAGACCTCGGCCTACTACTGCAAAAGCGGTCTTTTCCTTAGAGGATTTGTCTAAAGGAATTTGCCAGAAAGCCTTTCTAAGGTCTATCGAAGATACATACTTAGCATTCCTGAGTGATGTCAAAATTCTGTCGATGTTCGGTAATGGGTAGTTATCAAATTTGCTGACCTCGTTGAGCTTTCTTCCGTCAAAGCACAGACGATACTGTCCATCGGCCTTTTTCACCAATAAGATTGGAGAACACCAAGGACTGTTTGATTCTTCAATCACTCCGAGTTTCAACATTTCGTCTAACTCTTTATTTAATACTTTTGACATATAAGGAGACATGGCGAAGGGCCTTGTCTTTACAGGACTGGCATCAGCCGTATCTATAGACATCTTGATTTTATTCGTTCGGCCTAACCTATCTTTACTACTTCTTTCATTGAAAGAGCTTATTACGTTTTCTGCTTTTAAGCGTTCCGTCCGCGAGAGGTCATCTAGGGTACATAGACGCGAGAAAAGGTTTTCTAAAGAGTTTTCTGAATAACAATCTTTAAAACTTGTCTGAGAATTGACTTCTAGGGACTGTGGATACCACGAATTATTTTTAAAATTTACTAAA
Organism: Pachyrhynchus sulphureomaculatus; assembly: GCA_019049505.1. Lineage (NCBI taxonomy): Eukaryota > Metazoa > Arthropoda > Insecta > Coleoptera > Curculionidae > Pachyrhynchus > Pachyrhynchus sulphureomaculatus. The sequence continues at coordinate 87,419,903 of CM032449.1, read as the reverse complement.
ATTCCGAATTTTTGTGCAAAATCACATCCTAAAACCAAAGTATGTGATAGAGAAGGTACTATTAGAGCAGAAATTACTAAATAATGACCATTGCAGACTAGCGGCAACTCAACCGTACCTAAGACTTTTAGACGGCTGCCATCTGCAGTGGTAACACTTCTATTTTTGACGTGGCATATTTTTATACTTAAACGACTTAAAATTTTAATACCATTCTGACCTACAACGGAGGCATTTGCACCAGAGTCAAATAAAGCCGAGAAATGGGCACCTAATAGATTTATCTTTATATGCGGTCCATTATCTAAATATTTATGCACGAATAAAGGAGACATGTGACCATTTGGAGAAGCAGGAGTTTTAACTTGAGAAGGAGAATTTTTATTAGACTTAAAAAAATCAGAAACTTTTTGTAACTATTTAGTCCAATCTGATTTATTGGAGTATTTCTTTACTTAAGATCCTCGTTAGAATCTTTCTTTTATCCGCGACCGGACGTTCTAAGAAAGTACGACGGATTTTCAGTTCATAGTCTAATTCATTTTCCAGTAAGTTTTTGTTTGTTTTTGTTTGTTTTTGTTGGGCAGGGCGCATCGACAGCTAAGATCATTTAGCGCCCACTAGAGTTAGTTTGGTATAAATAGATTAGACTATGAAGTTGAATTCTTTTAAGTAATTGGTTATCTTTTCTTTAAGTGGGACAAAAGATTTTATGAGGATGGTGATGTTGGATGGGATGCCGTGGATGTCTCTCAAGTTTTGATGTTGAATGGATTCGATTAGATGTAACACTGATAAGGGGGAGTCACATTTAGGACAGAGTGGAGGGGGATCTCTCTTTAATAGGTGTACATGTGTGGAGTAGGTGTGTCCCAATGCCAGTCTTCTCATTATTACATTATGTCTTCGGTTCAATTCTGTGGAGTTAAGGGGAGGAAATACATTGGTTTTGATGGACCATAATTTGTTGTTGGGGTCTTCCAAGTCCCATTTGAGTTGGAAGAGAGAGCTGTGTAGGTGTTTTATGAAGATGTTAAAATCAGAGTAGTGATTCTCTCCCATGTTCATACTGCCCCTTTCTATGGCAAGTTTAGCAAGATAATCCGCTCTGTCGTTATGAGGGTTGCCTATGTGACTGGGCAACCAAAGCAAGGATATGGTACGTTTCTTCAAGGTGGCCGTGTACATCAAATCCAGAATTTGCCTGATATAGTTGAAATTGAGATTTCTAGAATTGATGGCTTTGAGAGCGCTTAGGGAATCAGAAATTATGAGAGTTGGATGTTGGATGTTTGCTTGGAGGGAATATCTGATAGCCTCCTTTATTGCCAACAATTCTGCGGAGAAAATAGAAATATGTTTAGGTAATTTAAACATTTGAACGATATTATCAAAAAAGAAGGCAGCCCCAACTCCCCTTTTCTGTCTTTGATCCATCTGTGAAGAAAAGTAAATGATTGGGATAGATATTGGATAGTCTGTCAAGAAAGAGCTTGTTAAAGAATATATTTGAATGTTCTGATTTTTTATAGGAATGCAAAGTTAGGTCAATGTTGGGGAGAGGGGAGAGCCAGGGAGGAAAGGTGGTTTGGAGGGGGTAGTTGTAATAAGGGGGGGGAGATATTGTGCTGGATGAGTAATTTGTTGATTCTGTGGGGAATAGAATCAGTGGGGAATGTAATGTTTGGTCTGTGGACATTGACCAGGTTGAGTGAGGATCTGGTATGAGGTCGTTGTAGGGAAGTTGAGTAAAATTTTAACAGTGAGAGTTGGCGAGATAGTTGGAGTGACTGAGTGGATGCGATGCACTGTAAGCTAGTGATTGGGGTGGTTCGGAATGCGCCTGTGGCCAGTCGGAGGCAGCAATTTTGTATAGTTTCAAGAGGCTTCTTGACATGAGGGCTTGCGGAGTCATAGATGAAGTTGCCGTAGTTGATTCTGGAAAGGATAAGAGACTTGTATAGATGAGAGAGAGAATGAAAGTCTGCGCCCCAGGTCGCGCCAGAGAGCATTCGAATGAGATTGATGTCAGAGAAAGATTTGGTTTTAAGGGATTCTATGTGAGGTTTCCAGGTGAGTCTATAATCGAATATTAGGCCTAGGATTTTTAGTTGGTCTGCTGAGGGGATGGAGATGTTTGCAATGGTTAGCGGATTCATTCTAGGACAGCATTTCTTCTTGCAGAAATGAACGGATGAAGATTTATGAGGGGAGAAAAATATAGCCGTGTTTGGTTGCCCAGGCGGATAGTGAGTTAACGGAGCGTTGCATCAATCTGGTGCAATCTGAAGAGGAAGGAGAGGAGGTGTACATGAGGATATCATCAGCGAATATTTTGTATTTTATGTTGGGGGCAATGTGTTCTGAGAGTGTACTAAGGGCGATGTTAAAAAGGGTGGGGCTGAGTACAGAGCCTTGTGGGACTCCCAGAGAGGTAGTGAATGGAATGGAAATAATACCGTTGGCTTTGACTCTGAATGTTCTGGATTGAAGAAAGTTGATTAAAAATTTAGGTAGGGCCCCTCTGAGACCCGCTGAAAACAACTGAGCAATGATAATGTTTTTATTGGTTATGTCGAATGCTGAAGAGAGATCCAAGGAGATTAAAAGGGTGTGATTATTGTTAGAAAAGGAACGTCTGATGTCAGTTTCTAATGATGCGAGGTGGTCCATTGCGGAACGGTGTTTCCGAAAGCCATATTGAAGTGGGGACAAAAGTTCTTTGGTTTCGATTATCCAGGTCAGGCGAGCTAATACCATGCGTTCGAACAGTTTACAAAGATGGTTCGTTAGTGATATAGGGCGGTAGCTACTCAAAGATGTTCTGGGTTTGCCTGGTTTATGGATGGGGATTATTGTTGAGAGTAACCAGGAAGAAGGGAATTCAGCCTGTAACCATATGTGATTGTAAAATGTGAGTAGAGAGAGAAGCATATCATAAGGGAGATGTTTGATCATGTCCGGATGAATGTTGTCTGGTCCTGGGGCAGAACGTTTCATGTTGTTTAAGGCTTCCTGGAGTTCTTGAAAAGAGAAAGGGGAATTGTATGGAAGAGATTGGTTGGTGTTAAAATCATTGATGTTGATGGGGGGTAGAATGAGAAAGTTGAGTAGATTTGGTGTGGAAGTAGGAGGCTAGTCCGTTGGAAATCTCAGAATGGTCAGTGGTAAAAGAATTATTGATGGAAATAGTGGGAATGCGATTACACGGAGAACCCTTCATTCTTTTGACCGCAGTCCATAGATCGGCAGATGTAATTGGGGATTTAATATTGGAGACAAATTTGTTCCAGGATTCAGTTTTGGCTAATTTGACAATTCTCCTTGCTCTGGCCCTCATTTTTTTATAGGTTACAAAATTTGCAGAAGAGGGGTGATGTTTGAATGCGTTTAAGGCTTTTTTCCTGTCTTTGAGGGCATTTGCACATTCTTCAGACCACCAGGGTACAGGGGGTCTGTTGTGATTCAGGACTAGTTTTGGGATAGATTTGTGGGCAGAGGAAAGGATTGAATCGATGTAACTTCGCAAAAAATCGTTGATATCTGTTATGGGAAGAGGGGGGGGAATGACGAGGGAAGAAAAGGAGTCCCAATTTGCTTTAGACAGGTTCCATTTGATGAGGTTATCATTGTTTTCTAGAGATTTAGGAGGGTTGGGGTTAGGGTGTCGGATTATTACAGGGAAATGATCGCTGCCATATGTGTCTGAGGCTATGTCCCATTCCAAGAGAGACGACAGACATGGACTACACAGGGCTAGATCCAAGGTGGAGAAGGAGCCTGAGGAAGAACTTATGAAGGTGGGGGTATCATGGTTTAGTAAAATGAGGTTGTGAGTTATGATTAGATCCTCGACTATTCCGCCTCTGGGGGAGATCGTATTGGAGCCCCATATGGGGTTGTGTGCATTGAAGTCTCCCAGCAGCAAGATCGGCGGAGGGAGCTTATGAACTAGGTCAGAGAGAGTGTTGAGGGTTATAGGAATGGATGGGGGCAAATAAAGATTGCATATAGTAAGATGGGAAGGAAGAGTTACCCTGATCGCAATCGTTTCCAAAGGAGATTCCAGGGGGATCTGTGTGAAATCAAGAGAGGAGTGGACATATAGTGCCACCCCTCCAGATGCTTTGTTGTTGCCGTCTCTGCATTTGTGAACAGCATTGTAGTGTTTGAGTTTTGTTTGTGAACTGGGTTTAAAGTTTGTTTCTTGAAATGCCATTATTAATGGCTTGAATTGTTTGGTTAGGATTGAGAGGTCCTCTTTCCTTTGTGAAAACCCATTCATATTCCATTGTAAAATGGAGAAGAGTGTAGTTGATGAAGAATTCATTTTTTTTTTTTTTTTTTTTTTTTATTTAGTTTTGGAAGATTGAGAGGAATCTGAATCCATGATGCAGTCTGTTAGGTTTATATCCAAGATGGACTCATTGGAGCTGTTCGGCGAGGGTTTAGCCGAACGAGATTGATGTGTTTTCTTGTTGTAAGGTTTTAGGGAGGAGTTGGTGGGGCGGTTGTGAGAGAGTTTGGAGTGGGGGGGATTGGAGGATGTCTGGGAATGGGTAGAAGGCTGGGAAAGGGTGGTGGAAGGAGGTTTAGAGTTGTGAAGTTTTTTGATTTCAGGAGGGGGGGAGAGGGGGGAGGGGAGGGAGGAATAGGATGGGGGAGAGGTTTTTTTGGGATGGTCAGGGGAAGGGGAAGGTGGTAGTGTGGCAAGGTCACACTGTGTGGAGGCATTCGCCATTTTGGGTCTAGAACCCTTGGTTATGGTGCTAAAAAGTGAAGTCTGAAGGGGGTGAAGGGTCAAATACTTTCGCTTGGCTTCAAAGTAGTTGATCTTTTCCGTAGTTTTGATTTTCATGATTTCAAATTCTGTTTTGTATTTAGAGCATCCCCTGTATCTTGGTGAATGTGATTCTTCGCAGTTTATACACTTGGGAGTTTTAGAACATTGAGCTTCAAGATGTAGATTATGTCCACAAGAAGAGCATAAGGGGTCAAATGTGCATTTGGCTGCCGTGTGTCCGAATCTTTGGCAGGCAAAGCATCTCATCGGCTGCGGAAAATAGGGTCTGACCCGAATGGAGTACCAACCCGCATGTATCCTGGTTGGCAGTTGGTGTAATTTGAAAGTTAAGACGAAGTTGTAGGATGGCTTGTTGATTTCTTTTCTTTGTGGGATACGATAGATATCTGCTACTCCCTGTTCCTTCAAGTTCTCCAAGATTTCCTCATCGGAGCAATGTTGAAGGTCACGGCAAGTGATGACTCCCTTTATGACGTTGAGTGTCTTGTGTGCAGCAGAGATTACGTCAAAATCATGGAGTTTTGTTAGGTTTTTGGCGATAATGGATTGTTTTTCATTTTCTACTTCGATTAAGATGGATCCATCTGCGATTTTTCTTGTGTCCTTCAAGGTACCAAAAGTTGCCTGTAGAGCTTTATGTAGTAAAAAGGGTGATGTATTTGCAAATGAGCCATTCTCTCTAGTAATTTTGTAGAATCTGTCATAGATATTGGGTAGAGGTAAGTTTGGATTAGTATCTATTCTCGGTCTTTTTTGACCGGTAATTGGGGGGTAATTAATTGGGTTGAGGTTAAAATTCATTGTGTTCCCACGAGAATCCTGAGAAATATTCTGGTCCGCCCCAGCAGAGCTCGGTTACTGGGGTAAGGCTAATTTCAACGGAGGTTGCCCGGTATCCGAGGGAACCGTTTGCGACCCTTCTAAGCGCAGGGTCATGCATCTCCTCGCCACGGTCTCTAACAGCTTGAGATTGCGCTATAAACTTAAGCGACAGGACAGACAAAGGGGATTGAACCATACGACACAAAGAAACTTGGGTACCTCGGGGTCGTCGCTCCCCATAATAGAGCAGTAAAACTACCCTAGCCCCTGAGGGGAATTCTCATATGTAAAAAGGCTACGTTGGAATGATTCGAATATTCCTTTATTAAATCTAATGCTTCTTCAAGTAGTGCTTTACTTTCTGATAATAAATGCTCAGCAAGTAATATTTTTGCTTTCTCGTATATAATCGATGCTTTCATCTATATTATTTTTAAATATTCCTTTTAGTCTTTATTATGGTTGGCCAGAATGTCTTCAATTTTGGTGAGAATAATTGTTAAACTGCTTGTGCAAAGGATTTTGCATTTCGTCACTAGCATTTTCATGCATTTGTCCTAATTTGTAAGACACCGAATGCCTTTTTAGATCATTAAAACATTCTTGTAAGTCATTGGATAAAACTGATTCTGTAAATTCGACTATTTTTGTGATTTTAAATTTACTGAAAATTATCATTTTCCAGTAAGTGATTGACTTTAAAATTGAAGGCTTCCATGATAAATGAATAAAATTTAAAAGAACTGTTTTAAAAAAATCGTAAAAATATTTCTCCTGTGCTCCCAATAGTCTAAATAAAAAATACGTGAAGGCACTTAAAATATGTAAACTTCTTTACCAAACATTAAAAAAAAATCTTCGACAATTTCAAAAAAATTTCTAAGTATCGCCTTGTATTAACATTCCTTTACCAATTTATCTTAAGAATTTCCTATAAAAAATCTCTAAATACCGTTTCGTATCAGCAAAGTATTTTTAATATTCATGCAAAATATAGGTGAGAAAAAAGAACAGTTTTTTTGTTCGGTTAACCGCAAAATCTAACACTGCAAAAAATTAAAGTAAACCAGCACATCTGCTAAATCTGAACTATAAAGGTAGCTGTTAAGAAAAAAGTAGGAATCTCTTATCTTAGAGTCGACAACAAAATTCATATATCTATATCAGATAAATTGAAATAAAAAATTCTACAAATTTCCTGCTTTTGTCTTACTGCTATAGTGTAGTTTCGTTTAATAAATATTATGAAATAAAAATATCTGCAAAGTTAGAGCTTTTATTTTGTTCGAAAGCTAGTACACTGAACCCTTTTTTAAAAAAATAAAATTCCAAAAGCCCCACGTTGGGCGCCATTTTGTATCGTGTGAAAAAATGTTGCCCCAAGCTTGGGCGTAATTTTTATGTGACGTCCTTTTATGACATGCTAAACTGTCCTCAGTTTGAGGCATCTTTTTCCGTACCCTGTGAGAAGTTGTTTGTCCCACGCTTGAGCGCAATTTTGTAAGGTGTGCTAATTTTGCTTTATTTTTCGCCTCATGTAGACTGCGTCATTTTGTAACATTTTTAAATACTGGACGCCCCAAGCTTGAGCACAATTTTCTTGCAGCCCCGCTTTAATTTCTGATAATGAATTGAGTGAAACCTGATTTTAAAAGAACTAAAGAAATTAAAGAAATACTAGCTCAGTTTTCCTTGGTGGAGAGATATGGGTAAGAGATAATTTTTGTACGTCTTTTTGGAATTTAATTCTATTTTTAAAGAAACCTCAGTTGTACGACTTTTTTTTGGGCCCCACTCATTTTAAAATAGAAAGGATTTAACTTCAGCTAAGAAAAATGAGAAAAAACTGAAGTGTTTTATGGATATTACTAAAAAGAAATTAGTCTAGCACAACTGATCCTGAAAAGAAAAATAACTATTCAGTGAGACACTAGCTTTAATCAACAAAAAAAAGAATTTATTCATATTTTTAAAATGAAAATAAAAAGTTCCAACCTTTACAGTTATACCAAAAAATTCTAGCCTAAATAGTTGTTGTTACATTTAAACTTTAAACTTTTACAACCCCCGAAGGCGAGACATCGTGTTTTACACTTCACTTTTTTGTCTGTTATTCATTGCTGTTAATGCACTGCTCTTAAATAAGTCTATTGGAGGGAGTTTTTGTTGACTTACTGTTTTTCAGTCCTGCTGTGATGGACTTCGCCCGATTTCACACTTTTTCTTAACACTTAGAAAGCTCACTACAGCTTTTATGGTCGAAACTGGTACTTTTACTTAGCGGGTTCTGAAGAAAATTCCTACTTCGGCTAGATGGAAAATAGCCTCTCGGCTAGACGGTACTGCCTGGTCTGTGGCTCGATCGAAAAAAGCCCTTCCTGGTAGTTTCTCAGGCCCTTAAATAATCGTGCGATTTTTACCGGTAATATCCGGACGCTCCAATCAAAACTCCGGGTCAAACATTTCGCCAATCGCGGCCTGGCGGTAGGTTCGATCAGCAACCCGCGCCACACAGTATATACTGAATGTCCTGAAACTTTTGTTTAATATACCGGTCGATATTTTAAAATAAAAATAAATACAATTTGAAGTGAAGAATCAGTAACATTGCATGGTCTTAAAATCCAGGAAAAAATGAATGTTACAATATATATATATATATATATATATATATATATATATATATATATATACCAGGTGTACAAGTATGAAATGCTAATTTCAGACAACAGATGGTGCACCAATGCAGTTTGTGCTATAAAGATTTGACACTGCGCCATTTTGTTGTGTCATCAACAAGTGTCAGACACGCACGAGTGATAAATTGGAAAAGTGTGTGCATAGTGTTGTGTTGTTGTGTTCAATATGTCGAAATTTATACCGAACAAAGAGCATTCACGGACAGCATTAATTTTTTGTTTTCATTTAAAGAAAACTGCTCTTGAATCATATCGATTACTTCGAGAAGCTTATGGTGAACATGCTCCATCGCAAGATACGTGTGAACGATGGTTTCGGCGTTTCAAAAGTGGTGACTTCGATGTTGCAGACAAGGAACGTGGAAAACCGCCAAAAAAATACGAAGATGTTGAATTGCGAGCATTGTTGGACGAAGATGATTCGCAAACACAAAAACAACTCGTCGAGCAATTGGGCGTTAGTCAACAAGCTGTTTCCAATCAGCTACGAGAGATGCGAAAGATTCAGAAGACCGATAGATGGGTACCACATGAGTTGAACGACAGCCAAATGGAAAAGCGCAAAAAACACGTGTGACATTTTGCTCGCTCGGTACAAAAGGAAGTCTTTTTTGCATCGTATAGTTACAGGGGATGAAAAACGGATTTATTTTGAGAATCCCAAGCGCAAAAAATCATGGGTAGATAGACCCAAGCGCACCATCCACATCGACCGGAAGACCGAATCGCTTTGGCAGAAAGACGATGCTCTGTGTTTGGTGGGACCGATGCTCCATCACATACGGCAAAACCAGTTCGCGACACATTGGAAGCACTTAGCTGGGAAGTTCTACCCCATGCGGCTTACTCACCAGACTTGGCTCCTTGTTTGCATCGATGGGTCACGCACGTGATGAGCAGCGCTTTGGTTCGTACGAAGATGTGAAAAAATGGCTCGGTGAATGGTTCGCAACAAAAAGGGAAGATTTTTACTGGCCTGGTATCCACAAATTGTCTAAAAGATGGAAAAAAAAAAATGTATAACAAGCGATGAAGCATACTTTGAATAAAGCAGTTTTTATCATTCTTCCGAATTTAACATGTTTTTTTAGAAAAAAAAAATCCGCATTTCATACTTGTACACCTGGTACATGTTTGGTTGTTTTGAAAATTAACTGCTTCCTAAAATTAGAGATTTAAAAAGCTCGAATAGCATTGATAAATTGATGTTTTTAGGTAATTGGTTTGTTTGCAAATTGAAGATGATGATTTATCTTGAAAGAATCTTGAACTTCCATTGCAGTTGTTATTTGAAACACAACGTTAAGTCTTGTTATCAACGATTTTATATATTTTAGATGGATACAATTTCAGTTCATAAAAAGGGTATTAAGTCAGAATTACATGTGATGCTGCCAACAAAATTATCGAAAACGTATCTGCTGTACCTTTCGTGTATTCAGGCAGTGGCCACTGGATTCTCGACTTTTTTTTAAATAAAATTTGATAGATATAAATATAAATCTAAAAAAAATAAAACAAACATACACTTTATTCGGATATTTTTACCTGTTGGTATCGTTGCATTTGCATGTATCCGTTAGTTACGAGCCAACACCAGAAATTTATTATCTTAGTCGAAATGCAAAAATTCGTTATGTTTGGAAGAGTGGAAGTAGTGAACATAAGTAAACAATTTTGCTTCACTTTCAGTTTTAGTTTATGTTTACCCATTTTTTGAAAATTACGAGATGTTTTGGTAGGTTTGTAGTCTCCCGTCACTTCTTAGTAACATTCATAAATAAAAACTGTATTAAGCATTATTTCTTTACTGTTAACCATCAACATTTAATGTTTTTTTAACTTTCGGAGGAATCTGCTATTCGATTTCGAATTGTTCTATGATTTGATTTTACTCAATTTTTTCGAGCTGTCCTCTGGAATCCAAGCAAGTACTTTATACTCACGGGTGGGTTTCATCTTTTTAAAATACTAACTTTTAATAGTAGGGTATGGAAATAGTAATAATTAATATGTACTTAGGATAGTTACAGTTTAATCGGAGTACGGTTTCTAGGTGAAGCTTTTCAATCCACCCATATATCATAATAATCGGCGTCTTTAATGCCAAAATAGGGAAACCAATGCATACAAATGAGAAGAGTGTTGAGAAGTTTGGTTTGGATACGAGGAACAGGAGAAGAGACACATTATCAAATTTTGTAAACGAAAATAATTCGAACGTTATTTTTCCTGGACATGGCAAAGCTCAGATGGTATAACAAGAAACGAAATTGACTATGTGTTATCAAATGACAAGAATATTGTAATCGACATTACAGTCCTGAAAATGATAAGCATTGGCAGTGACCATCGGATGCTCAGAGCAAAAATAAGAATGAATCTGAAGAAGAGACCTAGATTGATAATGCATACAAAGATAAATACACCAAGAGAAAAAATAAAGCAAAACACAGACGAATGTCGACAAGCACTAATCATATAAAACACATAAACTACCAAACAGAACTTGATGAACTAAACGCACAAATAACCAACTGACACTGACTACAAAATAAATAGCAACGTCGAAAAAAGAAAACACACACAAAATATCATAAAATAGAGAAGACTATTAGCAAATGATCCTATAAATTGCAGATTAAAATTGGCAGGAATAGACAAAAAAATAAAGAAAAAGATCAGAGAAGAAGTCTGACAGTAGAGAAACTCGAAAATAGAAGAAACTTTGAAATAAGGGAAAAGTTTGAAACACCCAAACAAACAAATGAATAAAGGGAGGCATCAAATAATAAAACTTATGAATAATGATAACCATGAGATCGCACAAATTAAAGAGATAAAGGAAGTTACAGAGAAATATTATCAATCACTATATGACACGAAAATATCGCGACCGCCCGGGAAAGAAGAAGGAAATAGAGTGATCGTAAGAAATGTGGGATCTGAAAAAATTCACGATGTAACAATGGATGAAATAATGAACGCCCTACAACATATGCATAACAACAAAGAACCAGGGGCATCGATAATACAATGTCTTGAAGCTCTATTTAACAGGTGCCTCATAGAAAGTAAAATAACAACACCTTGGGTAAACGCCTTGATTGTGCTTATATTTAAAAAGGGAAACAAATTTAAATTGGAGAATTGCAGGCCCATCAGCTTGTTATCGGTACTATACAAAATCCTTACTAGAATCATAACATATAGATTAACGAAAAAATTAGACAGTTATTATCCACGTGAACAAGCGGGATTTAGACGGGGATATAGCACTTGGGACCATCTTCAAACAAGTAGATTACTAGTGGAAAAAGTAAATAAATATAAGGTCACCTTGCGGATAGCAATGGTTGACCACGAAAAAACATTTGATTCAGTAGAGATATGGGCAGTCTTTAACGCCTTAAGTAATAGTAGAGTCGATGAAAGGTACACAACTCTTCTTGAATACATATATAAAAATGCCACATCACAAATAATGCTTGAAGAAAAAACAAATAAAATCAAAATTAAAAGAGGAATTAGACAAGGCGACTCGATATCCCCAAAGCTGTTCACTTTGACTCTAGAAGACATGTCCAAACCGTTAAAGTAGGAAACTAAAGGAATACTAATGGACGGTGAACGATTAAATCACTTAAGGTTTGGAGATGAGATCACTTTGATCGCCGACACAAAGTAAGAATTACAAGAAATGTTGATGGAATTAAATGTCAAGTCTCGAGAAATAGGTGTAAAAATAAACTTTACCAAAACCAAGTATTTGAACAACGAAAGTAAAGATAACAACCAGGAACTATTAATAGAAGGTGAAAGAATAGGAAAGGTACAAACCTTCATTTATTAAGGACAAAAAATCGAAATATCAAAAAATAATTTAAAGGCTGACTTGGATAGAAGAGTCTCGTTAGCTTGGTCTGTGTTCGGAAGGTTACCATCTATATTTAAATTGGACATCCCCAGAGTATTTGATCAATATGTACTGCCGGTATTAACATAAGGCACTGAAACGTTGGTTTTAAATAAAAGTATAATAAATAAACTCTAGGTAACCCAAAGAGCAACGTAGAAGAGAATGTTAAATATTAGACTTGAGAGAGAGAATTAAAATATCGTGTGTGTACAAAACAACAGATTTTTTGAGAACTTTTTAGTGTTCCGTACGAAACAGTTATAAGATCACTTCGGTGTCTGTCCGTCTGTCACACCTGATTTTTTCCTATTGACATAAAAAGTTGAAATTTGGCACTAATATAGGAATTGATGGCCTCATCAGAGCCGTGTAGTTTTGAAAGCTAACTTTTGATTTAAGGGGTTAGTTTTGAGGGGTGAAATCGGAAGTGAAAAAAAAAATTTACCAGGTCATCGAGTGGGGTGTCAAATGAAAGCTTGTAAAAATACGAGTTCAAAAACATATATAATGTAATACTTGCGCAGACTTTTCTTTGTATTATTTTTTAAAAATTGCGTTCTCGACCCTTATCTTGAAAAGTACTAATCAAAAAATTTTAAAAAAGTTCTGGAATATTTTCCACAGGATGTAGATTGAACGAAAATTATCATGAGTCATTACCTTTAATAATTTATCAAAGTCATCAGTTTTCAATAAAGATCTGTTGAAAACTCAGTTGGAGTGTGTTTTGTGAAGTCATTGATCATTTTATTTTAAAAGTAATCAACATACGGAACACTAACTGCGCAAGTCCGACTTGCACTTGACCGGTTATTTTAATCAGATCTCATTTCCCTTTATTGACTGACATATAATATGATATTGAATACTATTAATTTTTTTATAAATGATTTATTAATCATATTACAGCCCTCGTTATATAGTTTTTTGATAAGATTGGAAATTAATAAATATAAAATTAAAAAATAACATGATTTCTTGACTTTCGAATTCCTAAAAAGAATATACAATATGAGATAATGGAATCTTTTTTCAGACCCTTTCTATCCCATACATGTTTGATTAAAAATCATTATACTTAAAGGTTTTTTTTAGAACCTGATTTAAGAAACCGGTCTTCCGGGTTCGTTTCTGATGATTTTTTATGTTCACTCTGTAAAATATTTATCAGTCCTCTCTGCACACTATTTCTGTTAAGAATGAAAAAACCAAAATAAATATGATTTTCAGATTCCTTTACTCCGAGAACTTTGCAAAGGACGCCTAACTTGATACATACAGCTGTCGCCTTTAACACCTTGTTCTCTTATATGTTTGACTATAAATAATCGTTAATAAAATTTGTTCATTCTAGCAATCAGAAACTTCTTATAATACTATTGAAACTTTTTGAATTTTATCTTCCTCCACTTAGTGTTTTAAAATTAACAGTGGGATTAAATTTCACTCATAAATTTCCAAAAATGGAAAAAAAAAAAGGTATATGACAATATGTTGCCACTACTGGTTGCTGCTTGCTTTCATTTTATCCACTTTTAGAAAGCGAATTTAGCCAAAAGAGTCCATACATCGATAACGATTATAATTTTAGAGTTTAACGGTCTTGTTTTTATGTTTTTATGGTCTTCATATATTTACTGTTTTTACAATTATTTATTAGTACTCAGATACTTACTAGCTTGTTAGTCTTCAGTGTTGTCACAAGCGTAGTTCCTTGAATTGAATCTTAAGTCGTAAGTAAGAATCCTTTTGGTTTTTTAATAAACGATAAGAAATATTTTGTTTTAAAATAAGTTTTATTTTTATCAAATTATTGTCATTCCTGCATACCTTTGTGCCTTTTTAGTGTCACTCACCTCTTTTTTCCCCACTGTAATGATTCTTTCAAAGCTTCAGAGCTACTGTTAAAGTCTTCTTTTAAGTCATCTAAACCGAGACAATAAAAGACTCATAGAATGTGAAATTTCTATTTTTTTTTTAAATTGAAGTTCTTGGTAACGTCACCAGTAATTTTGAGTCAAATTTTAGCAGGAATGTGTGGTCCAAATTTGGAATCGATATTTTATTGTGTTCGAGGGTTATCGAAGCAAATAGAAAGATAGGTGGAAATTGGAAATTATGTTTTTCGTAATCTGGAGACACTTAAATGTCCTGAAATTATAATAATTTAGACGGTTGTTTAGCGAATGTCAATACTTCCTTTAACGAGGGAAGTAAGACCTCGTAGGTACATTATTTTTTTTTGATCATTGTAGAGAGTAGAGCTTCAGAATCTTGAAATTATGTCACAAAAGTATCTATTCTAAGTATGTTTTTGCATTGTAGATCTTTCGAAAATTCTTGTTCTATTTCTCGCTATAATCATCATTGATACATCCGTTCATTTCTGTTAAAGGGCTCTTTAACTAAATATATTTTTAAGTTTTTCAGTAGGATGGTAACTTTAAAGTTCTACCTTGTCCAATGCGCTATTTTTATCGTTAAAAGAAAATCTTGCAGACGAGTAAAGCAACTTTGACTCTTCAGACCAGAATTTTATTGGTAATCACTCATATTTTCGTCTTAAAATAAATCTTACTATATATTTACTTTCTAAGCAGTGAAGAAATATTTAAGTATGATACTAGTTTCGTTGCGTAGTCTATTGCAAATTTTATTTTCGTTATTATTTGGTGTAGTGGTTTATTCTACGCTTGCTATTGCAATAGTTGTACTAGATAAATTATTAGATTATTGTTGTTATAATTAAATATTTTCAGTCTTCATAAAAATAACATACTTGTATTATTAATTAAGCGAATGTTATTGTATATTGCGAAAAAGAAGCAATGAATATTTTTGGAACACGAAATATTCTATTCAGAATTTTTGAAAGCAAAATTTTAGAAAACAAAACTTTCGAAAAACAAATTTTTTGAAAATTGGTTTTAACACATAATTTTCGAAAACAAAACTCTGAAACCGAATGATCAAGATACCGTTACTTTTCCATCGTACTACTACATCTAGAAGAGGAAGGGTACAATGTGATTCAGTTTCCATTGTAAATTTTATGTTAAAATGTTTTTGATAAAGGTGATTCAAAAATGTATACATGCTGCAGGTGTAGTCACTTAGTAATTGCATATTAGCCTTTGTCTTTAACTACTGCCGCTCCGCTAACAGTTCGTATATCAACCGATCATTTATATATTCGTTGCATGAAAGAAAATTAGCTGTTTAATAACGGTTAGTTTTTAGTGTGTCTTACGGAACACTTATAAGATCACTTCGGCGTCTGTCCGTCTGTCACACCCGATTTTCTCCGAAACTATTTGACATAGAAAGGTGAAATTTGGCATGAACATAGAAATTGATGACCTCATCAGAGCTGTGTAGTTTTGAAAGTTAAATTTTGACTCAAGGGGTTAGTTTTGGGAGGTGAAATTAGAAGTGAAAAAAAATTACCAGGTCATCAAGTGGGGTGTCAAAACAGAATTACTTACGGATTTTACGATTAGTGTAATTTTTTTTTATTAACAATTTAAAGCAAAATTTTTCGTCATTTTTTTGTTTTTTTTTTATTTGCCTGCCAAATTAACAAAAATCAATATTTTTTCATTTCCCTACTTCATTCCCTAGATTTTCACTTATAAAACAAAAATATTTTTGTTTTTAGTGTTCCGTACGGAACACTTATAAGATCACTTCGGTGTCTGTCTGTCTGTCTGTCTGTCACACCCGATTTTCTCCGAAACTATTTGACATAGAAAGGTGAAATTTGGTAATAATATAGGAATTGATGGCCTCATCAGAGCCATGTAGTTTTGAGAATTACATTTTGACTTAAGGGGTTAGTTTTAGGGGGTGAAGTCGGAAGTGAAAAAAAAAAAAAAATTTACTAGGTCATCGAGTGTGGTGTCAAATGAAAGCTTGTGAAAACATGAGTAAAACATATATATATATAATATTATACTTGCGCGCCCTTTTCTTTGTATTATTTTTAAAAATTCGCGAAAAATCGCTGTCCCGGGCCTTATCTCAAAAACTACTTATCAAAAAATTTCGAAAAAATTCTGGAATATTCTCCACGGGGTGTAGATTGAACGAAAATTATCACGAGTGCATTACCTTTAATAATTTAGATGGTATATAAAAAAAACAAAAATTTCAAGGTCATCAGATTTCAGTAAAGATTGGAAACAAACTTTGTTGAAAACTCATTTGGGGTGTGTTTTGTGAAGTCACTGAGCATTTTATACCACCGTAACATAAATTTTGACTTAAGGGGTTCGTTTTTGAGGGGTGAAATCGGAAGTGAAAAAAAATTTTTTTTACTAGGTCATCGAGTGTGGTGTCAAATGAAAGCTTGTGAAAACACGAGTAAAATATATATATATATATATATATATATATATATATATATATATATATATATATATATATATAATGTAATACTTGCGCACACTTTTCTTCGTATTACTTTTAAAAAATCGCTGTCCCCTACCTTATCTCGAAAAGTACTGATCAAAAAATTTTGAAAAAATTCTGGAATATTCTCCATGGGGTATAGATTGAACGAAAATTATCACGAGTGCATTACCTTTAACAATTTATTTGGTATATAAAAAAAAACAAAATTTCAAGGTCACCAGTTTTCAGTAAAGATTGGAAACAAACTTTGTTGAAAACTCATTTGGGGTG
Organism: Pachyrhynchus sulphureomaculatus; assembly: GCA_019049505.1. Lineage (NCBI taxonomy): Eukaryota > Metazoa > Arthropoda > Insecta > Coleoptera > Curculionidae > Pachyrhynchus > Pachyrhynchus sulphureomaculatus. The sequence continues at coordinate 87,402,976 of CM032449.1, read as the reverse complement.
TGTTTTGTGAAGTCATTGATCATTTTATACCACCCTAACAAAAATTTTTATTTTAAAAACAATCAACGTACGGAACACTAATTGTGCAAGTTCAACTTGCACTTGACCGGTTTTTTTCATTCTAGGTTCCCTTCGTGAGAAATTTTTCCGGTGGGGCAAAAAAGGGATTTTTGTTTTCCGAGCGCTACAGCCGCCATTTTGCATTAAAAAATTCTGAAAAAAATCATGTATGTTCTTTGATATTTGTAAAACAAAAAATTTTTTTAATCGCAAGTCGATATTTTGTATCTTGAATTCTTAAAGTTCACTTTTTTTTTGACCTCTACAGTGGTGTTCACTCTTAATAATTTATCTGGTATATAAAAAAAAACATAAAATTTCAAGGTTACCAGTTTTCAGTAAAGGTCGGAAAAAAACTTTGTTGAAAAACTCATTTGGGGTGTGTTTTGTGAAGTCATTGATCATTTTATACTTCCGTAACAAGAATCACGATCATTAGGGTACTACTGATGTGTATAAAATTAGTATCAACTATTAAAATTGAACGGTGTCTACATTTCAGCAGTTATTTATTGCTTTCTCGTCTGTTGAACCATCTCAGGATACGTATGATCATAGTACGACTCATCAGTTTGAACATAGTTAAAAACTGCTGAAATATTCTGGTCAAATTTGGTAGTTGATATTAATTTTTATATATCGTGGTAGAACTATAATAATTGCGCTTTATAGCGGTAACTGTTAGTAACTCTGATATCTTCACTAAATAATTTCTGTATCAGTCCGTGGCTTAAACCACTTCTAAAGAAGGGCAGATATGTTTTCAAAATTAGGCGTGTAGCAGCTAAAGATACAACATGTTGTATCTTATGGACGGTTAGCACCCTTTGTTATTACATATAATAGGAAAAAAACTCTTCATATTATTCACATGTCTTCTAGATGTCATCCTTCTTTGGCGCTATTGGTGTCTAGAGGAAACATGTAAACTTTAATGTTATTGTCAAGAGTGGCTAATTAGTGTTCCGTACGGAACACTTATAAGATTACTTCGGTGTCTGTCCGTCCATCCGTCCGTCCTTCTGTCCCTCTCTCTGTCATACTCGATTTTCTCCGAAACTAATAGATAGAAAGTTGAAATTCGGTACTAATATAGGAATTTATGGCCTCATTAGATCCGTATAGTTTTACAAGTTAAGTTTTGACTTAAGGGGTTAGTTTTGGGGGGTGAAATCAGAAGTGAAAAAAATTTTTTTTTTACTAGGTCATCAAATGAAAGCTTGTAAAAACATGAGTTCAAGAATATATGTAATGTAATATTTGCGCACATTTTTTTTGTATTATTTTTAAAACTCGTGAAAAATCGCAGTCCTCTCCTCTATCTCAAAAAGTACTGATCAGAAAATGTTGAAATATTTCTGGAATATTCTCCACAGGATGTAGATTGAACGAAAACTATCACTACCTTTATTAATTTATCTGGTATATAAAAAAACAAAAATTTCAAGGTCATCAGTTTTCAGTAAAGATCGGAAACAAACTTTGTTGAAAACTCATTTGGGGTGTGTTTTGTGAAGTCACTGATCATTTTGTACCTCCGTAACAAGAAATTTTATTTTAAAGTAATCAACGTACGAAAAACACTAATTGCGCAAGTTCCACTTGCACTTGACCGGTTATTATTTTTTTTTGAATACTGTTAGGTATTGAATTTATTTATTATCCGCGGTTAAGTATGGTGTATGGGCCTTCCGCATTTAATATTTATTTTATAGTTCTCACACGTTAAGTGTAATTAGAAAATCAACACCTATTTTTAATTTATTATTGTTCTTTAAATGTTGAGGTAGTGCATTTCTTAAACGAAGTTATTGGGATAAATAGTTACGCTGTTAAAAAATTATATAAACCTGAAAGTTTTTGCGAAAATCAAGTTGGGTAACAAAATTTAATGAAACTCTACCCCAAACGTTGCCAAACACACAAGTCATGGAGTTCTAGAGTAAAGAGAGAGTGAAATGAGCGGATGTAACTGTAAGAACGTTAGTAAATCAAAAAGACACTCAGAACTTATATTATTTCTAATTTAGCGATTTATTATTATATATTACTAAGCTTTCATGCCAGCACACGTCAAAGACAAGCATATTAGCCTGCATTCACTTCTTGATATATTCAGATATCCGTATTAAATCTAACTTTTTTTGCTTATATGCACTGATTTTGGACTTTCGATGTAAACCCATGACGATATAAAGTTTGTTTTTTTTTTTTGATTGGGGTTCCACATGGCTTAATTTCGAAACATGATTTGTTTGTTTTTTTTTTCAGATAGTAAAAATAGTAAAAACGTTGATATCCTTTTAAAAACAATTGTCATATGTGCATCTAACACTTGTGCAGGCTTTTAATTTACTGTTTTAACGTGAAATGACATACGTTTTGCGCGCAAGTTTTTGCAGTTATGAGCACATAAATTTTGTTGTTAGTAAAAAGATATGTTTTAATTTACAGTTTGTGTCAAATGTGTCAAATTTGGTTTATTATAATGTTTCTGTGTTTTTAATTTATCATTGTGTGAGAAGTCATACGTTTTTAAAACATAATTTGTTTTCCTTCTATATGTTAATACATTTTCAGATGTTATAAGAAAAAACGTTTCACTCCTTTTAAAAATGTGTCTATACATCAGATACATATGTAGGCTAGTAATTTAAAGTTTAGCCCTATGCTTTACTGTTTTCGCTCCCATTTAATACTTATTAGACTGCTCTATTATATGATTCTACTAATTGATGAGAAAAAATATTTGTGTGTTAAACAAATGTCTATCTATTTGTCTATCTCTCTCTCTCTCTCTTTCTCTCTCTCTCTCTCTCTTTCTCTCTCTATATATATATATATATATATATATATATATATATATATATATATATATATATATATATATATTAGCCGTGCCCACGGCTCCGCCCGCGTGAATTTTATTCACTATTATCGTCACTGCTTATTCCTTATGTTGCCTAACGTAATAAAATAGATCCTATACCCTGGCCAGAGAAAATATGTATTTTATAAAAAAAAACACGTAAATCGGATAAGTGTTTCTTGAGTGGTAAGCTTACTAACGGACAGACAGACAGAGAGACGTTGCGTTTTATATATATTATATAGATTAATATTATCACAAAAAAATTCTTCTTTCTCACATTTGGTCAATGTGGTTCCATGTTGGCCCAAGCCAAGTCAGCACAAACGCTCTTACCATTGTGTATTAAGGAATGACCTGACAATGTTACATGTTTTCAAAATCACTGACTTCTGAATGTTTCTGTGTATGTTTGTGTTGAGTCCTAATTATACTAAGTGTGGTGTAAATGTTACTGGTGTAAGGCCTGTGGCTGATATGATGAGGGGGACAATGATGACTTTTTCTTGTTTCCATAGCCTTTTTATTTCTGTTGCAAGATCTGTGTATTTGGAGATTTTTTCTGTGTATTTCATTTGGATGTTTGTGTCGTTGGGGACAGCTATGTGAATTAGATAGGTGACTTTTCCTTTTTTGCACTGAAAAGTAATATCGGGTCTATTGGCGCAGATTGTTTTATCTGTATGGACACTGATGTCCCAGTAGAGCTTGTAATCTTTAAATTCAAGTATGGATGTTGGTGTGTATTTGTAGTAGGGATCTGTGTTTTCTATGAGTTTGTATGTTGTAGTGAGTGCTTGATGAACTACTTTTACAGCTGAGTCATGTCTGGCTATGTATTCCGTTCCGGTTAATATTTTACATCCGCTTGTTATGTGGTCGATCGTTTCTTTCTGCTGGTGGCATTTCCTGCATCTGTGTTCTGTAATAGTTGGGTCTTTGATGATATGCTTTTGGTAGTTTCTGGTTAATACGACTTTATCCTCGATGGCAAGTAAGAAGCCTTCTGTTTCAGGGAATAGCTGCCCATTCTGTAAACAGATGTACGACTATTTTTATTTACGTGGTCTTGTTCTATGTGGTATCTATGTTTTCCATGGAGGGTTCTTTCTGACCACATTTTCATCTTTTCCTGTTGTAATTGGGTGTGACTGTGTGTGTCTGCTGGGTGGTCTGCCCGGGATAAGTCGAGAGGTGTGTATTTTTTGTCTGCTTTCACTGTTGCTGTGTGGAGGCTGGTTTGCTTGCTGTGAAAGAATTTCCTAAGTGCTTGTATTTGTTTTATGTGTAGTGATCTGATGTCTATGATTCCTCTTCCTCCTGCCTTTCTCTCGATGGTAAGTCTTTCTTTGCATGCGTTGGGGTGTAATTTCCTGTATTTGGTAAATTTAGAACGTATAAGGATGTGAATGTTTTCTATGTCTGCTTGTGACCATTCGATGATACCAAATGAATATGTGAGTATAGGTATAGTGAACGTGTTGATGAATTTAGTGAGATATTTGGAGTTGAGTTTTGTTTGTAAAAGTTTCATGAGTCTGTTTTTGAATTCGGTTCTGAGCTCTGTTTCGATGTGAGTGTGGTTGAGTTTGGTGCTTCGTTGGAAGCCTAGATATTGTTAGGTTTCCTTGTCGAGTATGTTATCGAGTTTTTTCGTTGTTGATGGTTTCTGTCTCTTGGTGGACGTTCCATTGGCCTTGGTTGATGGAAATTATTATTAATATATAACTTGGCCAGAGAACATATGTATAAATTTAAAAAAAAACACGTAAATCAGATAGGGATTCTCGGGTGTGATAAGCGCACTAACAGACAGACAGACAGACAGAGAGACGTTGCATTTTATAGATATTGTACTCTTTGTTACATGATATTGTTCTATATTTAACGGTTTAGGCAGTGTGTTGCAAGAGAGTGGCTAGTGGTAAACTTTTTTCCGACTTGATTCATATGTTACCTAACGTAGTAAAATATAGTCTATAATCTGGCCAGAGAACATATGTATGTTTTTAAAAAAAAGGCACGTAAATCGGATAAGTGGTTCGCCAGTGATAAGCGCACTAATGGACAGACAGACATACTGAGAGCCAGACAGAGAGACGTTGTATTTTATATATATTATAAATTTATATATATTATAGATTACCTGGCCAGAGAACATATGTATGTTTTTAAAAAAAAAGCACGTAAATAGGATAAGTGGTTCTCTAGTGATAAGCGCACTAACGGATAGGCAGACAGAGAGACGTTGCATTTTATGTATATTATAGATATAGATTTTCTTTGCTACATGATATTGTTCCATATTTAATTGTTTAGGCAATGTATTGCAAGAGAACGCGCTAGGGGCAAACTTTTTTCCGATTTGATTTACTATTATCGTCACTGCTTATTCCTTATGTTACCTAACGTAATAAATATATCCTATAACCTGGTCAGGGAATTTATGTATGTTTAAAAAAAAAGCACATAAATCGGACAAGTAGTTCTCCAGTGATAAGCGCACTAAGGGACAGACAGACAGAGAGACGTTGCATTTTATATATATTATAGTAGATATATATATATATATATATATATATATATATATATATATATATATATATATATATATATACATATATATATATATATATATATATATATATATATATATATATATATATATATATATACATATATATATATATATATATATATATATATATATATATATATATATATATATATATATATGTATATATATATATATATATATATATATATATATATATATATATATATATATATATATATATATATACGAGGCTGGTTTGAAAAGTCCGTGCAAAGTCAGAGAGATGGCACCACCGGCGCGTATCGAGGTCATGTTTAGTTAGTAGCATCTCTTGAATGAACGCACACCAAGTTTCAGCCATATTGGTCTATTTCTTTGTGTTTGGCATTCGTGTGAATCAAGGAAGTCGGGTGATTTTCAAGAAATGGACGAAAAAGAATTTCGTGTTGTGATTAAACATTACTTTATGAAAGGCAAAACGCCTCAGGAGACTAAAGAGAAGCTTGATAAACATTATCGTGACTCTCCACCTTCGATTAGAACAGTTTATAAGTGGTTTCAAAATTTTCGGACTGGCCATATGGGCACAAGTGACGCTGAACATTCTGGACGGCCTGTGGAGGTTACGACTCCAGAAATCATTGATCAAATCCATGATATGGTGATGGATGACAGAAGAGTTAAGGTGCGTGAGATTGCTAGTGCTGTGGGCATCTCGACTGAACGGGTACATAATATTTTGCATAAACATTTGGGCATGCGACAGCTATCCGCAAGATGGGTGCCGCGATTGCTCACGCTTGACCAAAAACGGAATCGTGTGAAGTGTTGCAAGGATGGTTTGCAGCTGTTCCAGAAGAATCCGGAGGACTTTAAGCGTCGTTTCGTCACTGTGGATGAAACATGGATACATTACTATACTCCTGAGACCAAACAACAATCTAAACAATGGGTTACTAAGGGGGAATCTGCACCAAAAAAGGCGAAGATCGTTCCTTCGGCCGGAAAGGTTATGGCGACTGTCTTTTGGGATTCGCAAGGGATAATCCTCATCGACTATCTGGAAAAGGGTAAAACTATTACAGGTGAATATTATTCATCGTTATTGGACCGTTTGAAAATTGAGCTGCAAGAAAAACGCCCGCGATTGGCCCACAAGAAAGTCCTTTTCCATCACAACGCACCAGCACACACCTCAGCAGTTGTGGTCGCAAAAATAATGGAAATAGGATTCCAACTCGTTTCACATCCCCCCTATTCTCCAGACTTGGCTCCCTCGGACTACTATTTGTTCCCCAATTTGAAGAAATGGCTGGCAGGTCAAAGATTTTATTCAAACGAGGAGGTGATTGCAGACACTAATGGATACTTTGCAGACTTGGACAAATCCTATTATTCGGAAGGGATCAACAAACTAGAACATCGTTGGACGAAGTGTATAAGCCTAAAAGGAGACTATGTCGAAAAATAAAAAAGGTTTACCCCAAACACATAAGTAGTTTTTATTTTCGCACGGACTTTTCAAACCAGCCTCGTATATGCAAACTTCAAAATGAATATTTGCAAAACAACGTTAATTTTACTGAATTAAAATGTACAGGGACATAAATCTCACCTAACTTATTATTTTCCTATTTAACATACCAAGAAAATTTTTCCAGCGTTAAACTTAGTTTTTTATGAGAAAGCTAAATATAATAAGAAAAAATTTGTCACGTATTAGATTTGCCAGATTACAATGCCAATTAGAATTGTTTTAAATGGCACCCTCTGCATATGACCACATCATTAAATAGCATTTTTCTGTCCGTTTACAAAAATATATAGGACTGGATATTGATAACACAATATGATAACACAAAATTTGTCACTTGCCAAATTTGACAGATTTCAAAGCCAACTAGAATTTTTTTTTAAATGGCGCCCTTTACATATGAAGGCACCATTAAAAAGCGTTTTTTTTCAGTCCGTTCATAAAAATATATAACACTTGAGATTTTTTCTCAGTCGTTACCGATATACAGCGCATTTAACTTATTGAACCGAATTTAACTTTTAAGTGGTTCACTTAATTAACTCTTTTCCTATTTAGGGTGCCATAAAAATTCTTTTACCAATAATCTTAGTTTTTTGCGAGGAAGCCAAATACGTCACACAAAATCTGTCACTTGTCCAATTTGATAGTTTATAAAGTCAACTAGAATTTTTTAAATGGCACCCTCTACACATGAACACAACTTTAAATAAATTTTTCATTCCGTTTAGAAAAATACATATTGGTATAGTTGGCTTTGTAAACAGTCAAAATTCGTGACAAATATCTTGGTATCATATTTGGCTCTCTCATAAAAAAACTAAATTTATTAGTGTAAGACAGTTTTAGATATGCCAAATAGGTAGTAAATCGGATGAACCACTTAAAAGTTAAAATTTGGTTCAATAACTTGAATGCCCTGTATATCGGTAACAACTGAAAATAAATATCAAATATTAAGTGTCTTTGGAAACGGACTGAAAAATGCTATTTAATGTTGTACTCATATGTAGAGGGTGCCATTTAAAAAATCAGGGTTGGCTGTGTAATTTGTTAAATTTGACAAGTGATAAATTTTTTGTCACTTGACTTTCTAAGAAAAAACTAAGTTTAGTACTGGAAGAATCGTACGTTGTAATGTCCACACGTCCCGTCCCTTAGAATTAACATTGCCATAGAATTATCTTTAAAAAAATTTAAAACGCCCGCTAGCGTTGAAACTTTCACCCCTCCCCGCATATGTCACCTCTTGTGGAGGACGTAATTCAACAAAGTCAAGATTCAAGTAGAGTTACACCAAGTATCGCTATCGCTACAGAAAGACAACCCGTAGATACCTAGTTGCGGTCCGCCTAATGATCTTTAGAAGGTTGTAGATATTTTGACCTGCCTTTCATCCTAGTTGCGGTAATCGACAAATCGGCAGGTAGGTAGGGTTAAATTATCAAATATTATTACATTAAATTAGGGTTAACGTAAATTAAATAAAAGTATAAAACGTAAGGGCCTTTTTGAAATTTACTAGTTTACGTTTAAACTTTGATCCTATTGGAAAATTACAAATTTCGACAATATCGCCTTTTAAACTCGACAGAAGAGATGTCCTGGGGCTGCACAAACAAGAACTGCACTGCCAAAGTTTATACTATTGGACCAGATGACATATTTTCACTAAAAACTGGCAATCATCAATATCAACACGATAATGAACAAGTACTGTGGGATGCAGATTCCATCTAGGACATTGCTGGTGGAGAAAAAGTCAGAATCTAGGATTAACTAGAGAATACAAAGATAAAAATTCTCCCATTGGAAAATGGCTTCACCACATGTTCGGGCTAGCTTTTCTCCCTGCCGATCACGTGGGAGATATTTTCGTCCAATTATTAGAAAATCAGCCAGTCCACCCACAAGTACCATTGTTTGCTGACTACATATGGTATGGTAGTTGAAAATTACATCTATGATAGTGTTCCTTTCCCCACAACCCTTTGGGCTGCGCTTGACGCCAGGGTTTGGAGAACTAATAACGGGATTGAGGCTTTTCATTCAAAATTTGCCTTCGCCGTTCGCCTCATCCGAATTTTCATGAATTTTTAGAGGTCATCAAGGGTTTCAAGACTGAAAGATACGCGAAAATCAACGGTGTACAAACCAGTGCATCAAAGTGTTCGACTAATAGGTACCGTTTAGCATTTTTATGCTGTATAGGGTGGTCCAATTGGACACTTTTAAAGGTGTCCGATGTCGGTATCTGAGGCTCAGTTTTTATGATAAATCCAATGGTGAAAACCACACATCGATATCTAGTACCGTTTCAGACATACAGGGTGTTTTTCAAAAATCTGCATTTTGGAAAAATTTTTGTAATTCTTTTCCTATTGAAAATTTTTGATTTCTGTAAAAACAATCTCAAAGCACTTTTTCACGTGGATTTCAACAGTGTAAGTTACATTTTTTTACAACTAATGTTTTAATAGTTATTAACACAAAAATATATTTTTTAAATGGGATACACTATATATTTTTCCTTATCCGAATAGAGCTTTAAATTACCATTCTAAAAATATAGCACACTTTAGATTTTGCTTAAATCTACTTTAAAATATCAGTTATTGAATTGTCAAATAAATCGCAATGAAGTTTGAAAATTACGAAAAATGGGATATGATAGTATGTTTCATACAAACCGGAGAAAATTCGGAAGTAGCAAGTAATTTGTACCACCAACGGTATCCAGAGAGGCGTCAACCCTTCAAGAATATATTCGTCCGATTGCGACATAACCTAGTTAATAGTGGCCAGCTTGAAAAGAAACGACCCACAAATTATGCGTTAAACAGAGATAAGGAGTTAGAAGAAATAGTAGTTTTAGGAACTATCGGAAATCATCGGCAGTTAAAAGAATCCATTGTACTACCAAGAACTAACGTAAGACGTACTTTGAAGGAGCACAAATTCAAGCCATATAGGACAAGAAAAGTTTATCACCTTAGAGAGGGAGATTTGCAACGGCGTATGGATTTTTGCCAATGGTTTCTGGAGAATTGTAACCATGTTCCGAATTTTTCATTAAATTGCATTTGCACAGATGAAGCTTATGTGAGCAATGCAGGTATTTTTAACCATTACAATTCTTATACCTGGGCACAAGAAAATCCTCATTTAGTTGTGGAACAAAGAAGTCAAGGCAGATTTGGATTTAATGTGTGGGCAGGAATTTTTAGAGGCAGGGTTATAGGTCCATTTATTTACGAAGGAACATTCACCTCTCAGAGATATTTAGAAATTTTAAGGCAGCAAATAGAACCTCTTGTTGACAAACTGCTGTAAATGGACCTTAGAAATATATTTTTTCAACACGACGGGTCACCCCCCCATAACGCTGCAGTTATCAGTAATTTTTTATCTGCCAATTTCGACAATAACTGGATAGCCAACCAAGGTCCGAATCGTTGGCCGGCAAGGTCACCGGATTTAACATCCATGGACTTCTATCTCTGGGGAAGATTGAAATACCTAATTTTTAAATTGCCGACAAACTCCAGGCAAGAGTTAGAAGTCGTAGTGATACAAAGTTTTGCAGCTCTCACTCCTCTTGAACTAATCAACTCGGTAAGAAATGTCCAGAAAAGTTTCCGCCTATGTGTAAATAAAAACTGGTCGATATTTCGAACATCTCTTATAGAAAATTGTTTTGTTTTAGTTTGCTCTACTCGAAATAAATTGTTTTATTGTTGTTTTGTTTTATTTTCTACATAGTTTAAAGTACTATAGCATTTAGTAAATTTCATTGTAGTTATGTTACGATTTGACTGCTACCGTAGTTTTTTTTACGATTTGACTGCTACCGGTAAACAATTGATATTGCCGCTCTGTCCAAAGCCTACTTCACAAAATGGGCAAACTCGCGTAAAAACTGAAAACCTTTATATTTTGAAGTAGCTTTAAGCAAAATATAAAGTGTGCTATATTTTTAGAATGGTAGTTTAAAGCTGTATTCGGATAAGGAAAAATATACAGGGTATCCTATTTAAAAAATATATTTTTGCGTTTATAACTATTAAAATATTAGTTGTAAAAAAATATAACGTACACTATTGAAATCTACGTGAAAAAGTGCTTTGAGAATGTTTCTACAGAAATCAAAAATTTTCAATAGAAAAAGACAAACATTTTTCCAAAATGTAGATTTATGAAAAATATCCTGTATATCTGAAACGGTACTAGATATCGATATGCTGTTTTTACCATTGAGTTTATTATAAAAATTGAGCCTGAGACACCGACATCAGTTTTCGTCTATCTCCTTTAGATAAAGGGGTTTACCTTTAAAAGTGTCCAGTTTGGACCACCCTGTACATAATGAAATTGATACTGTAACGTTTGTCAAATGCATGTCTTACAAATATAGTAATTACTGAAATATGTCTTTTGCTTTAATTATCACACACAACTTGCAAATTTATAGCTCTATACCTGCCTGTGACGGACCGCAACTCGGCCGTCAATTTTCGGTTCGAAAAAGGGAACTTTTTATTGCCTGTCACCGTCCCTTACCGTAACTCAGTATCAACCAGAGAAACATGGAACAAAATGTGGCCGCGAGACGAAGCCCGTTGGCTACCGCTAGCACGTTGAAATGTGCCTCGTCGAATTTCTCAGAGATGCCGCCCAAGTAGAAGTTGTAATATATGTAACAATAATAGAAAGAAATATGCCCAGCCAGCATTATTTTGCCGCGACGTTTTTTTTTGTAGATGTTTGTCTTTCTGTAGCTATAAGTAAATTTTTTGTGTTAGAGTAAAGCATCATTTGTTCAATCTGAGTCTTCACTTTTAACACAAATGTAATGAAATACTATTATGTACAATTAGACATATGTTTATAGAGGTTTCATATTTTCGTGCTTAATTTCCACTTAAATTTTATCTTCGCACATTGATATTAAATTCGAAATATTGGCGGAAGTGATAGAAACCTGCTAGATGAAACTTTAATTTAGAAACTATTTGTCTTGCCTCATCAAATACTAATGACCATTCCCATTCCACACACATCGGGTGGTGAATAGGAAAATAGTGAACTGCGCCAGACACTCAAAAATATGTCCCTGTACATAATAACAGTATAATATAATGGACTAAGAGTTATGGGGAAAAAGTGGCGTAGGCAGTGGCCCCTTTGATAGGTTCATCTGGCACAGAAACTGTTCATCTTTCAGATATTTTGGGCCGTCATTACTGGACCATTACCCAATAAGGTCCAATTCGAATATACCATTTTTGGCGTGAACGGTAGCACCGTAGGCGTAGTACAGTATCAATAGCCAGTTCAGTAGAACGTGCCCTCAATGATTAATAGAAGTCTATGTTGGCCCGAGGGGCCCTTTTTCTTGATTGAAGAAAAAAGGACCCCTCGGGCCAACATCGACTTTTACTAATCATTGAGCGCAAGTCCTATTGAACTGGCTAATGATACTGTACCACGCCTATGCTGCTATTGTTCACGCTAAAAATGGCGTTTTTGAATTGGGTCCTATTGGATAATGGGCCAGTAGCGACAGCCCAAAATATCTGGAAGGTGAACAGTTTTTGTGCCAGATCAACCTGTTAAAGAGGCAAGTTGCTTCTGCCCACGCTACTTTTTCTTCCGTAGCTCTTGGCCTATAATAAATTGCATATTGATTCAGCAAAGTTATGGGAATTGTGCATGTAGATTTATAGCCACATAAATACATCTGTTTGGAATCACTGAAATGGGCGGTACGTGTGGGAAATTTCTATATAACAGCTCCTCTCATACAGGAAAACTTGAGTCAACAATTTATTTGTTCTTGGTTCAGTTGAATTTCCATCTTTTCTTCTTGTAGTGTGTTACTGGCGAGACGGCTACCGGGTCTCTCCAGTCTCTGATGGATAGGATGGACATTTTCTCTGAACTTAGACACCGGAGTGGTGCTGGTGAATTCTCTCGTTACTAGTGATTGCTAATATAATTTCTAGACTTTTTTTCGTTTACATTGACAGACATAGAGAAGTAGAAAGGCAATAATTGTAAACCAATGGGGGGGCTTGGTTACAAGTGACTCATTGATTAGTTTGACCAATTCATCGAAATATTGACAGAGTTTGTGTTGGGCAATATTACGACCTTCAACGTTAATTTTGTTCATCTTCAGCAATTTCAGATCAGAAAGGCGAAGCTATTTGGGTAGATGGTTGCATCGTTAAAGGGTATTTACATTACGTGGTTTCTACGTGGTATTTCTGGTAGGATACTCTAGTGCGTCCATTGAAAGCAGTGCATTCAGTTTGAAGTTTCCTAACTTGACTCTAACAAGCAAAAGGTTGGAGACGATGTTTAATCCAGCAGTTTTGACCAAGTCATTGAACGTGATACTCCTTGGCTATAAGAAGTGTAGGCGGATAAGCCCTTGGTAGTTTTCTTAGTTGTTAGACCAACTAAACTTCGCATATGGTATCGCTGTTCAATGGGCCAGAAAGGGCATCGGAGCAGATGTTCATTTATACTGGCTTGCATTTGACCAGGTTTCATAAGGACAAGTGAAGTAATAAATCGTCATCTCGAGCAATATACCTTTGGGTCGTCGGTAAAATATAATGGAGAATTGTTCGTTTATTTAGGTTAAGGATAATGGAATGGAAAATGTCCATTTAATGTCGTAAAATTCGGTAAGGTCCTTTATCAGGGCATTCCCTAAGTCACAGCCATGATCACAAGGGATTTCCAACGACGCGCGACGTACTGTTGTGTATATAATATCACAGCCCCACAAAAAAAAAAAGTGGGGTATACTTTTGATGCGATATATCAGATCCGTAGTATTTTTGCCCGCTGATCACGAATCTGACGTCAGAATATCGCCATCATATCTCAATTTTTTTCTAACCTCAAAAAATAGGTAAAAATTAGTAAAAATTAAGAAAAATATACTCCTAAAAAATTGATTCAAGCTTTTTCATGAATCCAAAGATGTATTAATATGTATTCGGACACGCTAAGCTAATATTCATCGGTTGGATTGAGCCATACAGTTCTGTTTTCTTTCTAACCTCAATAAATCAGACAGATATAGTGCTTCTCGAATGCAAAAACGAATTCAAATTAAAATTCAACCGATCCTTACCAAATTTGGTACACGGGGATTTTTTGGGTCGCTGATCACGAATCTGAGGTTGGATTTGCAAAATTCAAGATGGCAGATGTTTTCTCGCCATTTTGAATGCCGAGAAAATTCATCGGTCGATTTTTATTCTTCTACCTGCATCCAGGGCACCTCCACGTGTGACGGTGGGCAACGGTGTTACTCCACTAGCCGGCAGAGTCCCTGGATAACGGCTTAGATGCCGTCATGGCAGGTAGAAGAAAGAGAATTACGATGCAGGGACTCGGAAACCCAGTATCGGCGGTTGGTCAGGGCGGGAAAGCGGGCCCGCAGCCGTCGTCATCCAGCGACCGTAGCTCTTCATGTGTGGGTGACTTGGCTCATGTAGAGTATAATGCTACAAGAAAACGGTCTCACGGTACAAGGACTTTTCATAAGTGCGATAAAAACAGTGATTCATTTTGTTATATTTGCTGTCAACACGTATTGAGTAAAATGGGGTCACCGATAACGGATAAGATTAAAACCTTATATAAGGATTGTTTTAACATTAAAATACAGCACCAGGATACAGATTGGGTTCCCCACATCATTTGCAGATCTTGCAAAATAATGTTGTACATCAATAAGAAGGCGATTAAATATTCCAGACCAGCAATATGGAATAGACCATACAGTGAAAATGATTGCTACTTTTGTATGAATGTTGTATCTAGGCATAACCGAAAAAATAAAAGCACTATTACTTATAACGATGTTTCGACAGTAACAAGACCAACTAAACTAATTCCGCCTCCTTAACCACTTGATGCTGATGTTATGGAAACAAATGATTTCAACTTATCAGTTCATGCCGAAAACATTGAGACTGTCGAAAAAGATTCAAAACACTGTTACTAATGAATGTTCTAGTGACAACCTATCATATACTAGTGACACAGATAAAGAATTTCTACCATACAACCGTAAACCAGAACCAATACTCGTATCACAGTCAGAACTTAGTGATCTAGTCAGAGATTTAGGCTTACCCAAAGATGGTTCAGAGCATCTTGCTTCCTTTTTAAAGAAAAGACATTTACTTAAGCCAGAAGCTACGATTTCTTATTATAGAAACAGAGATGAAGAATTTCGAAAATATTTCACAATGGACGAGGAATTGTCACTTTCATATTGTACCGATGTAAAAGGTCTAATGGATGAATTTCAAAATAACTCATACGATCCTGAAGAATGGAGACTGTTCATTGATTCTTCTAAACGGAGCATTAAGGCAGTTTTGCTGCATAATACCAACGTTTACACTCCCATTCCGATTGCTCATTCCACAGTTATGGAAGAGCAATATGAAAAAATGAAGCAGCTTTTGATAAAAATAAAATATGCTGATCATAACTGGAAAATTTGTGGAGATCTGAAAATTGTAACAATATTGCTTGGCCAACAGTCAGGGTTTACACTTTATCCCTGTTATAAATGTCTGTGGAATAGCAGAGACAGGGAACGTCATTATAAGAAAAAAAATTGGCCAACAAGAGAATCGTTCACTCCTGGTGAAAATAATGTATTGTTTCCACCATTGGTAGATCCAGGAAAAGTTCTTATTCCCCCGCTTCACATTAAGCTTGGACTTATGAAGCAATTCACGAGAGCATTAGATACAAACGGCCCATGTTTCAAATATTTGCATAAAAAATTTCCGAAATTTTCTGAAGCAGGCGTATTTGACGGGCCACAAATAAGAAAATTGTTTCAAGATTCATTACTTGTTACTAAAATGAATAAAGTTGAAAAAGCTGCTTGGCTTAGTTTTAAAGAAGTCGCAACAAACTTTTTGGGAAATAATAAAAGTCCTAAGTACAAAGAAATAGTCGAGAAAATGGTAAAAAATTTTCAAACATTAGGTTGCTTAATGAATCTAAAATTACATTTCCTGGACTCCCACATCGATGATTTCCCAGATAATCTTGGTGACTACAGTGAGGAGCAAGGGGAACGTTTTCACCAAGATCTGAAAATCATAGAAAATCGGTATCAAGGACGATGGGATAACCATATGCTAGCGGACTATTGCTGGTCGCTAAAAAGAGAAGCAAGGCCTCAAAAGCGTTTGGGCAGAAAGCCTTTGAATAGGTCATTCGCGGAAAAAAGAACAAGATACAGCCAAAAAAAAGGAAAGTTAGGCGCGAGTCTAACCTTCACGATTCTAGGGCTTAAGGGTCTACTATTTGAGAGTATATGGTTTAAAAGTCGTGGTTTTGAGTTTATTGGGTCTCATTTTTAAAGTTACAGGGTTATTGAGGTCTATTTTTTGAGGTTACAGGGTGTGGGAGTCTAAGGTTTCAGGGTTTAGGGTTTAAGAGTATCAGGTTTGAGGATTCCCCAACTGTATACCAAATTTGGTAGGAATCGGTTGGTTTTCAAAAATTTTGTCCGCCATCTTGGATCCGCCATTTTGAATTTTGCAAATCCGACCTCAGATTCATGATCAGCAACCCAAAAAACCCCCGTGTACCAAATTTGGTAAGAATCGGTTGAATTTTAATTTGAATTCGTTTTTGCATTCGAAAAGCACTCTATCTGTCTGATTTATTGAGGTTAGAAAGAAAACAGAACTGTATGGCTTAATCCAACCGATGAATATTAGCTTAGCGTGTCCGAATACATATTAATACATCTTTGGATTCATGAAAAAGCTTGAATCAATTTTTTTGGAGTATATTTTTCTTAATTTTTACTAATTTTACCTATTTTTTGAGGTTAGAAAAAAATTTAGATGTGATGGCGATATTCTGACGTCAGATTCGTGATCAGCGGGCAAAAATACTACGGATCTGATATATCGCATCAAAAGTATACCCCACTTTTTTTTTGTGGGGCTGTGTATTCAATACTGATTTGGATTTTTTATTTTACAAGAGATAGGACTTTGTGAATTTAGTTAACTCGTCTCGAATTGTCAATGCGTAATTTCATGTAGGGTACTCATATCGATGTCAATTCTCTCGAAAGAGTTTTAGATGTTTTAGTAATAACAAGAGGGGGGTGCTAAATTTTTTTCTATAAACTTTTACTTTTTGACAAATCTCATAACTTTTGATAAATTTTTTTCTACATTTTCGGTGAGTCCTAACCACTTACATTTTAAATCGTTTTATGCTCCTAATAATATATAATATGTCCCTTCCGGCAAACATAAGGGAGAATTTCTAATATGGGTAAGTTTAAATTATTTTCATTACAATAAGTGTCTAAAACTTTAAATTCATATTGGTATTTGTAAAGAATGAGTAGCAGATTTGCTACTACGTTTCCTGGTTGGAACTGTCTATTAGCGTACTTAAAGGAATAACACAGAATAATTATTATTTAACATTTGAACTGTTGTAGAATTGTAATTAACAATAAATGATAAAAACACATATTTCTATGCATAATTGAGTTTTTCTTTTCAAATTATAGACAGTAACAATTATACTCTCAAATTTAGATAATTATAGCTTATGAAGGTACCCTAGACGACATGCGTGAATCGGGTAGCATTAATGCAGTTTGTTAACGAGTGTTAAACGGTCAACCTAAGCTAAGCATTCTTATATATTTTTTAACTTGGTAATGATGTAATCCAATACGAATCTGGTAAACTTGTGTAGCAAAATACATATATTTGTTTACCTATTAAATAAATATTAATAAATTATCTCCTCTAATTATAAAAACAATGCGGAATATATTTTTGATTTAATTCAGTTCTGTGGTTTTGTGAACCCTTAGTAGTGTAGTTAATGTTGGTATTCTATTTCTGGTTCTCATAAAATGTGGGATCTGCCAAAACAATTTTTGTGTAGATATACAGTTTCATGATTTAAGTTACACGGTACCAAACGGAAGAAAAGGTAAGTGTGCATTTGTTTATTTGCTCTTTTTTTGCATATATAGATATATATATATATATATATATATATATATATATATATATATATATATATATATATATATATTCGTATACATATATGTATATATATATATATATATATATATATATATATATATATATATATATATATATATATATATATATTATTTAAGAGCTACAATCGACTCAGACTCTAAACGAATTAATGTAAAAATAAATATTACATGCGATTTACATTTTTTTTATAACTGGAAAATCGACCGATGATACAATTTCAAAACTTAGTTGTTGCGGGTTATTTTAAAATTTAAACTCATCCATTGTGGAACCGATTTTCGTAATAGGAGAACCTTATTCTTTTAGAATGAGCTGTCTAGGACCATATTTCACACGGAGCAAAACTTGCAACCATTCAATTGCTATAATTTGCGTACAACTCTCTTTAGAACTGCTTTAGGAATTTCCCTGCAGGTAACCTCATAAAAAAAAGCTCGATTACTATACATTATCCAATATATTTTTTACACATATATAGTGCACTCAAGAAGGTTCGGGACTAATTTAACTAAAAAAGTTATTTTTCTATTTTAAAAAACAAATATTTTATTAGGATTCTCTACAGGCTCCAGGAACGCCTCGAACAACTAGACATTGAGCTTGATAGCATATTCATATTCTTTTAGATGGTTTCTATATAATCCAACTGAGATTTTAGTAGGGCTATAAGCTTTCCGGGCAGAAAAATGTCAACCAACGCTATATTCAGCGAATCGCAGTAATAGATTTTTTTATCTAAGAACTACAAGGTAATTAGCAATGCAGAATATTATCCTACCAAAATCAGTGGTATCTGCTGCACAACTCACAATCTCATTTCTCGCTGTCTTTCGTTCTGGTTTTCCTTTAGTGACTCTTGACAATTTCTAAAATACGTATATCTCGAATGTCTTCTTACAATTTCGACAATATAGAAAATGTTTCAGTTTCCATACTATACTGTATGGCAATTGAAACATTTTCAGTATCATATCGAAAAAAAAATTAATTGCAGAGCATTCCTTCTTTTTTTTCCGAATCTCGACCATAAACAAAATAAGAATAATTATAAACGCTTCCTAAATACAAACTAATAAACTCATTGGGTGCCTTAAGTGTTGAGAAGTCGAAAATGGGTAAGATTAAACGGATTTGGTCTATATAAAAACGACGAAACATTAACATTACCAGAAAAATATTACCTTTATATATCAGAGTTCATCAGTCGTTTCGGTTTATAGTGTTTTTATACCCTTTTAATTGTCACTGACTGCAGACATTAATTCAACTATGTGCAACTGTTCACCTCTGCATACAAATCATTGACTGCTAGATTTACCAAAAGGACGGAAGTATATTTAGTTGTCTTGATTTTTGTTTTTGACAGTATTTTATTTCCCATAGTAAATATTGTAGTTTAAATAGTTTAATGAGATTTTTTGGTTTTTGGTTAATATAATGGATACATTTTAAGGACAATTAAATATATAAGTGGTGGAAGGGGTTGCTTATTATTTATTGTGTTATATATCCTTGTCAGGGTTCTGAAGAGTTCATCTGCTCAACTTTTTATCGGAAAGGAAGTTTTTTATTGGTAAAAAACACCCTCTAAGATTTTGCATTTCTTCACCTTTCAGGAACCTACGTCAAAGTATAGATATGAAAATTTTTGTTGGGTTTTGGTTGCAATATTGAACAAATTTTAATCATTATTATTTATAATCAAACATACAAGAGGTTAGATGAGTTGCCTCGTATATATCGTCTTATAGAGAGTTTTCAGGGATTTTGGAGTCAAGACAACTGAAAACTGTGTTATTACTTTCCTTGCTAAAGAAAAATATTATATTGATTTTTGTACTTCTTTACGTCACCAGTCTCTCGGTTTGTTGGCACGATAACTCTTAAACGAAATGAAACTAATCTTCAATTTTGGTATACTTTTTAATACATAAAGAAAGAATGAAACCTATTTGAGCGATATCGCTTCAGGAGAAAAGTGTGTTAATTTTATGTAGTTTTGATGGTACTTTGATAATTTTTCAATCATCTTTCATCTTCAATCATTTTTCATCAATCTTATTCATGGTTATTTATTTTAAAACATATAAGGGGTAAAGGGGGGTGTAGGAGCAGGTTGGAAGGGTAGTTTTATATATATCATGTTATATGTCCTTTTCAGTTTTTTAGAGTCGAGGAATCTGAAAATAAAGGGAGAAGTGAGAGTCGTGACATGTTTAATATTTCAATATTATTATGAAAATTTTTCCAAGTTTTGGTTGCGGTAATGTTCAAATTTTAAGTATATTTTTTATAGTAAAATATATAAGGGGTTAAAGGGATGTGGAAAGAGATTAAAGTGGTTGCTGCGTATATGTCGTGTTATATATCCTTTACCGAGGTTGTGGGGTAGAAGAATGTGAAAATTGAGTTACCTTTTTATTACTTTCAATTTTAATAGAGGTGGGAGGGGTGAGGGTCGTTTCAATAATATTTTGAGACTTTTTCCTAGTTTCTGGTTGAGATAACGGACAAATTTTAAACATAATTTTTTTTCATTATTTTCAATCTTAATCAAGGCAAACGAGTGAAAATAAAATGGTGGTCGTTAAATGCTCTATAGTTTTAATAGTATTATGAGAAATTTTTCTAGTTTTTGGTTGGTAACCGACAAATATCTAGCATAATTATTTTTGGTTAAATGTAGAAGGGGAAAGAGGAGTGGAAGAGGGGATAAAATCAGCTATTTTGCATGTTTGGTATACTTTCTTTTCAGGATTTTTCAAGTATTCAGTGGAATCTGAAAATTTTCTGACGGGAGAGTCGATAAATAGGTAGAGATCGTTAAATAGTGTTATGATAATACTAATTTTTTGGTTCTTCGTTCGTATTTTCATGACATTTCACCATAATTATTTACAGTCAAAGATAGATAGGATTAAACTGATGGAGTCATAGTTAATTTGAACCTTGTCTACACATTATCTCGGATTGATTGATGATTGAATTAATTTTCCTGAAATTTGGTCAAAGCTTGGGCTTAATAAGGGCTATTTGCAAGAGTACTTTTATGGATGTACGAATTCTGCTGTGGAAATAAAAACATTTTTAATACATAAACATCATACACAATCATATTACTTGTTTCTATTAGTAAATGAGTTCTGCAGGAAGTTATAATTATTTAAACTACTTGGTTAAATTTCTTTTTATTTCTTCCTGGAAGTTTTTAAGAAAACCTGCTACATTGGAAATGTACAGTTTTCGACCAGTTTTTACTGAAAGGTTAATACGACTTTAAATAAATGCTAATAAATTTTCTTATAGTTTTGCTTTGTAGTTCAGGCCCCAATAAATAAACCAATAAGTCTTGATTTAACTTCAAAGTTTCATTTTTTGTAAATCACTTAAAAAGGCACATTTTCATGCTTGGGCAATGTTGGATATCTTCTTAAAGTCAAACAAATACTGTAGATTTCTCGACGCATTTTAAATGATAATAATCATAGAAGTATACTACTGTAGGGTCAGGTGGGGGAGAGGGTAAAAGGGATAGGGATTGTTAAATACTTCATCACTTCAATAGTATTATTAGAATTTGTTAGTTTTTGGACGAAATTTTGTCATAATTATTGATAGTAAAATATATATGGAACTGAAGGGATGGATTAAGGGATTAGAGAGGCGGTTGTAATATATATCTAGATTGGGGCTCTTAGAGTCAAAGAGCTGAAAATTATATTATTTTTCATTATTTTAAACTTTATTAGAAGCCCTCTATTTCGATTAATTTATTCTTTAGTGTGAGAAAGTAAAATTCAGTGCTTTTGTTAGAACTACGTTTATGCAAGGAATGTATTGGAAAAGAGAGGTGAAGGAGAGGCTTAGAGGAGTTGCCTCGCATATGTCATGTTAGAATACATCGTTTTTGGTTTTTTTTTTTGAATTTTGAAAATTATGTTATTTTTGAATTAGTTTCAATTACTTACAGTTGAACATGCAAGAGCTTAAAAGAGTGGGGGTGAGTGTTAAAAGAGTTGCTTCTTATATATCGCGTACAGTTGATTCTACAAACCCTACTATTTCACATTTAATAATCGTGTTCCCTTTATGGCGAAATATTAATAATAAAATGTTAAACGTCGAGATGACTACCTACCTACTAAAATTTTAAAATAATGAAAAAATAATATAATATTTAAATTCTTCGAATCCAAAAACATAAACATGATGTATGGCAACATATGTACGAAGCAACCCTTCCAGTTCTTATCCCATCCTTTCAACTTTTTATATAAGACAATAAATAATAAAGCTTAATTAAACTTGTTCATTATCAAAATATAAACCAGGAACAGTTTTCATAATTCTATTGAAATTATACAAAATTTATCGAGCATTACCCCTTTCAACATCTTCTTTTGAAATAATATCGCTCAAAAATGGTATTTTTATATACGTCAAGTATTTTATATATATATATAATATATATATATATATATATATATATATATATATATATATATATATATATATATATATACCAAATTTGAAATCGATATCTCATTTCGTTTAAGAGTTATCGATACAAGAACCTGAAAAATGCAAAAATCTCGGAGAGTTCTATTTTTAAAATAAAACATCTCCCTTTAGGAAGGATGGTAATAATACAATTTTTAGATTCGTTCACTCCAAGAACCCGAAAAACATAAAACTAAAATATAACCTATAACACCTTTAACCCCCCCCCTAACCGTTTTAACCATGTTCGACTATAAATAATTAAGAATAAAAAAAAATAACAACATTTTCAGATTTCTTGTCTCCCAGAACCCTAAAAAGGACGTATGTATCGATCTATAAAAAGCAACTTCTTTAACTTAACACTAAATGACAATTTTTAGATTCCTCGACTTCAAGAACCCTAAAAAGGGACGTCTGACACGATATATGGAAAGCAATCCCTCTGATACCTATAACTATAAATAATTATTGGTCAATTCCGTCCATAATGTAATAAATAAATAAAATTTATATGCTTCACCCTATTCATATAGAATTCTTTAAGCGACGTGGCACAGTGAGGATTCGCGCCACTATGCTGGACAAAATTCTGCCTTTGCTTCAATTTAAGCCGTATCGTAACATTTTTCTTTAATTATTCGTCAACAGTAACGTTATAACGTAAGCTTGCGCGTTTTTTGACTAAAGGAATTGTAAGTGAAAACTTTTGAAGAAAACATTTAAGAGGTTGAAAAAATTAATAAATAAAGGTAAGTAAAGAATTAATATTTGTAAAGTCATATGTATTACATGCAATCTGTATGTACTAAATATTTGAGAAAGTACGTGTGAGTGTGAGTCTATGTGTGTATGTGTGTGTATAGTGTATACAACTTTAGTTTTTGTTGATTATTAAAAATTTTTTTTTGTCATAAACAAAGTATGTCTTTATAGTCGTAAATTACATCCAGTATATGTTGGCTTTCGATGGTCTATATAAGAAAGAGGACAGTATTTTCTTACTGAAGATTTTAATACTGTTGATGAAACAGATCAAAAGATCTCTTGGGCTTTTATAAGTTTCCTGTGATTATTTTAAGTCTTCGATATGAAGTTTAAATATTAGAGAGGAGGCGATAGACTTAGTTAGTTAGTTATATAGTTTGTAAGATCGTATACCCTTAACCTGTTAATAAAATTATTGAAGAACGTAAAATCAATAGAGTAATAAATAGTATTATTGTTGATAAAACTACAACTTATCAGAGAAATTCTCATAAACCGATTCACAAATGCAGTTATTCGAAATATATATATATATATATATATATATATATATATATATGTATATATATATATATATATATATATATATATATATATATATATATATATATATATATATATATATATATATATACACACACACACATACTGACAATGCATACAAATGGTATAATTGTAGAAAAGTAATGTATTTTAATCGATTATATCATTAATTAAGAGTGATGTAACTACATTCAAATGTATATTTCATAAAATAGTGTGGATGTGGCCTAAAAATAGGTAGAATAATTGATTCTGTACTGTTTAATTATACTAAAATATAATTATTTTACAAATAAGTAAAAATATACTATTGATGAATATTAATGCGAAAATGCAGTTAAAGCTATTCATTTATAGTTTGTGAAAAATTGTCTTATTTACAAATAGAGTAAAGTTTTTATAACTGACTTTATACACCAGATACATACTACACACATGCACACCTACATACATATACACATACAAATGCCCACAAACTCATCTACTTACACACGCATAAATATACTTAAATCAGAAACACGTAAGCACACATGCACACACAACATACACATATACTCTCACACATACATACACATAACCTCAATCAAAAAAAAAAGCAATTCTATATATAGTAAACACGTGCACAATCACACACACTCTCACGTATTGAGAACGCTTATGTTTATATGTACGCATAACCTCAATCAATACAAAATAAATTTGTATACACTAAACATTTGCACACTCACACACATATAAACACAAACAATCTCACATGTACACAAAAGTACATAAACACGCCTACACATATTCATTCGCATAATGCCAATCTAAAAAATTAAATTTGTGAACAGTAAACACGTTCATGCACATGCATACACACATACTATATACACACACCCACAAATACATACAAACATATATATATACATACACACACACACACACACGCGCACATACACACACACACACACACACACACACACACACACGCACATACACACACCCACACGCACATACACACACACACACAAACACAAATACACACACAAACAGACTCACACGTACATTCTCAAATATTTAGTACATACAGATTGCATGTAATACATATCAATTTGCAAATATTAATTCTTTACTTACCTTTATTTATCAATTTCTTCAATCTTTTAAATGTTTTTTTCAAAAATTTTCACTTACAATTTCTTCATTCAAAAAATGCACAGGTTTATGTTATAGCCTGTGCATTTTTTGTCATACTTTTGACGCATAATTTAAAAAAAATATGTTACGATATGGCTTAAATTGAAGCAAAGGCAGAATTTTGTCCAGCACAGTGGGGCGAATCCTCACTATGCGTCGCCGAAAAACTTTAAATCTCATTCCTATTTCAAGTATGTATATCAAATTTAAAATTGATATTTCATTTCTCTCCTTTTCGTGATGAGACAAATTCTTTGACTTCCAGAATTCTGAAAAAGACGTATAAGATATATATGAATCAACTTCTTTAACAGCTCATTTCACCTCAGATAGATGACGGTTAACCATAAGTAATTAAAAACAATAAAAACAAACACCATTTTCAACGACCCCAAGAATTCTCAAGAGGACATATAACATAACATGTATGAAGCAACCCTTTTAGCATGGTCTCTCACTCATGTAACCCCTTGTATGTTTGTCGATAAATAATTATACTTAAAATTTGTTAATTATTCCACTATATATATTTATATATATATATATATATATATATATATATATATATAATATATATATATATATATATATATATATATATTAATATACAAATATAAAGAATATTATTATCATAATGATATTGGAAATTTCACAGCGATATCACTCAAAAACTATTGGTTGCATTCCTACTGCCAGTATTTTATGTATACAAAATTTTAAATCGATATTTCATTTTGTTCAAGAGTTATTATATATCAAGAGGCAGATATACTAAAATTGGAGGCTATGTTTTTTTGTACCTGAAACCTGAAGAAATGCACAAATGTTATAGGGTGATTATTTATACGCATACAATACTTCTTTCTAACAAGGGAAGGAAGAATCATAGCTGCTATCGATTGACTAATTAATTTACAATTTATTTAAAATTGAAGATAATATAGTTTTTATCGTTTTATCAGAGTACATATAGAGCAAGAGGGCGACCTGAAATTTTGACCTGTCGACTAACCGTCTGTCTAGTTGTTCATTCTGTCGGGCGAGTTGAATAAAAGCCTTTAAAGTTGATTTTGCAGCCCCCGTGCCCTGGAATGCCCCGGTAAGGCCCAAAATGCTACTTCCAAAAATGGACTATCGTGTAACCACTTGAATCAAGTACTATAACATTTGATGATACTAAAAAATGAGCGCCCCAAAGGGCAGACGCCGCCGAGAGTGGACCCAGCTTTAGAGTCCAAAAAACGTCGATTCAAAAATGACGATGAAAATAAAACCATATAAAATCAATAAATTTAGTTTGTTCTTGATAAAATAAGAGGGAACCTGCAAAAGGCAGACGCCGCCACTACCGGAGGACGAAGCTTGGGCCCGCTTTTTCCAGCCAACAACGGACGTTTTTCGAGTTTTTGCAACAGTATATTTTCCACGATTCCTAGATGAAATTTAATAGATATTTCTTAAATACAAACATATTCTTATTTCTCTGGAAGTAAAATCAACTAAATGCCGATTGACATTCTTTATCACAATGAAACCGACTTTTACGAAATTTAAAAATAATTTATATTCGCTGTCAGCAAAAGCGCACAGAAAATACGTTTATAACATAGTAATCAGAATTTGACGGGATTAATGTTACCAACCAAAGCAGAGTAATCCCTATAAAATTCTAGTAGGTATAACCATCTTTTCTGCTCTCTTTGGTTTATCGTGGTAAAATGGTATTCCCTTTAATTACAAATGCGGATATTGTATAGCTATTAATTAATATAATTTTTTAGGATTTATTTCACAAAGTTGTGGCTTAGTTATAAAAAATATTAAAATTAAAAAGTCCTGTTTTCGATATAGGGCTGTAACAATGGTAGTTATTTTGTTACTTAGAGACTAGTTAACATGTTTAAAATTAGTTGAAAAAACTGCCTGTGGATAGTAACATTCTTCTTTTTCTTGAAGTGCCATATATCCGGTACGGACGTAGGTGACCTTTGCCTGTTGTTGATCTCTTTTTAAGTGTTTCCACAGACAAATAGGACCTACAGTTTAATACTAGTTCTGAACGGCTAAAACGAGAGGGCTTTACTCGGCATGTTACTACGACTGTTTGTCATTGCCCTCCCGTTGTAAAGGGTGTCTCAAAATTCACGCAAGAAGTAATTTTGATAGAAAACACAGGTTTTTAATTAAAAATTGTAATTTTTTTATTGATTCATAAAGTATACAGTATAGGGTTATGTATGGAATAACATATCGGGTAAATGGCCTCCACGGCTTTGCTGGCACATACGCATTCTTTTGTCGAAATTTTCCATGACCGTTTTGCATAAATGTGGCTTGTTGATACAGCGCTTAATTTCTTCCTTCAAGTCGTGGTTGGTTGTGGGCTTGTTGGCATAAACCTTAGACTTTAAAAAACCCCAAAGAAAAAAGTCTAACGGCCTTAAATCGCATGATCTGGGCGGCCAATTCTGATCACCAAAACGGGATATTATACGACCAGGAAATGACTTATGCAATAATTGAATTGTTTCTCGGGCGGTATGGCATGTGGCACCGTCTTGTTGAAACCACATGTCGTCCACATCCATATCTTGAAATTTAGGCACAAAAAAACCGGATTATCATATTGCGATAACGATCACCATTAACTGTTATTGCCTGGCCAACCGCATTTTCAAAGAAGAATGGTCCGATGATGGCTCCAGCCCAAAATCCGCACCAAACAGTGACGCGTTGCATTTGTTTCGCAACAGTCACGTGTGGATTGTCTGAACCCCAAATGCGACAATTTTTTTCGATTAACGGAGCCATTAAGATGGAAATGATGTAATCGTTGAAGATAATTTTGTTCGAAAAATCAGTATCCACTTGTTGTTCCATAATCCATTCAACGAATTCTCTTTGTTGTGCGTGGTCAGTAGGCTTCAGTTCTTGAGTCAATTGAACTTTGTAAACATGAAGATGCAAATCTTTCGTGAGAATCCGTTGTAGAGAGCTTCTCGAAATGTCCAATTCTTGACCACGGTGCCGAATTGATGTTCCTGGAGTCTCAGCAACACTCTCACGAATTGCTTCAATTTTTTGTGTCGAACGACTTGTTGAAGGACGGCCAGAGCGTTTAAGATCGATCCAGTCTCTCTGAATTTTTCAATTAATCTCTTCACAGTTGATGAGGTTAAATCACTATTCCGACCATATTTTGTACGAAAATTCCGAACTGTAGCTGCCAAATTTTCATTATTTTTAAAATATTGCTCAACAATGAAAACACGTTGTTCTTTCGTGTAGCGCTCCATTTTTAATAACCCTGAACTGTCAGCTGTCACGCTGTGTTTTTTGTTTTGTTGGCAACACTTTACCATACAAATGGCGCCAAATTCAAATCTTGCGTAAAATTTGGGACACCCGTTAAATTCATAGATAGTACGCCGGGTGGGCCATAATTTTGGATGCCCGTAATTTTAATGTAGGAGCAAATACTTACGTGACGGCCTTGGTCCGCTAAGTCGAAATATTGTTTTTTTTTCTTTATATTTTTTACAGAATATCTTCTTTATTCAGAATAAAAAAACTGACTTGAGTTTCTCAGGGACTATTGATATCTGAAATGGTACCCATAATTTATTTAAAATTTTTCGTTCAATTCAGGACAATAATACTATGTAGGGCATTTAATATAAAATAAAAAGTGTAGTACGTTTCCCATGGAACTGGAAGTGACTGTCAATTATTTTTCTATCTAACATCGGCATCTAATAATTAAATTAGGACGATGTAAGTAGGGCCACCTATAGCATTGTCAGGTGACTCGATTTGCGCGGGACGTTCCGATTTTCAGGGGTCTGTGGACACGTCCCGATTCACCCTTGATCGAGACGCCGAATGTCCCGAGTTTAGGTCAGTCGGTAATTATAAAAAGTTCAAACTTAGCGCGTGTTGTTTTATGACTGCGAATAGCGCGATAGAGGTATCACGTTGTCTGGTTTTTTCTACAGCCGCGCCACGCTCTGCGTCGCCTGACAGTTATTGGGCGTTTTCACATCTACCGACACGACACCGACACAACACCGACATAGCAGAGACAACGATGCCGGTGGACTATAAATAACATTTAAATAAATGGGAACGGCTCTACACTTAACGACATGTCGGTGCCGTGTCGTCGCAGTCGCCGGGTGTCGTCGAGGAGCAGTCTCTCTACTCGTGTCTTTCCGATTTTTATAAATTTAATACCATGGCCTTCAAGTTTCATATCGTTACGTAAATTGAACTTATGGAAACTAAACCCCGCCTTTGGGATAAAACCAACGAAAATAATAAAAATAAAATCCTACGAGAAAAAAGTTGGCAGGCTTTGACTATATTTTAGCCTTTTACGTCTAAGGTGTAACAAATAACTCAAATATAACTTATTAATAGTTGCCATGGCATTCAACGGATCTAGTAAAAAATGTTTTTCCTCGGTTTTATATCACTTTGTCGGTATCGTGTCGGGGCGATGTCGCTCAAGTGTGAAAACGTTCCCCCGGTGTCGTGTCGGGGCCGGCGTCGTGTTGGTGTCGTGTCGGTGTCGTTGCTGGTAGAAGTGAAAACGCCCATTTACTCCCTCAGTCAGCCACGTAAAGTTACGTTCGTTTTGCGGTTGTGCGTTTTGCATTTTTATTATTTGGAAACAAACGTTTTGTTAGTTGCACCTAACCATTTCTTTTATATTTCTTTTGGCGGTTGCATTGTGGTTTTCGATAATTAAACATAACGTTACACTTATGTTTTAACCTAGGAGTTTAAATTTATTAGTCAATTGAGTGAAAATGGCGCGCCGCTGATATATACATTTTCATTTTACCCTAAGTTTAAGGAAATAAATGAAACAAGGTTTTTTACATACAGAAATAAATTAAATTATATTCCAGCTGCTCGTCACGTTAACTCAACAGGCTTTTCAGCATTGGATTAAAATGAGTGATTCTGAATCCACTTCTGAGACAAAAAATAATGTTTCTACGAGTTCTGTTCCTCCAAAAAAGAAAATACGACGTATTTTGGACTTTTGGACACAAAATTAATCATTTTTCGAAACAGTTCCTAATAATAAATATAAAGCCCAATGCGCATTGTGTCGAAAGGATTTCACTGTATCTCATGAAGGTAAAGATGATATAGAAAAGCACCAAATTTGCAATGATCATAAGAAAAAAGAAAGAAGTGCCAATATGTCGACATCTTTAAAAACGTTTCTGAATACTGATCAAATAAGTACCCAAAGAAAAAGTTATAGCTGCCGATATAACTAAAACTTACCATCTTGTCAAGCACACTTTGTCATATAATTTTCTGGATTATGAATCTAAACTTGATAGCGCTTTGTATAGCGATTCAAAAATTGCAGAAAAACTTTAACTTGGAAAAATAAAGGTCAGTGCAATTGCACATAAGGTTTAAGGTCCTGCATCTACTCAAGAGGCGATTGAAGTCCTTCAAAATGACACGTTTTATAGTGTTGCTACAGATGCTTCTAATCAGGGTGAAGCAATAATGTTTCCATTGGTGGGAAGATTTTATAGCCTAAAAACAAATTCAAAAACGTGCGTGTTTGATTTTTATGAAGACGCAGATGGAACTGCTTAGCCATCTATAGATATTTAGTAACACGGCTCAAAGAACGCGAGATCGATACTAAATTCCATACTAGTTTTTGTGCAGACAAGGCAAATGTTAATTTAGGATGCCATATTTCAATTTTTCAGATGCTGTACAACGAAAATAAGAATATTATTCCAGTGGGATTCTAGCACATATTTTACACAATGTAAATTTTGCTTTAGGTTTAAGTAAATTTAATTTGGCGAATTTTATTCTGAAGCTGTATAGTCATTTCTCATATTATGGGAAAAGAGAAAAAGCTTTAAGAGATTTCTGTGAAATGCATGAATCTGAATTTACTCAGTCCTGCGATATGTAAAAACGCGATGGTGATAGCCTTCCCCCCCTTCCCCCCGATGTAGAACGTGCCATGAAATTTTTCGATGTATTGAAGGATTACTTTATCGCTATGGGCGAAGACGTGACCAAAGAGACGAAACCGATTATCTCTCGAACATGCAAAAGCAGAGATACAAATAAAGACCAACTTTAGTTTGTCGTGTAGTGAATTTTATAATGACGCAATAAAAAACAAAGCGGGACATTATTATTTGCAGATTAGGTGTTTTGAAGTTTGTGATTTGATATGATATCTTGCAAAACATTGCTTGTGCTTGCAAGTAAGGTTCAAAGATTATGATGACATTGTTATGTTAGACTTGCTCGTTTTTTAATAAAAAGTATTAAAGTATTTAGTAAAAATATTTAAAATTAGTTACAGCAGTTTAACGTTTAAGTTTTGTTGTACTTAAAAAAAGTTTATAAAAATCTTTTTCTTTAGTTGTCCCGATTTGAAAACCAAAATCCCGATTTTTTTACCTTCTTCCCGAAATTTGGCATACCGGACCTGGCAACACTAGCCACCTAATATATAATGAGATTAACTGCCAAAGTGTTTTATTTCTCAAATTGCTCAAAGAAGCTCAAGAAAGTAAACATTCAAAGCTTGGGCTGTTGAGAACATTGACTCTTCCGTCCAAGTAATTTTATTAGAGATCTTATTCGATATGTTGCATAATCTTTTGACAAAAGCCTCCACTTAACTTATTCTATAGTTAAAAATAGCACTTATAAAATTTATTAAGAGTTCTACAAACCTAAAAAGGTTTTTTTTAACCAGGTTCAAAAATATAAAATTTGTGTCATATGACAAAAACGTGATCGTCGATTGTTCCTGTATTTAACATTTTTATCTTACCAACAACTAAGTCAGTTAGAGGTGTGGTTCATTCAAATGAAGTATCTTACTTTTAAAATGCCAATATCACGAATAAAAAATTTAAGTCTATATAGTATACTAGCTGTGCCCGTGGCTCCGCTCGCGTGCATTACAGAATTATTGTTTAGGCGCGCGCTGGTAGCAAACTTTTTTCCGACTTGATTCACTATTGTCGTCACTGCTTATTCCTTATGTTACTTAACCAAAATGTATACTAAAACCTGGCGAGAGAACATATGTATGGATTAAAAAAAAAACAAGTAAAAGTGGTTTTCGAGTGATAAACGCACTAACGGTCAGACAGACAGACGGAGAGACGTTGCGTTTTATAAAATATATAGGGATGATATAAAAAATGTGTTTACACATTGTACAGGGTGAGTCAAGGATAGAGTAAAGTTCATTATCTCATTTGTTTCGGGAATGACGAAAAAATGTCAAATTCAATAGTTTTAGGGAATGTTAAGGTGCACAGTTTAAAATTATTTTTGAGTATACAGAGTACTTGAAAAAAGTGTGGCCGATATAACATATGTTTTTTTAAATGGAACATCTTATTTTCTAGTTTATTTTTAAATCCTGCGAAAAATTTTATAACCTTTTTATTAATAATGTTCTACCCAAACCTAGTAGTTTTTCTAATATTTCAATTTTTTTTTTTTTAAATACTAGTTTTCAGTTTTGTAAAAAATTGCCAATAGCGTTATTTTTTCTGAAGGTGGAATACTCATAATTGGTGCGAGCGTTCTATAGAGATGAAAAAAAAAAAGATATATGTAAAGAAATTTGAGTTAGATGCTACAGGGTGTTCAAAATATATTTATGCATTTCGACTATTTTAAATTGAAAAATCTCAAATTTTTTAAATGGCACACCCTGTATATTATTATATTTACAGATAGATTTTACAAAACCCACCAACTTTTATTAAGTATATATATATATATATATATATATATATATATATATATATATATATATATATATATATATATATATATATATATATATATATATATATATATATATATATATATATATATATATATATATATATATATATATATATATATATATATATATATATATATATATATATATATCTATATATATATACCTATTTCTAATAGTTTTCGATTTATTTTGAATTTTTCAATTTTTACCCTTGTTTTTAATACACTTAGGCTATTGTGCAAACATAAACAAATAGTTAATAATAATTTTAATATAGTTCAACTTATCTAATGAATAATTATTATTACCACGAGAAAATACAAGTATCATCCCTTTCATATGGAACTACACCAAGAACTTCAAGACCGTAATGTTGAACGACGAGTACTTTTGAATGTATCCAAAATAATGTTTTCTGATGAAGCTACTTTTCGCAGTAATGGAGCAGTTAACAGACATAACATGCATTATTATTCAACAGTTAATCCATTTTGGGTCCGGGAAGTTTAAAATCAAAACCATTGGTCGCTTAATGTATGGTGTGGAATATTAAATTTTCGAATTATTGGTCCATATTTTTTCCGCGAACCGCTTAACGGGCCTAAATATCTAAATTTTTTGCAAAATGAATTACCCCAGCTTCTTGAAGAAGTTGATAACTTTGAAAGGGAACAAATGTGAACTCAACAAGACGGAGCTCCTGCTCATTACCCCCGGGAAGTTCGGGAATTTTTAAACGATCGTTACCCACAAAAATGGATCGGTAGGGCTGGATTCATTCAGTGGCTCCCTCGATCATGTGACTTAACACCTTTAGACTTCTTTTTGGTGGGTTACATTAAAGATCGTGTTTATGTGAATCCTCCTATAACACCAGGAGATATGGAAAATAAGATGCGGGATGCGTGCAGGACAATAATCATTAGATAAGTTAAGCTACTATATATTAAAATTATTATTAACTCTTTGTTTATGTTTTCACAATAGCGTAAGTGTATTAAAAACAAGCGTAAAAATTGAAAAATTCAAAATAAATCGAGAACTATTAGAAATAGGTATATGACAT
Organism: Pachyrhynchus sulphureomaculatus; assembly: GCA_019049505.1. Classification (NCBI taxonomy): domain Eukaryota; kingdom Metazoa; phylum Arthropoda; class Insecta; order Coleoptera; family Curculionidae; genus Pachyrhynchus; species Pachyrhynchus sulphureomaculatus. Next base: position 87,368,982 of record CM032449.1, on the reverse strand, counting down.
ACTTAATAAAAGTTAGAGGGCTTTATAAAATCTATCAGAAAAAATAATAATATACAGGGTGTGCCATTTAAAAAATTTGAGATTTTTCAATTTAAAATAGTCGAAATGCATAAATTTATTTTGAACAACCTGTGGCATCTAACTAAAATTTCTTTACATATATCTTTTTTTTCATCTCTATAGAACGTTCGTACTAATTATAAGTATTCCACCTTCAGAAACAATGTCGCTACTGGCAATTTTTTACAAAACTGAAAACTAGTATTTTTGAAAAAAATTGAAATATTAGAAAAATTACTAGGTTTAGGTATACAACATTATTAATAAAAAAAGTTATAAAATTTTACGCAGAATTTAAAAATAAATTAGAAAATGTTATATCGGTCTCACTTTTTTGAAGTACCCTGTATACTCAAAAATAATTTTAAACTGTGCACCTTAACATTCCCTAAAACTATTGAATTTAACATCTTTTTGTCATTCCCGAAATAAATGAGGAAGGAACATTACTCTATCGTTGACTCACCCCGTACAAGTACAAGGATTCTTTTTTAAAACAATGTATAATAATTTCAGAAAATTACTCATGAACATTAATCTGATAGTATCCTCCGAAAAAAATATTAATATGCTGAATATTATTAAAAAAACAGTAGTGAAAAATATTTTTATTTTATGAGTGGTGCACTTAATAAACTGGAGAATCTGTGAACACGTGAAACATACAGTTTTTCCGGTAATCTATTTACATCTGTATGCTGCGACTAACGTCAACTGTCTAATACATTATGCAGTGTGTAGGCTTTACCGTGCTCTCTTGACGTAAACGTGCTCTCTTGACGTAAACCTTTATAACCTAGTTTTTTATGGAAATTTTAGGTGTTTATCGCCATTTATTTTATTATATGCAGGAAAAGGAAGCATAAAAAAATTACTTCGTGATAATGAGTGTTCCAATTTAAAATAAATTATTCTTTTTGTATTGTTTACTTCTAACCGATAGGCATTGTAACGAATCTAGGTCTGCTTAATTGCGTTGAATTCGTCGCTGTGGAAGTGTGCATTCTATTGAATTATGAAAAGAATATCTATTTTTTAAATTTTTGCTTAGGTTTTCAAGAGTTAAAAATTTAAGAGTTAATGATAACCCACAGAGATTAAATATCCCGAGGAATCAGAAATATCCAAACGATAACTTTGTATAAACTTTTTTAATTTGTTTTGTTGTTATTATTACTTGAAAAATCTCGTAGTTTAAAAATAAAGCCTTTTCTTCAAATTGGTAAACCCTGGAATCAGTTGAATACAGTTTCTTATGTAGTCAAAGTATTTAGCTTACATTACGTATGTATCTATGTTCCCTATGTATTTGATCTAAATAGCCCACTCGTGCTTTGTCAGCCCTTTGTAATTTGTGTTTCATCTCGATGCCTCAAATTGTGTCTTGCCTCTTCTGTCATGTAGTATTCTTCACGTAGTTTTTTCATTCCCAATTTAGTATTCTTCATATGTAAAATTTTATGTAACTTACTTCTAACATTCTTTTCTATCATCACTTCTAAGATTCTATATGCCGTTTTTGTTTTTGCCTTAGTGTTCTGCAATTTAATATTTTTGTATTTTCTAATCTCTATATTTAAGGTAATTTTTAATAATTATCATGATGCTTTTCATACATTTCACTGGCTGTAGTGCTGCGGTTGTCTTTTGTTTTGCCTCTACCTAGTAGAGAAATTTAGATTGTGTCCTACTAGTTTAATATTCATTTGTCATCTGTTGCATGATTTTGCACATTTCACTATCTTGAACTTATTCTTTACCTTCATTCTGCAATTTTCCCTTTAATTAAAAACCTGTCGTCTGTGAAAAGCATACTTTTGCCACTTTTTCTTGATTGTCTACCTCGGTCTCATGCTTATACAGGCTGTAAATTATCTCTCCCTCTCAGTATTTTGAACATTTTGTTTTCTATTCTACTTAATTTAACGTTTCTATTTACGTCGTTATACAGCAATTTACTAGCATTTATCTTCTTTTTCTTTCATTCTTTATTTTTTAGTTAACTTTAGAATTTCATATTTTATTTATTCTGGTTTCAGATCTGTCATTCATTTTACTTATTTTTTTTTTCGCAGTCTAGGTCTACGTTCTAAGCTGATGTGCGACATTATTGCCTCCACAGTGTTACCTGCACTGGCCACAGCTATCAATATCTACTTTAGAAAGGCACTTAGAGTATTTGACTTAGTTCATAAATCTTGCCATAGTCCAAAAAATATAATTCAACAACTACTTGGCAATATCTCCGTATATCTTTTTACTCGCTCAAAAATTATTTTAACCTCTTATTCTATCTGCATAGTAAACCATAAACTTTCTACTTCCAGGGATTTTTACCAACTTAGAGTTTTACGAGCATTTGTGTAGACCCTATTTTTGAACCAACATACCTGAGATACACACAAGACACAATAGTTTTTAAAATCCCTATACTTATAAGGTTCCAATATGGTGTTTTATGCTGTAATGGTGACTCGTTGCTTAGGAAGTGTTGCGATTTACCTAGTTTTGCACGTACGTACGTAACCTACGACCGCTATTACATTAACCGGTTTTAACCGTCGATGAAGTATTAAATCCCATATCCTATATACTCCTGTTATAAAGAAGAATATTCTGGAAAATATTACGAAAAATAAATTTTTGTTGGAATAATCAAAAAAAAATTTTTCGAAGTAAATATGCTTGAAAATATATACGAGGTTTGGAAAGTCCGTGCAAAGTCCGAGAGATGGCACCACCGGCGCGTATCGAGGTCATGTTTAGTTAGTAGCATCTCTTGAATGAACGCACACCAAGTTTCAGCCATATTGGTCTATTTCTTTGTGTTTGGCATTCGTGTGAATCAAGGAAGTCGAGTGATTTTCAAGAAATGGACGAAAAAGAATTTCGTGTGGTGATTAAACATTACTTTATGAAAGGCAAAACGCCTCAGGAGACTAAAGAGAAGCTTGATAAACATTATGGTGACTCTGCACCTTCGATTAGAACAGTTTATAAGTGGTTTCAAAATTTTCGGACTGGCCATATGGGCACAAGTGACGCTGAACGTTCTGGACGGCCTGTGGAGGTTACGACTCCAGAAATCATTGACCAAACAATAATCTAAACAATGGGTTACCAAGGGGGAATCTGCACCAAAAAAGGCGAAGACCGTTCCTTCGGCCGGAAAGGTTATGGCGACTGTCTTTTGGGATTCGCAAGGGATAATCCTCATCGACTATCTGGAAAAGGGTAAAACTATTACAGGTGAATATTATTCATCGTTATTGGACCGTTTGAAAACCGAGCTGCAAAAAAAAGGCCCGCGATTGGCCCACAAGAAAGTTCTTTTCCATTACGACAACGCACCAGCACACACCTCAGCAGTTGTGGTCGCAAAATTAATGGAAATAGGATTCCAACTCGTTTCACATCCCCCCTATTCTCCAGACTTGGCTCCCTCGGACTACTATTTGTTCCCCAATTTGAAGAAATGGCTGGCGGGACAAAGATTTTATTCAAACGAGGAGGTGATTGCAGACACTAATGGATATTTTGCAGACTTGGACAAATCCTATTATTCGGAAGGTATCAACAAACTAGAACATCGTTGGACGAAGTGTATAAGCCTAAAAGGAGACTCTGTCGAAAAATAAAAAAGGTTTACCCCAAACACATAAGTAGTTTTTATTTTTGCACGGACTTTTCAAATCAGCCTCGTAGAAGAAAGAAAAGAAAAATTTTTTACTTGAGCGAACTGTAACGTAACGAAGGACGTTGGCTACAAAAGATACGGCAGGATAAAATATTCAAATCTCTCTTTACTAGTAACACATGCTGGTGACAAAGGACTGCTTAAAGGTGATACATTTTAATTTAAATTAATATCTTTCCAGCAATATCATCAGGAAATAACTATTAATATCATCAGGAAATAACTATTAATATTTTTCATAAATTATTGAGTTAATTCCAGAAAATTTGTTGTAGTAATAAATATGGTTATATGTTATTCGAGACGAACAAAAAAACTTCCGTCAAGCTCTTGGAAAAAAGCTGATATTATTAAACTAGTTGACAGAAAAGGATCTGCAGACGATATACTAATAAAAAAGCAAGAGCTACAGACTATGAATGTAAACTTAAAACTACCTAGTAAATGTCACCATATTATTGTGGAAAGACTGAAGTATTTGTACTTTCAAATCATTTATTCAAATTAGTAACTGAAGAAAACCGGCACGATAGTGTGAATTGTGAGTTAAAGATGCAAGTTAAAGGAAAATATAATACTTAGACAGTTGAAACTCTAGAATAATTTCATATTTCCCCAAAATCGTTGCAGATTAAACTAATAGTTTGAGTTAAGCAAAATATCACTGATATGTATGTAGATATTTTATAGCACTTTCATTACTACTTTTAAATAAATTTAATAAACATCATACAAAATATTAAAAATTGATAAAATAAATAAAAGGTTATTTGTTGACAATTTTAAAGAGTAATTAGAAATAAAAAAAAATAATGGCAATTAAAACTAGCCAGATCTTCAAATCTATGTATACAACTGGCCAAATATTTATTCTCAAAAATTCATTCATATCTTTATAGAACGGCGGCTTCATTTACAAAATGAAAAATTTATTTGAATTATTAGAAAAAATATGGTTTTATTCTGAAAATAGGAGCCTTGTACAGGGTGGTCCAAATTGGACACTTTTAAAGGTAAACCCCTTTATCTAAAGGAGATAGACGAAAACTGATGTCAGTGTCTGAGGCTAAATCTTTATGGTAATCTCAATGGTGAAAACCGCATATCGATATCTACTACCGTTTTAGATATACAGGGTGTTTTTCAAAAATCTGCATTTTGGAAAAATGTTTGTAATTCTTTTCCTATCCCTGTAAAAACATTCTCAAAGCACTTTTTTCACGTGGATTTCAACAGTGTAAGTTACATTTTTTTACAACTAATATTTTAATAGTTATAAACGGAAAAATATATTTTTTAAATGGGATACCCTATATATTTTTCCTTATCCGAATAGAGCTTTAAATTACTATTCTAAAAATATATCACACTTTAAATTTTGCTTAAATCTACTTCAAAATATAAAGGTTTTCAGTTTTTACGCGAGTTTTAAATGCACATTTTGTGAAGTAGGCTTTGGACAGAGCGGCAATATCAATTGTTTACCCATAGCAGTCAAATCGTAAAAAAAAATTCCCAGAAGTAACTCTAAGAGTCATAACTACAATGAAATTTACTAAATGCTATAGTATTTTAAACTAAGTAGGAAATAAAACAAAATAACAATAAAACAATTTATTCCGAGTAAAGCAAACTACTTCTTACCGAGTTGATTAGTTCAAGAGGAGTGAGAGCTGCAAAACTTTGTATCACTGCGACTTCTAAATCTTGCCTGGTGTTTGTCAGCAATTTAAAAACTAGGTTTTTCAATCTTCCCCAGAGATAGAAGTCCATGGATGTTAAATCCGGTGACCTTGCCGGCCAACGGTTCGGACCTTGCCTTAATTTCTTTGCTACACGACTAAATGAGGATTTTTCTTGTGCCTACGTATAAGAATTGTAATGGTTACTTACATAAGCTTCGTCTGTCCAAATGCAATTTAATGAAAAATTCGGAACATGGTTACAATTCTCCAGAAACCATTGGCAAAAATCCATACGCCGTTGAAAATCTCCTTCTCTAAGTTCTATATGGTCTGAATTTGTGATTCTTCAAAGTACGACTTTGGGTCGTTTCTTTTCAAACTGGCCACTAATAACTGGGTTATATGGCAATTGAGCGAATATATCATTGAAGGGGTGACGCCTGGATACCGTTCGTGGTACAAATTACTTGCCGCTTCCGAATTTTCTCCGGTTTGTATGAAACACACAATCATATCCCATTTTTCGTAATTTACAAACTTCATTGCGATTTATTTGACAATTCAATAACTGATCCTGAAGTAAAATTTGACAACTACGAGTAAACAATTGAATTAAACCATATGGCCGCTCCGTCCAAAGCCTACTTCACAAAATGTGCATTTAAAACTCGCCTAAAAACTGAAAACCTTTTTATTTTGAAGTAGATTTAAGCAAAATATAAAATGTGTTATATTTCTAGAATGGTAATTTAAAGCTCTATTCGGATAAGGAAAAATATACAGGGTATCCCATTTAAAAAATATATTTTTGCGTTAATAACTATTAAAATATTAGTTGTAAAAAAATGTAACTTATACTCTTGAAATCTACGTGAAAAAGTGCTTTGAGAATGTTTTTACAGAAATCAAAAATTTTCAATAGGAAAAGAATTACAAACATTTTTCCAAAATGTAGATTTTTGAAAAACACCCTCTATATCTGAAGCGGTACTAGATATCGATAGGCGGTTTTCACCATTGGGTTTATCATAAAAATTGAGCCTCAGACACCGACATCAGTTTCGTCTATCTTCTTTAGATAAAGGGGTTTACCTTTAAAAGTGTCCAATTTGGACCACCCTTTATATAAGGGATAAAATAACTTTTACAAGCTGATCCTATAAAACAAAAGTTACTAGCTAGTTTGTTGTTTTGTATGTAATACTTGCGCATACTTTTCTTTGAATTTTTTTAAAAAATGGCTAAAAATTTCTCTCTCCTCTCGAAAAGTACTGATCAAAAAATTTTGACAAAATTGTGGAATATTCTTCACAACATGTAGATTGAGCGAAAGTTATCACGAGTGCATTACATTTGATAATTGATCTAGTATAAAAAAAACTATGAAAAATATGGTGGAAGTTTTGTTAATATAGTTTTCAGTATATTACTGCTGCAGCGTGGCGTGTCACTTTGCCGAGACAAAATGATTTTATTTTATTTATACTTTTATTACTAGATTACTAGATTCTAGATTGAGCTAGATTGATATATTGATATATTGGCTATCAGGTAGCTAAGATGCTATAACTATTATACATTATTGACTAAGAAAAGCGTGAAATTACATATTATATATCTTAAGATATATATATGTCAGGGACCTAGTTAATTTAGCCTAGGTAAGGATTTACATTTACTGTATGTTATATACATTTTTAAAATGTGTAAATATTATGTGTAGAATTCACACAATAGATCTATCGTGCAGTATCAAAAGTATAAAAGCAGATAATTTTGAAACGTACTTGCTAAATTTTAACATAATACTCAGAATATAATATAGAAATTATTTTTTATAAATTTCTTATCTCAAAACTAATTGTTTAAAAGCAATGGTTAGACTGATTAAAAGGAACATATTTAAGATAGAAGTTTCCGTTCATACGAGTATAAACAAAATGCAGTTTTATATAACTGACTCACTTATTTTTTTAACAATATTTTTATGGTTATTTTATATAAGTGAAAATTAAATATAATGAAAGGATGTAATAGGTCTACTAGCTATCTGCCATAAGTCGTGCTGGAGAATGGCAGAAAGCCTTGGCTACTCAATTTTATTATAAGTAAAGATATATATATATATATATATATATATATATATATATATATATATATATATATATATATATATATATATATATATATATATGTATATATATAATATATATATATATATATATATATATATATATATATATATATATATATATACAGTAATACCCCGCTTTACGCGAGGGATACGTTCCGAAAAAAATCGCGTTAACTGAAATTCGCGTATATCGAGGTTTATAATTAAACATAGTCAAAATTTAATACAAAAAAATACAAATCATTTTAATCAATCACTTTAATTCTAAGAACACTTTATGCAATACATACTCTTATTTTTTACGGAAAAATACATCTATTGTCTTTTGGGTAACGTTTTGTTTACGTTCTTGTAAAATACGTTCATAACACCCAACACTGTTTTTAATTGTTTGACACACGGTCAAGACACGGTCATCATTATTGTCTATACTCTGCAATATGTCCAAACCTGAATAAATTTTTGAAAGTGCATTTTGTATTTCCCCTGAAGATAAAACTTTCTCTTCTACTTGTTCTTCCTCATCGTAGATAGGATTATTCTGTAACTCGATCAGATCTTCATTGCTAATAGGATCGTCGTGCGTTGCTACAAGTTCTACGAGATCTTCTACCGTGACATCTTCAAGTTCAGACCCCTCAATCATTGCAGCAATGTCTTCAAGCACTTGTCTCTGCATCTGGACAATTCTTCTAGGTGCTTCCACTACATCTGGCCAAAGATTACGCCACACCCCATTCATACAACTCATTTTAACTTCCTTCCAAGCCTCTTCTATGTTGTGAATAGACTTCATAATGTTGTATGACTTCCACCACTCTCGCATAGACTGTCTTCCTTCCCCGTCAGTTTCATGAATTAGTTGGCTAAAAGTGCGGCGATGGTAATAAGCTTTGAAGTTTGCTATTGCTCCCTGGTCCATAGGTTGTAATATTGACGTAGTGTTTGGTGGAAGGAACTTTACGTACACTTTTAAGTCTCTGGGCGTATCAAGTGAGGTTGGATGTCCTGGGGCATTGTCTAAGAGTAATATAACTTTAGGTTCAAGCCCATTTCTGTCACAGTATGATTTGACTGATGGGCAAAAACTATTAGAATACCATTCTTGAAAAATTTCCCGTGTAACCCACGCCTTTCTGTTTGATCGCCACACAACTGGTAGACTTGTCTTGTCTGTGCCTCGCATTGCACGGGGTGTTTCTGAATGGTACACTAGTAAAGGTTTCAGTTTGAAATCACCAGTGGCATTACCACCCAGCAGAAGTGTTAGTCGATCTTTCGCAGCTTTGAAACCACTGGCTTGACGTTCTTCCTTAGAAATGAATGTTCGAGATGGCATTTTTTTCCAGTAAAGTGCGGTCTCATCAACATTGAAGATGAGACAAGCAGGAATTTTCTCTCGTCTAACGAAGTCTTGAAACTTGTCTGGAAACTCAGCTGCAGCTTGAATGTCCGCGCTGGCCGCCTCGCCTGTTATGTGGATATTGTGAAGATTAGAACGCTGCTTGAACCGATGGAACCAGCCTCTGCTGGCAGCAAAAGTCGGAGTGGCACTCCCTTCTCCTTCTTTTGTTTTCAGCATCTCATACAAAGATTTTGCTTTTGTGCATATGAGATCTTGACTTAGTGGTGTGTTCTTCTTATTCAAATCTTCGATCCAGACTGACAGTAATTTCTCCATTCTTTCTAAGATAGATGATCTCGAACGAGAAAGTTTTGTTGCACTTATAGGTGTTGAACCTTCGCTGGAGATTTTAATTTTTTCCCGATTTTTATAAATCGTTCTCACAGTCGATTCTGAGAGTCCAAAATCTCTCCCAACAATTGTTGCTTTGCCTCCATTTTCCATTCTTCTTAACACTTTCATCTTCAATTCCAAAGTGACGCTTTTACGCTCTTTTTTCTTTACAGGCGGCATTTTTAACGTAGGGTTAAATTATGTATGTATGTATCTCCAATAAATATTAAAACAAAACTGCCAGCCGACCGAACTAACATTACGGAACAAATGAACACACGAAACGAACGAGGAAATCCCCATAGAACAAAGTCGAAGGACAGGGAATTCCCAATTCTTCAAAGAGAATATTCAGAGAAAGCGGGGATCCCCCCGCGACCATAGAGAAGTTAATGACTACATGAGCGCGAAATTTGAAATTCGCGTTATAGTGAAACCGCGCGTAACGGGGTCGCGCTAAGCGGGGTATTACTGTATATATATATATATATATATATATATATATATATATATATATATATATGTATATATATGTATATATATATATATATATATATATATATATATATATATATATATATATATATATATATATATATATATATATATATATATATATATATATATATATATATATATATATATATATATATATATATATATATATATATATATATATATATATATATATATATATATATATATAATTAAATCCTACTAGTGTGTTCACTAAAGCTTCTTCAACTATTCGTTAGGACCAAACAAATCGATCCAATGAACCAAAAGAACGAGATCCTGAGTACCCATAGAATGAATTCTTTCCATCATTACTCGTTCAGAAAAGATTTATAATTTTTTTAGTTCTTATTTCAGTTTGTCCTTATTTGTTGTTCAAAACTAATTCAGTAATTCACTAGCTCAGTGACATATCATAATTCGTCGAGTGTGTAGCCTGAATGCAGGCCCAAACGAAGGTATCGTTGATTTTGCATTTTACTAATTTCTCGATGTTCACATGCGTCCCATAAAGGGAAACTTTTGGTCGCTTTTAAAGGTACTGGCAAGAATATTTATGAAGAGCCATTTTTCTCAACGCTTCATATGTTTACTCCAAAACGTGATTACACCTCTAATCTGGTCGGATAACTATCTGATTGGATGGCATGCGCACTAATCAGTTAAATGTATAGTGTCCTCATAGTTCCAAAATTTAAAAAAACCACAGACTCTCTCAATATTTATAAAAGTTTAATCTATTGAAGTGTATTAGCTAATAATCCTTAGGTTTAAAAGTAGCAGTGTGAATGTTTATCATAAAAAGTTATTTTTTAAAGTCAAAAAGTCTCCTATTCTTTAGAATTTCCGTAAATATTAAAAATGAGGTAAGAATTACAAATTTAATTTGGTCAGGTCGGGTGTTCTTTTTTCGTTCACCTTTCCTTGCAGAATTAGTAGCGCGTAGCGCTGACTCTTTCTTCTAATGTACCCTAAGTGCTCCAGTTTTCGTATTTTTATCGCAACGAGTAACTCTTTTTCATTACAGATTCTTTATAAGACAGTTTAATTGATGTTGTGATCTGTCCAGGAAATTCTTAAAATACTCGGTATAACCACATTTCATTAGTTTCGAGCTTTTAACAGGCAGCTTTCGTTAGGATCCAATACTCGATTACGTACAGACGAACTAGAAACACGTAGCATCTCGGTAATTTAATTTTTCGTTGACGAAGATAGATCGTGGCATTTTCATAAATGTGATTCTAGATTTCTTTATCCGGCATTTGAGTTCTAGGCAGTTGTTCTCTCCATCATTTATTGTTGTACCAAGATACGTATATGTTTATTGTTCACTGTAAGTTATCTAGTGTGGTTGTTATTCTGACGACTGAATCATCGGCCCATCTTTTATTGTTTAGATCTTAGCCGTTAATTTTTATTTGATCGTTGATGTCTCCCAAGGTCGCAAAAAAAAATTTCTGAGTATTTGTTAAACAACAGTGGTAACAAAATGCATCGTTGTCTGAGAGCACCCTTATTTAGAATTTTTTCCGACTATTCCTGCTGAATGTGTACAAATGATGTTTGGTTGAAATATAAATTACCATTAATTCTCAGATCTCGTTTCTACAGACAAATCCCTTTTAGTAATTTAATAAGCATGTTATTTTGCATGTTATCAAAAGCTTCATGACAGTCTATAAAACATGCATAGACGTTATATTTCCTCTCTGCAGAATCTCTTTTATTCTCAACGCATTTCGAAATCCAAAATGAATACAGCCAAGATGTTCTTGGCATAGTCTAAAGAGTCTCTGATGATTTAATTTTAAAAATAGTTTTAAAGGCATCATTACCATAGGGTAATGGTGCCGAAATCGTCACAAATATTAGCATTTTGTACCTTTGATAGCACAACAAATGCAGATTTCACCATATTTCTGGTATTTCTCCTTTACTATATATGGTGTTAAATAACTGTGTTAGTGGCTTTAATCATATTTAGTAGTTTGGTACGAATATTACTTGATCCTGGAGATTTGTTGTCTTTAAGTTTTGATAATACTTTTGAAATTTCTTCTGTTGTTCAGGATGTTCAGTTCCGTTGTCCTCAAAGGACTGTTATCAATTTTTTCTTTTTTATCCTTAATAGTTTTTCGTTCTTTATTATGTAACGCCGCAATTGTTCTGGGTTTGTCTGTATCAATTGTTTCCTTGATCTTATTGTGTATATTGAATATATCTAATTTTTGCTCCAACGTCTCTATTTCTTTACACTGCGTTTTGAGCCAGTTATCTTTTGCTGCTCTTATTTACCGCCTTATTTACCTTTGAAGATTTGTGTATCTTGTTTAATTATTTCTCATTCTTCGTCTTTTTTCCACAAGTGGTAATATATTACATGTAACTAATCTTTCGTTTTCTCCTCCGCTGCTATTAGATGTTTATTACAGATGTTTTATAACGTTTTAGCCATGTCTTCCCGTGCTTTTTCTGTCAAGATTCTTACATTTTTTTATCACCAATTTTGCCACTCCTTCTTTTGTTTCTTCATCCCTTAGCTTCTTCATATCTAATTTCTTCTGGCTTATTTTTTCTTGCGACCTTTCGAAGTTTAACTTTTCGACAGAGACAGTGGACCGATTTTATATTAGTGCCAGGCTAGGTCTAACTGGTTGATTGGTTGTTGGCGGGTCAGGCGATTGTGCGTGTTCATGCACTGCAACTTATTGTATTTCTCTCTCTTGTGTCTTTTAGTGTCGTCCTTATAAGAAGGTTTATCTATTGCGAGTATTGAAAGAGATAATATTCGTGGAGATTTCTTCCTCTTCACCACATAGCCTGCATGTTATTGGGCCATTATGGAATGCAATTTTTTGTAAATGTTTCTTCAAGTGGCAGTGACCTATAATTAGTCCCACGACTAGTTTTATCTTGGCCCGTGTTAAAAGTAGGGCGTTAGTAGTTAGTTTCTTTGATAAGCCATCGTTACGTTCCTCGTTGTCTTTGGCCAAATGTTATGAGCCAACGATTTAAATATTGCTGGTGTGACTACTGTTATTATCTTCACCTGTTTTGGTATGCCAAACGCTGGTTCAGGGCCAATATATTGTTTCGTAGCTCCGATTCTTACTAGTTCGTTTGATTTTTTATTATTTATTGTCCCTGAATGTCCTGGAATCCACAGAAGCTAATCCTGTTATTCCTGGCAGATAGTTCTAACAGGTCACGTAGTCATCATAATCTTGGAGTTATGATGGACATTCAGAAACTTTAGTTTTTTGGTTGCGGTAGCCTCATCTAATATTCTCCTAAACACATGCTTATATTGCATGAATTTCTGCCTGGTATAATTTTGCGTTTGTTTCCAGGAAAATGTTAACACATCGGGCTGATTCGTCGGTGTAATAGACCAAACCCGTTTCCATCATCAGAGTCTTTGCTTTTATCCATATATCTGGGTTATATCCGATTCTATATGATTCTTCGAAGCTGCATGACGTCGTCGTATAAGTATGTTCAAGAGTTTGTCTTCGATTAGATTCAAGTTGTTGTTTCCATTCCCCATTTGTACTGAATCGATATGCGATATTGAATGCCCGACTTTTGATGTATATATCCAGGGTAAGTCCTAGAATTATGTCCATTGCTTTAGTAGGGGTGCTATTACCTGGTGGAACACGATTAGTTTCATAGTTTTCGTTCTCTGCTCTGTTTTCGTCTACCATATCACGTTTCGTATATAGCTAATGCACCATCTTTCGTTATACGCCCCACAAACTAGCTCCTGCATGTCATAAGACACATTTTTACTCTGTTGAGGTTTTATATGATTTGATTGTTCTACGCCAATTGAGTGTGTTAATTTAGTGGCTAGTATTTTTATCCACTCTTTAAAGATACTCAGGTTGTTGTAGTTGGTCTGGATTCTTCTGTTTGTGAACGTAAAACAGTAGTCGTTGTAGCATTAACTTTCAGATTTACTTCCTAACACCAGTGCTCTTTATCTGAGTTCTGGCACGATAGCGGCATGCTTTCCTTGGATGAGTATAATTGCATCATAAGCATATACCTGGGTGTTCCGGACAAGTGGCTTTAACACGGTGTTCATGTAACTTGGCTTTTATTTGCCGACATATTACCATGTCGTTTATCCACCTACATGTCTTTTTAAGACTGGGCGTCTTGAGAAAAATAATGTGTTGTCGAAGCCCTCTGAATGTCAGTGAAAGTGCCGAAGTACCCTTGTGGTACAGCGATAATTCGCCTCTCAAGATGAGGTTGTATAAAGCCATCTCACATAAGTTCTCTAGCTGATAGGCACGTTGATGTTTATGTAGAGGGTCTTCTAAAAGTGAACCCTCTCTGATGTGTCTATGAATATCTCCAGCGCTTTTACCAGAAAAGAGGAAATGCTAATTGGGGGTCTAAACTTAGGAATAAGGAGTATGTTGGCAGTTCTCTGTACCTGGGAGATATAGCCCAATGCAATGCATGCTCGAGAGATTCTATACAAATGTGGTACAAGATGATCCAATGTTTGTTTCAGGGGTGCCGGGTAGATCCCATCTGGTCCTAAGATTTTGTAGGGTTCACATGCGTCTATAGCCCATTTGATTCTTTCATAACTGACTATTCGGTGTGCGGTTACTCAGTCAGCTCTTGGCTTTATAGTGAAGGTTTAGTTGTGCCTGAGTTGTTTCCGCATTCTTGATGTGATATAATCTTCTGTTGCTTTCTTTACTGTGCCAACCGAATTTGAGTTATTCTTTGAGAAAATATTTTAGCGCTACTGCTTGAAAAGGACTTTGTTATACTCTGTCAGTAACCAAGTGTCCCCGCCACCTGATTTTTTCGTTCTGTTAAATAATTTTCTAATAGTTCTTCTCAGGTTTGGTAAGTGTCTGTTCCACCACGGTACATTTTTTTGGGACAGTTACATTTCAAAGGATAGTTTTCTTCAAAAGCAGCAGCGAATGCATCTTGAAGTTGATCTTCATGTAAGCTACAATATATTGAAGGCTAGTTCTGATCGAAGCCAGACTGTATTTACCGTAAGTCGATTGCCGTAAAACTCCTATTCAGTCTGTTGCGGATTTTGGTAGGTTATCAGGGACCTAATAAAAGCACATAATTTGATACTTGCCAGTTTTCTACCCTATCGTGAATGGTTACTGTTATATCGATAGCCTTCCTTCGTCGTGCTGTAACGATAGTCGATTCTGTCCTTGATTTACCAGTAGTAAGTTATTGCTTATTAAGTATTCCAGTAAAGCATTTCTAAGTGGATTATTATTAGAGCTACTTTATGTGGTGTTTTGGGCATTTGCGTCACATCCTGCCAGGTGTTTGGTGTCGGGATGCCACACATTATTCCCCAAGAGATTTTAACTCTGCCTTCGTGTGTCAAACGGGAAGTATGCTGAGGAGATTATCCGCTCTTCTATATCTTTATTCTTACGATATCTTAGTTTGTTTATCGTAAGATTCCTAGCGGCATGCATTCCACATCGTTATTGACATAGATGTATGCCCTTACATTATTAGGCGACTTATTATATATTAACTTACCGCCTACTTGTCCGCGTCTTTTTACCTTGCCCTGTACGATCCTTAGTTTTTGAGTTAGGTCAATTGCTATGGATTCGTTCACTATCCTACGAGAGAGGGCTGCAGATCTGGTCCTACTGTGTTGTAGGTTTGCCTGCTGCCGCTTTAAGTTTCTTGACGGTGCTGAAACCATCACTCCTCCCGCTTGCTGATATCAACGTTGTATCGTTATTATTCATACTCGATAGCACCAGAGATTTTAGTAGGGCATCTCTATCGAGTTCTCCACTATCTTGTTTTGTGGTTTTTATGAGATTTAAAATCAGTCGACTTTCGCAGTGCCGCTTGTACGAATGCAAGGCTGATTATTTTAGAAGGTCGCCTGGTATCCCAAGGGTACCATTCTCGATGACTGATAGGCAGCTTAGGATTAAGCCTGTGTTTAATGTGCCGTGATGTTTTGCTCCTGTTGCTACAAGAGTGTGTAGATGTATAGGTGTGCGCGTGGTTGTAAACTCTATGTGTTGATTCTGACGAAAGGCAGGCCAATATATGAGCGAACGGGGGGTAAGCGCACCTGTACGTTGGGCGCGTGTCTGGCATATCAGCCTAGGGTGACCATAGCAGACACAGCTAGTGGTAACGCCTGTGTAGTGTATCCAAAGCATCCTTGATACTCCCAAGCCCCCGCGCCGCTCAAAAACAGCGACATGGCAGGTGTAGTATGAAGGGTAGTTTTAATTAAAAAGAAGCTACGATATCGTTTATTTATCAGAATATAATCAATCTGAATTCGAATTACGTTACCGGATTGACCCTGTGGTGTGATCCAGATATGTAGTCAACGTAGCGAAAGTTTTAAAAAGGCGTTGAGGATTACGTATTCCTGCTCTTCCACGAAAAACTTCATCTCGTTCGTTCCTTCCTCCATACAAACTTTCAAGCCTATCTCTCCATTTCTAAGTAATTTAGTAGGAACAACTCAGATTTCCTACTACACAATAGTTATCACTACTACACCAGACACTTTATTTTTGCACTCGACGAGCGTTTCGCTAACCATGTTGGTATCATCAGAAGCTCTACTGATCATAGTTAGCGAAATGCGCGTCTAGTGCAAAAATGACGTGTTTGGTGCAGTGGTAACGGTTGTGCAGTGCCATTGTGCCAAAGATTCTAAAGTCCCATTGTAGGTTAGATTTTTCATTATTATTGTTTAAAATTAAAATTTTTTTAAAATATTTTTTAAATGCTAAACAGGAACCGGGACCTGCCTTTAGGGATTTAAAGATCTGTGCTGTGGCTTTTTTATTTCATTGCTAACAACACAGGGTATTTTTTTAATTGGGACACTATTGCCACCTGTATTCAATAAATCATGTCATTTGGAAGAAGAGTATATATAAAATCTAGCCTAATGTACTTAGTCCAGTTTTAGAGTACATCTTAAAAATGACTATCGCAAATAGAGGTATTTGAGTAAAAACCTGACCAAAAATATTTTTCGGCAAATTCAATTTGGAATTATTAGTTAATTGATTTTGGTAAAGAATTTACGAATTTTTAGCAATCTCAAATCTGGTTCCTACTTAGTGAGTAAGTTTCGATGCTTGTAGCTTGTATTTTAAGGTACATAAACTACACTTTTTAATTGTTTCAATCACCAACGGGTGGGAAGTTTCGTATAAGAATCTTTTCTGTCGTTTTGTTATCTTCCAGCTGTAGTGTTTCAGTCATTAAAAGAATTCGAAAGTTTCTTGTGTGAACGGTATTCTGTTTGTTTTAAATGCTGGACGTTAACATGAATGTAGAGGCTCTGAGGTGAGGTTTATTTATTTCAGAGCATGTATCTGTTATATAATACGATACTGGTTTTGGATATTATTGAAGTTGAGCTGTACATATTCATGTAATTATATTTTGCTATTGAATTTGGATTCTTGGATATTTGGTTAACTCTTTTAAAACTGCTATGCTATGGGTAGACATAAAATTAATTTGAGTACAAACGTCAAATCTGAATCAAAAACCATCCCCTTAGTTGAAGTATTTTTTGTCGCTTGACCCAGTCACTACTTTCTTCGAAATCTTTTGTAGGTTATTTCGACTCTTGTATTGTCCAAGTCCAACTGGAAAACTATTTGAATGAATCGATCTTCTTTGTTTTATTTGTAGATTGCACTTAAAATACCTTAATTTGCGTTGAAAGTTACCGATTTTACTTATTGGATAATTGCAAATTTGTATTAAACTTTCTTCAGATATTCTATTTTATATCGATCCTCATCTCTCTGGCCTTTTAGTCAATTCTGGTAAAGAAACAAATAGTGTAATAACATTCCTAAATCTAAATAATGAGATTATCATTAAGAAAAAGCCAGTGAAACGAAATGCGTGTACATAAGGAAGATATTTTTTGTGTAGTTGGGTACAATAATCTTTCCTTAGCACCTGCTGACAATATTATAAAATCACCATGCTATGACAAAAAAAATGTATACTAATTAATCTGAGTATTCTAAAATAATAAAATTCAGACAAAAATTGATTCAAACATAAAACATTGCATTTAAAATAAAGTACATACTTTCTAACTTTAAAATCATAACGAATTGCAATATTATACGTACTGAAAATGCCTGGATTCAGAGGGAGAATCCAATCAGTATAAAGAAACAAAGCAATAACACAGCCCCACAAAAAAAAAGTGGGGTATACTTTTGATGCAATGTATCAGATCCGTAGTATTTTTGCCCGCTGATCACGAATCTGACGTCAGAATATCGCCATCACATCTCAATTTTTTTTCTAACCTCAAAAAATAGGAAAAAATTAGTAAAAATTAAGAAAAATATACTCCTAAAAAATTGATTCAAGCTTTTTCATGAATCCAAAGATGTATTAATATGTATTCGGACACGCTAAGCTAATATTCATCGGTTGGATTAAGCTATACAGTTCTGTTTTCTTTCTAACCTCAATAAATCAGACAGATATAGTGCTTCTCGAATGCAAAAACGAATTTAAATTAAAATTCAACCGATTCTTACCAAATTTGGTACACGGGGGTTTTTTGGGTTGCTGATCATGAATCTGAGGTCGGATTTGCAAAATTCAAAATGGCGGATCCAAGATGGCGGACAAAATTTTTGAAAACCAACCGATTCCTACCAAATTTGGTATACAGTTGGGGAATTCTCAAACCTGATACTCTTAAACCCTAAACCCTGAAACCTTAGACTCCCACACCCTGTAACCTCAAAAAATAGACCTCAATAACCCTGTAACTTTAAAAATGAGACCCAATAAACTCAAAACCAGGACTTTTAAACCATATACTCTCAAATAGTAGACCCTTAAGCCCTAGAATTGCGAAGGTTAGACCCGCGCCTAACTTTCCTTTTTTTGGCTGTATCTTGTTCTTTTTTCCGCGAATGACCTATTCAAAGGCTTTCTGCCCAAACGCTTTTGAGGGCTTGTTTCTCTTTTTAGCGACCAGCAATAGTCCGCTAGCATATGGTCATCCCATCGTCCTTGATACCGATTTTCTATGATTTTCAGATCTTGGTGAAAACGTTCCCCTTGCTCCTCACTGTAGTCACCAAGATGATCTGGGAAATCATCGATGTGGGAGTTCAGGAAATGTAATTTTAGATTCATTAAGCAACCTAATGTTTGAAAATTTTTTAACAGTTTCTCGACTATTTCTTTGTACTTAGGACTTTTATTATTTCCCAAAAAGTTTGTTGCGACTTCTTTAAAACTAAGCCAAGCAGCTTTTCAACTTTATTCATTTTAGTAACAAATAATGAATCTTGAAACAATTTTCTTATTTGTGGCCCGTCAAATACGCCTGCCTTAATTTTAGCTTCAGAAAATTTCGGAAATTTTTTATGCAAATATTTGAAACATGGGCCGTTTGTATCTAATGCTCTCGTGAATTGCTTCATAAGTCCAAGCTTAATGTGAAGCGGGGGAATAAGAACTTTTCCTGGATCTACCAATGGTGGAAACAATACATTATTTTCATCAGGAGTGAACGATTCTCTTGGCCAAATTTTTTTCTTATAATGACGTTCCCTGTCTCTGCTATTCCACAGACATTTATAACAGGGATAAAGTGTAAACCCTGACTGTTGGCCAAGCAATATTGTTACAATTTTCAGATCTCCACAAATTTTCCAGTTATGATCAGCATATTTTATTTTTATTAAAAGCTGCTTCATTTTTTCATATTGCTCTTCCATAACTGTGGAATGAGCAATCGGAATGGGAGCGTAAACGTTGGTATTATGCAGCAAAACTGCCTTAATGCTCCGTTTAGAAGAATCAATGAACAGTCTCCATTCTTCAGGATCGTATGAGTTATTTTGAAATTCATCCATTAGACCTTTTACATCGGTACAATATGAAAGTGACAATTCCTCGTCCATTGTGAAATATTTTCGAAATTCTTCATCTCTGTTTCTATAATAAGAAATCGTAGCTTCTGGCTTAAGTAAATGTCTTTTCTTTAAAAAGGAAGCAAGATGCTCTGAACCATCTTTGGATAAGCCTAAATCTCTGACTAGATCACTAAGTTCTGACTGTGATACGAGTATTGGTTCTGGTTTACGGTTGTATGGTAGAAATTCTTTATCTGTGTCACTAGTATATGATAGGTTGTCACTAGAACATTCATTAGTAACAGTGTTTGAATCTTTTTCGACAGTCTCAATGTTTTCGGCATGAACTGATAAGGTGAAATCATTTGTTTCCATAACATCAGCATCGAGTGATTCAGTTTAGTTGGTCTTGTTACTGTCGAAACATCGTTATAAGTAATAGTGCTTTTATTTTTTTCGGTTATGCCTAGATACAACATTCATACAAAAGTAGCAATCATTTTCACTGTATGGTCTATTCCATATTGCTGGTCTGGAATATTTAATCGCCTTCTTATTGATGTACGACATTATTTTGCAAGAACTGCAAATGATGTGGGGAACCCAATCTGTATCCTGGTGTTGTATTTCAATGTTAAAACAATCCTTATATAAGGTTTTAATCTTATCCGTTATCGGTGACCCCATTTTACTCAATACGTGTTGACAGCAAATATAACAAAATGAATCACTGTTTTTATCGCACTTATGAAAAGTCCTTGTACCATGAGACAGTTTTCTTGTAGCATTATACTCTACATGAGCCAAGTCACCCACACATGAAGAGCTACGGTCGCTGGATGACGACGGCTGCGGGCCCGGTGGGCTGGGTTTCCGAGTCCCCCCATATTGATACATCTTTGGATTCATGAAAAAGCTTGAATCAATTTTTTTAGGAGTATATTTTTCTTAATTTTTACTAATTTTTACCTATTTTTTGAGGTTAGAAAAAAATTGAGATGTGATGGCGATATTCTGACGTCAGATTCGTGATTAGCGGGCAAAAATACTACGGATCTGATATATCGCATCAAAAGTATACCCCACTTTTTTTTTTTGTGGGGCTGTGTAATGAATGGTTACAACTGATCCCATACATCTAACTTTACGCTAGAAATTTTTATTTGCTCATCTGCAAGTGTTTTTTATTTGTACTTTTGGCTAGTTTTATAGATTAATTACCACTTAGTGCATCATTACTGTTGTGTTATATACGATATTCAAGATTGAATGCATACAATTATTGGCATTATTAGTCAATGCAAGGTTATTCATTCCGGTAAAAGCCTTTCATGTAATTTCAAAGGTAAGAATGACCGGGGTGTGAGTAGTGAAGACGGTCAGCCAATTCGGATTAATCAGTTGTTGGGAAACATAACATTTAAATAATCTCTTTCATCCAACCTAAAATCTGAAAGTTCACTATCGTTCAGAAACCATTAGCATTTAAAGGCCCGTGCTTCAGTAACTCGGACAAGTTGTACTGAAAGAAATGCAAATGATCTAAGCCAGTCATCCGGCCATGTAGTTAATACCAATGGACCAATAAGTCTTCAGTGTCCACAAATTTGCTGAAAATTTCAATACTGAGTTTTTGACTGCATATACGTAAATATTTTAGATAGAAAACGCGAACTTACGCAGACGTAGGCAAAATGTCTTGTACCATTTTCAAATTGTAATTCCTGTATCTTGTTCTTTTTTCCGCGAATGACCTATTCAAAGGCTTTCTGCCCAAACGCTTTTGAGGACTTGTTTCTCTTTTTAGCGACCAGCAAGGATTAAAGAAATATACTAGCATGCTGTATTAACATTTCTTTTTAAATAGTTTCCTTGTTATTAATTGAGAATGCACGTGCCTTCTTTTGGTTCAAAAATATCCAGGAATAGCATTGTAGAATATCAATAAAATGTAAGTTTCTTTAACTTAAAAACAGGAATATCAACAAAATTGATAGGTTAATACATGATAGAATAACACAGTGTTGTTATAGGACCGAACTTTTAATAGTATCAAGAGGTGATATTTTTTACCTTTTTATACAAAATAATTGCTCAAATTAGTTGTTTTGTTTAGAATATCTCTGGAGCAGCGGCCTACTTCTGAAGGTACACGCTACTTCAAACTGTACAAACGGTACTATAAATTATTCTAATGAGTCACATAGGGGGACAGTCCAAGCACTCCCGGGACGTGGTATGTAAATAAAAATCTACTGGAAATGGGACCCCAGATGAGATTGGTGGTCCCATCGGTTAAACAGGTTTCAAATAAAATTTGGTTACGGTTTCTCCTAATGCTGAATCCAAACAAATTTTAAATAACTTTATATTTTCTAAATATTTATTCGGGAACATGAAAAAAATCGACCTGTACCAGATCCAAGAAATACTGTTGGTTATTGGATTAGTTAATCAGAAATCGATTTTTAAACAAGAAACAGTGAGAACTAAGATGGCACATCACTTGTAGTGTTACCTTACTATATACAGTTTACACATTGGTGTAGCCATGTCCAACGGCGGGTGAGATATAACGAGAAGACTAAAGGCGGAGTACTTATAGGGGGGCATCAAGAGACAACAAGTGAGGGTTTCAAACAATTGAGGGGCGAAATACCTTGATGGAAAAAAGAGTCTTGTACTGGAACTGTAGAAGCTTAGACTCATCTTAAGACAGTAAACAGGATGACCTGGGATGGAAATATTTTGACAAAAAAAATCTCTATTTACAATGGAACTTAGTCACAGCTGTTAACAATTCAGGACACATGCTTTATTTAAAATAATTATAATGAGTAATATTGACATGACATTTCAACAATTAGTTAAAGTGTAATGATTATAGGTTTTTATTTCTGCAAGGATAACAAATAGGACTATTATAAGTTATTTTTTTATGTTCACTGGTATTAAAGTTTCATTGTTGTAATACAATTATAGTCTATGAAAATTAATGGAAAATCATTAAACATGATTAATAAGTCCACATCACAAAAAATTATCTAATTATTTTCACGAACACAAGGTTTCAATTAATGTTTTTTTTTTAATTAGTTCGCAAATAGTATATTTTTAAGTATTGTCTACTGGTATCTATTTATTTGAAAAGGGCAATTGAAGTAAGGAAAGAAAGCAGAAATTTTCTGCAGACTGGCTTTAAGGCGTTATTTACAATTCTTATTTCAATAAAAGATATTGTTTTAAAATAGACGGCGTGGAATCTTGATACCAAGTGCGGACAATAAGAGAATATTCTCTAGGGTCACCAAAAGTAGCCTAGTATTTGTTAAATAAACTTAAAAACACTATGTAGAATATGTTCTCAAAGAAAACTTGTGTTTTAGTGCTAGTTGTCGACATATTTAGCATTAGTTTTAGCTTCGTTGTATTTTTATTATCTGGGTGAAAAGTGATTGCAGAAAAAAGAGTTACTAGATCAAACTTAGGTTAGGTAGCAGGAACAGGAACGAAACTTTATATGTTTGTATAAAGTGTCATTCCCACCCCTTCAATAACAGTTTATTGTTACAGGCTTAATCTGAGGTAATTAGACTTTCATTGATAATGTGTTTTTCTCTTTCCAAGTCAAATCCATTGCAATGTTTTGGACACTCAGGGGTACTCGATGATCGATTTTATTCCAGAATACCAAAATCAAAAATGGCAGATACAATATGGCGGCCGAATACCCTCAACACCCGTACCCTCTTTTTCCATTCTTAGAAGGATGAAAGTAGAAAAAAAACCTCAGAATCATTATCACTAACTCTAAAAACACTTAAGTACAGAATCTCATTCTAATTAGACTGAAAATAAAAATTCAACCCCGTACCCTCTTTTCCACCCCTAGAACGGTGGAAGTAGAAAAGACTTCAGATTTATTATTAGCGACCCCAAAAACTCTCAGGTACAAAATCTCATCCTAGTCAGACTGAAAATTAAAATTCAACCACCGTAACTTTTTCCCACCTCTAGAAGGGTGGAAGTAGAAAAAGACCTCAGATTCATTACACAGCCCCCAAAAAAAAAAGTGGGGTATACTTTTGATGCGATATATCAGATCCGTAGTATTTTTGCCCGCTGGTCACGAATCTGACGTCAGAATATCGCCATCACATCTCAATTTTTTTCTAACCTCAAAAAATAGGTAAAAATTAGTAAAAATTAAGAAAAATATACTCCTAAAAAATTGATTCAAGCTTTTTCATGAATCCAAAGATGTATTAATATGTATTCGGACACGCTAAGCTAATATTCATCGGTTGGATTGAGCCATACAGTTCTGTTTTCTTTCTAACCTCAATAAATCAGACAGATTTCACGAATGCAAAAACGAATTCAAATTAAAATTCAACCGATCCTTACCAAATTTGGTACACGGGGATTTTTTGGGTCGCTGATCACGAATCTGAGGTTGGATTTGCAAAATTCAAGATGGCAGATGTTTTCGCGCCATTTTGAACGCCGAGAAAATTCATCGGTCGATTTTTATTCTTCTACCTGCATCCAGGGCACCTCCACGTGGTGACGGTGGGCAACGGTGTTACTCCATTAGCCGGCAGAGTCCCTGGACCTGGCTTAGATGCCGTCATGGCAGGTAGAAAAAAGAGAATTACGATGCAGGGACTCGGAAACCCAGTATCGGCGGTTGGTCAGGGTGGGAAAGCGGGCCCGCAGCCGTCGTCATCCAGCGACCGTAGCTCTTCATGTGTGGGTGACTTGGCTCATGTAGAGTATAATGCTACAAGAAAACTGTCTCATGGTACAAGGACTTTTCATAAGTGCGATAAAAACAGTGATTCATTTTGTTATATTTGCTGTCAACACGTATTAAGTAAAATGGGGGTCACCGATAACGGATAAGATTAAAACCTTATATAAGGATTGTTTTAACATTGAAATACAACACCAGGATACAGATTGGGTTCCCCACATCATTTGCAGTTCTTGCAAATAATGTCGTACATCAATAAGAAGGCGATTAAATATTCCAGACCAGCAATATGGAATAGACCATACAGTGAAAATGATTGCTACTTTTGTATGAATATTGTATCTAGGCATAACCGAAAAAATAAAAGCACTATTACTTATAACGATGTTTCGACAGTAACAAGACCAACTAAACTAATTCCGCCTCCTGAACCACTCGATGCTGATGTTATGGAAACAAATGATTTCACCTTATCAGTTCATGCCGAAAACATTGAGACTGTCGAAAAAGATTCAAGCGCTGTTACTAATGAATGTTCTAGTGACAACCTATCATATACTAGTGACACAGATAAAGAATTTCTACCATACAACCGTAAACCAGAACCAATACTCGTATCACAGTCAGAACTTAGTGATCTAGTCAGAGATTTAGGCTTATCCAAAGATGGTTCAGAGCATCTTGCTTCCTTTTTAAAGAAAAGACATTTACTTAAGCCAGAAGCTACGATTTCTTATTATAGAAACAGAGATGAAGAATTTCGAAAATATTTCACAATGGACGAGGAATTGTCACTTTCATATTGTACCGATGTAAAAGGTCTAATGGATGAATTTCAAAATAACTCATACGATCCTGAAGAATGGAGACCGTTCATTGATTCTTCTAAACGGAGCATTAAGGCAGTTTTGCTGCTTAATACCAACGTTTACGCTCCCATTCCGATTGCTCATTCCACAGTTATGGAAGAGCAATATGAAAAAATGAAGCAGCTTTTGATAAAAATAAAATATGCTGATCATAACTGGAAAATTTGTAGAGATCTAAAAATTGTAACAATATTTCTTGGCCAACAGTCAGGGTTTACACTTTATCCCTGTTATAAATGTCTGTGGAATAGCAGAGACAGGGAACGTCATTATAAGAAAAAAATTTGGCCAACAAGAGAATCGTTCACTCCTGGTGAAAATAATGTATTGTTTCCCCCATTGGTAGATCCAGGAAAAGTTCTTATTCCCCCGCTTCACATTAAGCTTGGACTTATGAAGCAATTCACGAGAGCATTAGATACAAACGGCCCATGTTTCAAATATTTGCATAAAATATTTCCGAAATTTTCTGAAGCTAAAATTAAGGCAGGCGTATTTGACAGGCCACAAATAAGAAAATTGTTTCAAGATTCATTATTTGTTACTAAAATGAATAAAGTTGAAAAAGCTGCTTGGCTTAGTTTTAAAGAAGTCGCAACCAACTTTTTGGGAAATAATAAAAGTCCTAAGTACAAAGAAATAGTCGAGAAAATGTTAAAAAATTTTCAAACATTAGGTTGCTTAATGAATCTAAAAATTACATTTCCTGGACTCCCACATCGATGATTTCCCAGATAATCTTGGTGACTACAGTGAGGAGCAAGGGGAACGTTTTCACCAAGATCTGAAAATCATAGAAAATCGGTATCAAGGACGATGGGATGACCATATACTAGCGGACTATTGCTAGTCGCTAAAAAGAGAAACAAGTCCTCAAAAGCGTTTGGGCAGAAAGCCTTTGAATAGGTCATTCGCGGAAAAAAGAACAAGATACAGCCAAAAAAAGGAAAGTTAGGCGCGGGTCTAACCTTCGCAATTCTAGGGCTTAAGGGTCTACTATTTGAGAGTATATGTTTTTTTTTTTTTTTATTGGTCTAGCACACGTGCTGCAGGTAAGTCCCTAAAGCGCTCCAGGAGCGGCACGAGTGCGAAAAAAGCGATTCACGTTGTTCTTGAATCGCTGTAAATTGTACTCGGTGGGAAACACAGCGCTGGGCAAATTATTCCAAAGGGATGACGTTCTCCATATAAAAGATTGCTTGAAAAGCGTTGTACGCGGAATAACAAGCTGAACCTCATACGGATGCGAAGCACCAGCGCGACGTGTATTTCTAACATGCACCGCTTTGGGAGGAATTAAGCGGGCTACATCCTTCGAACACTTTCCATGAAAATACTTGTAGAACAGACCCAAGTCGCCAACCGTTCTTCGATGTTCCAGCGAATCAAGGCCGCCGGTCAATTCCGGGTCCCCAATCAGACGGACCGCTCTTCTCTGAACAGAATCCAACAAATGCAGTGTATGTTTGGGAGCGGGAGCCCCAAACGTGGGAGCAGTATTCCATAGTTGGTCGAATTTGGGCTTTGTAAAGAATTAACAGTTGTTGTGGGGTGTAAAGCTTTCTGGTTCTAAATAATATTCCCAACTTTTGAGAAGCTCTCCTTGTTATGCCTGCAACATGTTCATGCCAAGACATATTTGCTCCCAAACTAACGCCCAACAAATTGAGCGACGATGCTAGGGGAATGGAGTGCCCCGACATAACTATGTCGGGTTCAGCAACGTTTAAAAGTCCTGGTTTTGAGTTTATTGGGTCTCATTTTTAAAGTTACAGGGTTATTGAGGTCTATTTTTTGAGGTTACAGGGTGTGGGAGTCTAAGGTTTCAGGGTTTAGGGTTTAAGAGTATCAGGTTTGAGGATTCCCCAA
The DNA here is from genome assembly GCA_019049505.1 of Pachyrhynchus sulphureomaculatus. Lineage (NCBI taxonomy): Eukaryota > Metazoa > Arthropoda > Insecta > Coleoptera > Curculionidae > Pachyrhynchus > Pachyrhynchus sulphureomaculatus. The sequence continues at coordinate 87,341,741 of CM032449.1, read as the reverse complement.
ACTGTATACCAAATTTGGTAGGAATCGGTTGGTTTTCAAAAATTTTGTCCGCCATCTTGGATCCGCCATTTTGAATTTTGCAAATCCGACCTCAGATTCATGATCAGCAACCCAAAAAACCCCCGTGTACCAAATTTGGTAAGAATCGGTTGAATTTTAATTTGAATTCGTTTTTGCATTCGAGAAGCACTATATCTGTCTGATTTATTGAGGTTAGAAAGAAAACAGAACTGTATGGCTTAATCCAACCGATGAATATTAGCTTAGCGTGTCCGAATACATATTAATACATCTTTGGATTCATGAAAAAGCTTGAATCAATTTTTTAGGAGTATATTTTTCTTAATTTTTACTAATTTTTTACCTATTTTTTGAGGTTAGAAAAAATTGAGATGTTGATGACGATATTCTGACGTCAGATTCGTGATCAGCGGGCAAAAATACTACGGATCTGATATATCGCATCAAAAGTATACCCCACTTTTTTTTTTGTGGGGGCTGGTGTTATCAGTGACCCCAGAAACCATCCCAGGTACAAAATCTCATCCTAGTTAAACTGAAAATCAAAATTCAACCCCCGTACCTTCTTTTTCCACCCCTAAAAGGGTGGAAGTAGAAAAAGACCTCAGATTTATTATCAGCGACCCCCAAAAACCGCCAGGTACAGAAGCTTATCCTAGTTAGACTGAAAATCAAAATTCAGCCCCCGTACCCTCTTTTTCCACCCCTAAAAGGATGGACGTGAAAAACGACCTTAGATTCATGATCAGCGACCTCAAAAATTCCCTAAGTACAGAATCTCATTCTGATCCATCTCCGGAGATCACTATTAATATATCGGATTTGTGTTCAGCCGCCATGTTGTATCCGCCATTTTTTTTTTTGGTGTTCTGGAATAAAATCGATCATCGAATATTCTTGAGTCCTTCAATCATACATTCCCAAAGAATTACAACTGATTTAGAGTGACTTGGAGAGAGAAAACCACCTTGGAACGATAATTTTTCGGACACTTTGTCAGTTTAAGCCGCCATATTGACTCCATTAGTGCGAATTTCAAAAAGTGCCACACGGCAATCGAAAGTAGAGGCTTCAAGCTTTCATTTGCACCCCCGGTTGATTTTTTTAAATCAAACCAATTTAGGAGAGCATGGGGTCTCCCGTCCAAAAAGAATGCCCCTATATATATATATATATATATATATATATATATATATATATATACATATATAGTATATATATATATTATATATATATAGTATATATATATATATATACGTAATATATATATATATATATATATATATATATATATATATATATATATATATATATATATATATATATATATATATATATATATATATATATATTATATATATATATTATATATATAGTTTGAAAATTGAGTGGTGTCAGCGTGGATTATTTATGCTTAGAATAAATACTAAGAAAAACAAAATTTATGGTAACCAGTAGACGGAAAGGGTCTTATGCGGATGTCCAACTGGTTGTAGATAGCATGGTAGTTTTAAAAAGACACTTACCAGTAGGGACATGAGCTTAAAGTGCGATATGTTTGTTGTTATGAATGGCATATTACAGTGTGGAAAAGTGGAAATTAAAATCATTGTCCATGAAGAGATTAGACGCATTTGAAATGTGTACCTATCGAGAATGTTGATAGTACTATGGATGGACAAACTAACAAGAGAGGACATCTTAAGAAGAATAGACAAGGTCAGAGAAATATTACCTAATTTAAAAAGGAGAAAAACAACATATCTTGGACACCTGTTAAGAAACCCAAAATATTACCTACCGCAACTCATTGTAGAAGAAAAAATAGAAGGAAATCATTGAACAGGAATGAAACAGCTGTGCAATAATAGTGGATAGGCAATTCAAGAAGAAGAGATTTAAGTTTAGGGACCATCTCATATGGAATCAAAACAAAACAGTTTTATGCACTAAAAAACAGGAGACTGCAACCTGCGGCCAGCGACCGTAGGAGAATTCAGCGCGTCAAGTGTATCGAATGGAATTATTCAATTTTATGGAATAATTTACAAATAAAGACATTATACACTCGTATTTTTTTCGAAAAATGAGTTACTAGGAAGAAAAATCTAAATTTTAATGAAGGTTAAATATTTTATACCCAAAAAACAACCGCGGCAGCGAGGGTGGAAGCTATTTATAAAAAATAATCGTATATCCGATAGTTTTTCACAGATTTTTATAGTTTTTGGTAAATACGTTTAAAATAATATCCACTGAAGGCCTATGTGCGTGAAATAATTTGTCAATCAATAACTACCCCAGTGGCCAGGGTCACTAACCTTGATGAAAATATACGTACATCCGATACTTTTCGCATATTAGTGTATATGAGCTAAAATAAAAAAAAAATCGACTCAAATGATTTTGCTTCATTTTAACACCGATCCTTGAATTTAATTTTTTAACAGTGGTAATATTTTGGGTATCATTAGAATGCTGATTTTTTACTCTTTCTGGTAATACCAAAAACATTTAGGTTTCCAAAAAGTGTTACTGATTAAAACGGTTTTACTCAATAGAACCGTTGCGCGCTATTCATCCCTATAAAAACACATGCAACTGCATTTTTCTATCATTCTTTTATCGGAACTTGAACCGTGGATACCACCCCGGAAGAAACGGCACAAGTTATTGCCTTATTGCAAGAAGGGCATAGTCACGTGTAGTAGCTGCGCAACTGCACCTGAGCCAGTCAGCTGTCTCCAGAGTCTACAGATGTTACTAAGAGACTGGCGTCTTTACAACGGAGACCAGGATCGAGGAAGAAAAAGGTGTATCTCGGAGCGAGACGACCTCTTCATTGTTAACACAACTCTAAGAAATCGTCATTCGACCGGCGTTGAGGTCCAGCAGGAGCTCCGACAAGTTTGTGGTCGGGCTGTTAGTCATTGGACAGGCAGAAGAAGACTTAAAGGAGCTAACCTAACTCCGAAGAGACTAGCTAACGGACCCAAATTGACAGCAGCCCATCGACAAGCACGACTCAGATTTGCCCGAGAACATGTCGACTGGACCGTAGAGCAATGGCGCTTAGGTTTATTCTCCGACTAGTCCCGCATGTTCCTACATGGCAATGATGGAAAAAGACGAGTCTAGGGGTAGTCAGGAGAGCGCTATGCGCAGTGCTGCATTACTGAAATTGTCGGGCATGGAGGAGGTTCTATCATGGTGTGGGGAGGCATCTCACGTGATGCGAAAACCGATTTGGTTTTCATGATTGATGAGACTCGTAGCGGTGGATTAAGTGCTCACTGGTACATCGAGGAGATCCTGCAGGAACACCTCGTTCCTTACGCTGGGTTTGTTGGGGATAGCTTCGTGCTAATGTACGACAATGTGAGACCCCATGCTGCTGCATCGGTGCAGCAATACGGCCCCATGCTGCTGCAACGGCGCAGCAATACCTGGCGGAAGTGAGAATACTCACATTAGACTGGCCTGTGCGGAGTCCTGATCTCAATCCAATCGAGCACATGTGGGATGAGCTTAAAAGAAGGGAAGTCAGAAATCCAGCCGCTGCATCGCTGAGGGACCTAAAGATTGCAATGGGGAAAGAATCCCACAGACAGTGATGAACAAGCTCACACGCTCCATAAAAAACCAGCTGGAAGCAGTAATAAGGGCTAGGGGGGTAACACAAAGTATTGATTTTGGTTATTATTATTATATTATAGTAACCTTGGGCTCTGAGATTATTTTTGGGTGACAAATTTATTTAACGCATATAGACGTTTAGATGTTATTCCAAACGTATTCACCAAAAACTATAGAAATCTATGGGAAAGTATTGGATTTACCAATTATTTTTTTGTCAAGGGTAGTGGGGTAGTTATTGGCTGGAAAATTTTCTCTTTGGGGGATGTTATTTGAAATATATTTGAAAAAAAATATAGAAATCTGGAAAAAATATCGGAGTTACTATCATTTTTATCGAGGATAATGACCCGTGTTGCTGTAGTTATTGTGGTAACATTATTATTTCGTGCATATAGGTCCTTTACCCCAGGATGTTATTTTTTAAACGTTATTTAGTAAGAGTTGTAG
>CM032449.1:87331210-87337534 GCA_019049505.1 Pachyrhynchus sulphureomaculatus | reverse complement strand
CGGTAGCAAAATTGCATGAATTGAAGTTCGAATTGCTTCCTCATCCACCGTACTCTCCAGATTTGGCCCTCAGCGACTATTATCTATTCGCAGATCTCAAAAAAATGCTCGTGGGAAAGAGATTTGGCTCCAGTGAAGAAGTTATCGCCGAAACTGAGGCCTATTTTGAAGGCAAAGACAAATCCTTCTATCGCTCTTGAAGGAGACTATATTGATGAATAAAATCGAATTTTACAAAAAAAAATGTGTTTTTAAGTAGCTAGACCAAGAACTTTTCAGTCTACGTGTTACTACCCTTCTCTTCTTCTTCTTTCTAGGACAGGATCCTGTTCTTTAACATAGCTTTACGTCTCGGTGGATGTTGAGTCCCGGCTATCTTTCCACCCTTTCGATGGTCTTCCTGGTGGTCGTTTCCCGTCTGGCTTCCCCATCATGACTTGTTTCGCTAATCTGTCACAGTTCATGCGTTGGACGTGGTCTCGCCAGTATCTTCTCTTGCATATTTAAATTATAAGTACAGTTTTGAGAATTCTGTGTTTAAAATGCCCAAATTTTATCTGAAAATGGTAAATAATTATGAAAATGCCATAAAAGCTGTTGAATTACTGGGGTAAAAATGCAGTTGGTTTTATGGCAAGACCAATAATTCGCAGCAAATATATTTGTACAATAAGATTTTTCTAAATTTCCAGTTGATTAATATGGGTTTCAAGTCACAAATGTTATAGATTTACCGAAAACAATAGGAAACATTTTCCCAGTCTCCATTAGTAATTCTTTTGTGGAAAGCGCAGTTTCCCTAACGAGGAATTTATGTACGGATGAATGGAACTAGTTATTGGTGGACATGGCGGAGTCGGAGTTAATAGTTTATATAAATTATAATATGTTCTGTCAATAATTTTTTAAAGTCTTTGAAAAAAGTAGAGTAAGAAAAACTGTTCCTAGTAGCAGTAGCGGCAATAATTATAGACATATATGGACTAATATTTTGATTAGTAAAGTTCTACTTAATTACTTAAGCATTTTTTGTTGATTTCCGACCGATTTTTGAAAGTTAACACACATACCCGCAATCCTCGGTTTCGATGAAGCGCTCCGTAAGAGCCGTGGGTATGTTTTTTCTCGGTGACTTGCTCCTCACGTCTGTTTGAGTAGTTGGAATTAGTCTTGATTAGTTACATTTTTTAAACGAATTTTGATAACGTTTTCGTGACACTTTAATGTTAATACAAAACTTCCACAGAATACAGAGCTTCTAAGTATCATTCTTCTGAATTTTTCTGTGTCGATTGACAAAGCGATACCAAAATTTCTCTGATTCTCCGGTCGGCTTCTTTAGAACCGTTCCGAGAACTGATTTCTTCAGAATCTAGCACGAAACTGTTTTGTGTTAGATTCCGAAGAAGTCGGTTCTCGGAATAACTACTGAAGAAGCCGGTAGGATGATCGGCGAAACGTCAGCATTATTTTGTTAATCGACACAAGAGAAATCCAGATTTATACCTATTTTAGTGGCGTCACACATAGTTAATAGTCAACACGAAACGGCCATATTACAGTGTTAAAGGCTATTTGATAAAATGAAACCCGAAAATGAAAAAATACGCTCCTCCTGCATAAAGGTAGGTTCAAAAGCGGCAATTCTAGAAACGTAACCATAATTTAGATACGGGATTTGTTTGGACGTTTTAAAATTAGTAATTCTTCTTTACTATTAACTTTTGGGACATTAAACCTAGACTTATATATCTTGTTTTAATTTAAAATATTTTAAAACTACTTTCATCATACAAAACATTAAATGTTGTCAAAATATGGTACTATATAATATCTTAAATGTGATATTCTTCACAATGGTTTTATTTCTTTTAAAAAGCTATGCTTAATATTTACCATATATCACAACGTAAAATATAGTAAAAGTAGAAATTTTTTATTATCCTAAATATCTAAATTCCATTTAACCATATCTGATGTAAGTTAGGTATGGATATACTTACGAATATATTAGACTAATTAAAAATTGCCTATATAAATAAATATTTATTATGAAATTTTGTTATTAGCAATAAAAATGTGAGTTTCGCAGGGTTGCATTCAGTATTTTCTAGGGCATTCACAAAAAATAATACTTAGTGAAAGTTTTCGGATATATTCAATCCTTCCCCAGTCACTCTACAAAAGGGAACGGTGGTCGTTAAAAAAGGCTTGAAAAAAGAAAAATTATTAAAAAACTTACTATAAGTGAGGTTACAAACATAAACTAGGCTCTTCCAACATTCTTCCTTTTTTCAAAAAAAAACTTTAAAAGAAATTTTCTTGAAATGGTTTACATAAATAACCAAAAAAATTGCATGAACAAACGATCAGATGTTCAAAATTTAAACGTAATTTACTCTAACCTACTTCAGATTACTAATAGGGAGGTAGTGAGATGCCCCAGACTTAGCATAAAATATATCTTCCCCCTTTTTTCTTGTCTTTTTTTACATTTTTTTTTTCTTTTCTTCTTCTTCTCACTGCGTGTGTGTAATTAATTTCATTCTTCTCATATATGTTTTCGAAAATAAAAAGATAGACATCCTATTATACAACATATATTATAATTAATTTCAAAATAAACCGTATATCCTCTATCTTCTTCTAGAGAGAAATTTCTAAATCTAACAAACGTCTCTAAAAAAAGTGCATATTTACCACGACTGGCAGTGCTCTACCGCTCTCTGTGCGTCCTGAGTATATATATGTATTAAGGTGTTACATTTTGAATATCTTAACTAATAATTGTTTTTCCTTTTAAATGTTTTTATTGTTTATATGTACACTGTGTGGTGAAAGAGACAAAAAAAGGTTTTTTTTTTGAAAAAAGGAAGAATGTTGGAAGAGCCTAGTTTATGTTTGTAACCTCACTTATAATAAGTTTCTTAATAATTTTTCTTTTTTAAAGCCTTTTTTAAACCACTTTTGCAGAGTGACTGAAGAAGGATTGAATATATCTGAAAGCTTTCACTAAGTCTGAGGCCATGTTAGCTGTCAGGTAATGGTTGAACATATCTTTAGGAGTTTAATAATAGGCTAAAAATAGCCGGTCAAGTGCAAGTTGAACTTGCGCAATTAGTGTTCCGGACGTTGATTGCTTTTAAAATAAAAATTTTTGTTACGGAGGTATAAAATGATCAGTGACTTCAGGAAACATACTCCAAATGAATTTTCAACAAAGTTTGTTTCCGATCTTCCTTGAAAACTGATGATCTTGAATTTTTTTTATATATACCAGATAAATTATTAAAAGTAATGCCCTGTGGAAAATATTCCAGAATTTTTTCGAATTTTTTTAGTCAGTACTTTTCGAGATAAGGGGGGGACAGCGATTCCTTGTGTTTTTTTAAAAATAATACAAAGAAAAGTGTGCGCAAGTATTACATTATATATATTTTTGAACTCAGGCTTTCATTAGTCACCCCACTTGATGATCTAGTAAAAAAATTTTTTTTCACTTCCGATTTCACCCTCGAAAACTAACCCCTTAGGTCAAAATTTAACTTTCAAAACTACACGGCTCTGATGAGGCCATCAATTCCTATATTGATACCAAATTTCATCTTTCTATGTCAAATAGTATCGGAGAAAATTGGGTGTTACAGATGGATGGACGCGCGGACGGATGGACAGTCGGACAGACACTAAGTGACCTTATAAGTGTTCCATACGGAATACTAAAAAGGATCACACAGTTAAGTAATACAGTAAAAGAAACGTTCAAATAATGCTCATTGCCATTTTAATATCACACGAACTTGTTTATCCTGTTGTTGGTTGCTACATTGATGATTTTTTGCCATTAAAAAATAATTGTTCTCTTTTGGAAAAAGTTATGGTTATCGTTTGGCTTTTTTATCATCTTAGCTAATTTTGACAAATAATTTGCTGTTTGATATTAGTCAGAAAGCCAACAACTTGAAGTGAGGAGTGAGAAATGGCTTCAAAATGATGATCAAATGCCGCTGTACTAGACAGCAAAATTGGAATACGACTCGTTGATGCACCTTCTCCAATTCTCCCCATGTCTCTGATTACATGAGAAAATCGTGTTGCAAATACATTGCATTAATTATTACCCTAAATGTAGCTTGGATTTACACTTCTTCATTTTGAATGCAAATTACCGCAAATACTTGGTGAAAATGTGTCCATGGTTATTATTTATTGGAGTTTACAAGAAAAAGTCCTGGCTGACAAAAAATATAGTAAAAAACTGAAAAAAGAGACATTATAAAAAATCCCAAAGGGATTTGTGGAGTAAGGCTGTAAAACGAACAAAGTAAGTGTATGCATTACGCGTGGTCAAATTCAACTTGTTGGGCATTTTATTTCGACTATCTTAGTAATTAGACCATCATTTACGTTCATAACGATTCCGTCAAGCGAAGCACAAAGCCATGGCTCATATTGAAAAACGAGTATTCCGATTTCGTAAACCACCGAATCGCTGTTTTGTTGTCTACCATACTTTTTCGCAGTTCGAATTTTTATTTTGTGAATTGTACAAAAAATAGCAAGACTTTCAATTTTTATTAAATTATTTAAAAAATAATTTTAATATTCTCATTTTAAAATAATTTTAAAATTTGATTTACAACATTCCTGTGAAAAAAACTTTAAAAACGATACTGATTTTTATGTGCCAGGGTGCAAAATCGCACTAAATTTTATCTTAATAATATTGTAGTAACATTGTGCAGACCATTTAAAGGGTTATTTTTCTTATCTAAATTTTTTGCTGAAAGAATGGGTTTATTTGTTTAACAATTGAAGAATAAAATAAATCTGATAATATTATAGATTGAAATTTTCCTTCATTATTTAAATGCAAATTTGTTATATTAAGAAACCAAAACAAAACAAAAAAACGTAATTAACATTCTGTTAATTATGAATTACTTTTTTAAAAACAATGTTGTATACAATTTTATTATTTAAAATCGACTTATAGCGAGTTCTAACATACCTGGCACGGGTCTGACATTACAGATGTTTGTTGAACTTTAACTAGTTAATATAAATCATTTTTGGTCGGTATGCTACAAATAATATCAAGGTCGCTATAATATATATATAATTAATATATGAAAGGGAGTGGTGTCATCATGACAGGTGTGATACCGTTGTAGCTCAAGCATCCCTATCCCATGCTTGATGAGATGCTTTTTTTTTGTTCCGACCAGCTCGTGGGAGACTTTCCTCTCGATCTGTTTCCATTGACACTGCCTTTCACAATTAGCTTTTTCATAGTATTACTCCCCTCTTTATGTGACCGAAATACCTCAAAATATTCTTTTTAACAGATGTTATGAGTCTTATGATGTTAAGCTTTTCTAAGATGGAGGCATTTGTGTGATGTGCAGTCTATGATATCTGAAGTATTCTTCGGTACACCCACATTTGAAATGCGATCGGTGTCTGCTTTTTTAATTGTCCACGTTTTGACCTCATATGTGGCAAATGAAAATATTGATGTTCTTGTTAGCCGCAGTTTAGTATTTTTAGTTATATCTCTGTTTTTCTAGATCTTTGTTAATTTGACATTTGCGGTTCCGACCATAGCAAGACGCCTCGGTATTTCTTCTTCACATCCACCTTGATTCATTATCATTGAACCAAGGTAATTAAAGTGATTCACTGTTTCATAGCCAGCAACATTTCTAATTTTGGGCTGATTGTTTTGAGCTCTATCAACAATCATTACTACGGTATTATCGGTGCAGAATACAAGATGTATATATATATATATATATATATATATATATATATATATATATATATATATATATATATATATATATATATATATATATATATATATATATATATATATATATATATATATATATATATATACGAGGGTGGTTTGAAAAGTCCGTGCAAAAATAAAAACTACTTATGTGTTTGGGGTAAACCTTTTTTATTTTTCGACATAGTTTGTTGATCCCTTCCAAATAATAGGATTTGTCCAAGTCTGCAAAATATCCATTAGTGTCTGCAATCACCTCCTCGTTTGAATAAAATCTTTGTCCCACCAGCCATTTCTTCAAATTGGGGAACAAATAGTAGTCCGAGGGAGCCAAGTCTGGAGAATAGGGGGGATGTGAAACGAGTTGGAATCCTATTTCCATTAATTTTGCGACCACAACTGCTGAGGTGTGTGCTGGTGCGTTGTCGTGATGGAAAAGGACTTTCTTGTGGTCCAATCGCGGGCGTTTTTCTTGCAGCTCGGTTTTCAAACGGTCCAATAACGATGAATAATATTCATCTGTAATAGTT
>CM032449.1:87296210-87328710 GCA_019049505.1 Pachyrhynchus sulphureomaculatus | reverse complement strand
GAATAATAAATTCAATAAACTTTGTTAATTACGTAGCTGCATTTATATTTTCTTGTTGAAAAATAAAATACAGCTTCTAAGTAACTAAGAATGTTCCAGAAATTCATAATATTATTTATTGTAACTAATTTTTACGTTGAATGTCTAGAGTTTTGTCAAAACGTTTCATTTGATTCCTGATGATTTGTAAAATTTGCTTATATTAACTGATTTCTCTTGTTTGTTTCATGGGAAGAATGGTAAACTGTTCTCGGACCTTATACAAATGCCACATTCCAAATAATTTCAGTTAAGATGTTCTTTAATTTTATGAAAACAATATTTGCTTTGACTGGTTATCCCCTAAAGCTTTATAGAAACGAAGTATTTCGTTTGATTTACAAATACAATGTTCTAAAAATTTCAGACATATTCATTGTACGTTACAAAAACAGTATTAATTTTGTTTTCGCATAAAACTTTGTAATAATTGAGATAATGTTTTAGAAACTTGTGAACAATTACTTATTTTGTCTGATCAGAAAGTTTTTAGTCTCATTTGAGCAACTTGGAAAGAGTTTTAATGTATGTCTGTCCAATGAATGTTGTTGTTTTATACCATTGAACAGTTCTGTAATTGCAATTTTTGTGAAGGAATATTTGTATACTCCACGCTTCACTTATGTTATTTATGACATGTCTGTAAAATCGCTGACGATCAATTTTTAATATTACAATATGCACATATATTTACTACTACTATGGTTTTACTCAGAAAAGAGATCTGTATTAGTTTGTCTTATGAAAGCTGTTACAAAATACAAAAAAAAAAACAACAGAAAGTTTAAAGAGGAGAAAGAAGGTTGAGAGAGACCAGATACTAGACCAAATATTAGATATATATTTTTTATTACCTGTATATGGTAACGACCCATCGACTAATAATTTATTTTTGATTTTATATTTTACTAGCCGTGCCCGCGGCTCCGCTGGCGTGGACTTAATTCACTATTATCGTCACTGCTTATTTCTTATGTTACCTAACGTAATAAAATATATTCTATAACCTGGCCAGAGAACATATGTATGATTTAAAAAAAATACGTAAATCGAATAAGTTGTTCTTGAGTGCCAAGCGCACTAACGGACAGACAGGCAGACAGAGAGATGTTGCGCTTTATATATATTATAGATTTTTTTTGATAACTATAAAGTTAGGAATTAAAAAAAAAACACGTAAATCGGATAAGTGGTTCTCGAATGATAAGCACATTAACGGACAGATAGACAAAGAGACGTTGCATTTTATATATACTATATAGATTACACAGCCCTACAAAAAAAAGTGGGGTATACTTTTGATGCGATATATCAGATCCGTAGTATTTTTGCCCGCTGATCACGAATCTGACGTCAGAATATCGCCATCACATGTCAATTTTTTTCTAACCTCAAAAAATACGTAAAAATTAGTAAAAATTAAGAAAAATATACTCCTAAAAAATTGATTCAAGCTTTTTCATCAATCCAAAGATGTATTAATATGTATTCGGACATGCTAAGCTAATATTCATCGGTTGGATTAAGCCATACAGTTCTGTTTTCTTTCTAACCTCAATAAATCAGACAGATATAGTGCTTCTCGAATGCAAAAACGAATTCAAATTAAAATTCAACCGATTCTTACCAAATTTGGTACACGGGGGTTTTTTGGGTTGCTGATCATGAATCTGACGTCGGATTTGCAAAATTCAAAATGGCGGATCCAAGATGACGGACAAAATTTTTGAAAACCAACCGATTCCTACCAAATTTGGTATACAGTTGGGGAATCCTCAAACCTGATACTCTTAAACCCTAAACCCTGAAACCTTAGACTCCCACACCCTGTAACCTCAAAAAATAGACCTCGATAACCCTGTAACTTTAAAAATGAGACCCAATAAACTCAAAACCAGGACTTTTAAACCATATACTCTCAAATAGTAGACCCTTAAGCCCTAGAATTGCGAAGGTTAGACCCGCGCCTAACTTTCCTTTTTTTGGCTGTATCTTGTTCTTTTTTCCGCAAATGACCTATTCAAAGGCTTTCTGCCCAAACGCTTTTGAGGACTTGTTTCTCTTTTTAGCGACCAGCAATAGTCCGCTAGCATATTGTCATCCCATTGTCCTCGATACCGATTTTCTATGATTTTCAGATCTTGGTGAAAACGTTCCCCTTGCTCCTCACTGTAGTCACCAAGATTATCTGGGAAATCATCGATGTGGGAGTCCAGGAAATGTAATTTTAGATTCATTAAGCAACCTAATGTTTGAAAATTTTTTACCATTTTCTGGACTATTTCTTTGTACTTAGGACTTTTATTATTTCCCAAAAAGTTTGTTGCGACTTCTTTAAAACTAAGCCAAGCAGCTTTTTCAACTTTATTCATTTTAGTAACAAATAATGATTCTTGAAACAATTTTCTTATTTGTGGCCCATCAAATACGCCTGCCTTAATTTTAGCTTCAGAAAATTTCGGAAATTTTTTATGCAAATATTTGAAACATGGGCCGTTTGTATCTAATGCTCTCGTGAATTGCTTCATAAGTCCAAGTTTAATGTGAAGCGGGGGAATAAGAACTTTTCCTGGATCTACCAGTGGTGGAAACAATACATTATTTTCACCAGGAGTGAACGATTCTCTTGTTGGCCAATTTTTTTCTTATAATGATATTCCCTGTCTCTGCTATTCCACAGATATTTATAACAGGGATAAAGTGTAAACCCTGACTGTTGGCCAAGCAATATTGTTACAATTTTCAGATCTCCACAAATTTTCCAGTTATGATCAGCATATTTTATTTTTATCAAAAGCTGCTTCATTTTTTCATATTGCTCTTCCATAACTGTGGAATGAGCAATCGGAATGGGAGCGTAAACGTTGGTAATATGCAGCAAAACTGCCTTAATGCTCCGTTTAGAAGAATCAATGAACAGTCTCCATTCTTCAGGATCGTATGAGTTATTTTGAAATTCATCCATTAGACCTTTTACATCGGTACAATATGAAAGTGACAATTCCTCGTCCATTGTGAAATATTTTCGAAATTCTTCATCTCTGTTTCTATAATAAGAAATCGTAGCTTCTGGCTTAAGTAAATGTCTTTTCTTTAAAAAGGAAGCAAGATGCTCTGAACCATCTTTGGATAAGCCTAAATCTCTGACTAGATCACTAAGTTCTGACTGTGATACGAGTATTGGTTCTGGTTTACGGTTGTATGGTAGAAATTCTTTATCTGTGTCACTAGTATATGATAGGTTGTCACTAAAACATTCATTAGTAACAGTGTTTGAATCTTTTTCGACAGTCTCAATGTTTTCGGCATGAACTGATAAGGTGAAATCATTTGTTTCCATAACATCAGCATCAAGTGGTTCAGGAGGCGGAATTAGTTTAGTTGGTCTTGTTACTGTCGAAACATCGTTATAAGTAATAGTGCTTTTATTTTTTCGGTTATGCCTAGATACAACATTCATACAAAAGTAGCAATCATTTTCACTGTATGGTCTATTCCATATTGCTGGTCTGGAATATTTAATCGCCTTCTTATTGATGTACAACATTATTTGGCAAGAACTGCAAATGATGTGGGGAACCCAATCTGTATCCTGGTGCTGTATTTCAATGTTAAAACAATCCTTATATAAGGTTTTAATCTTATCCGTTATCGGTGACTCCATTTTACTCAATACGTGTTGACAGCAAATATAACAAAATGAATCACTGTTTTTATCGCACTTATGAAAAGTCCTTGTACCGTGAGACCGTTTTCTTGTAGCATTATACTCTACATGAGCCAAGTCACCCACACATGAAGAGCTACGGTCGCTGGATGACGACGGCTGCGGGCCCGCTTTCCCACCCTGACCAACCGCCGATACTGGGTTTCCGAGTCCCTGCATCGTAATTCTCTTTCTTCTACCTGCCATGACGTCATCTAAGCCGTTATCCAGGGACTCTGCCGGCTAGTGGAGTAACACCGTTGCCCACCGTCACCACGTGGAGGTGCCCTGGATGCAGGTAGAAGAATAAAAATCGACCGATGAATTTTCTCGGCGTTCAAAATGGCGCGAAAACATCTGCCATCTTGAATTTTGCAAATCCAACCTCAGATTCGTGATAAGCGACCCAAAAAATCCCCGTGTACCAAATTTGGTAAGGATCGGTTGAATTTTAATTTGAATTCGTTTTTGCATTCGAGAAGCACTATATCTGTCTGATTTATTGAGGTTAGAAAGAAAACAGAACTGTATGGCTCAATCCAACCGATGAATATTAGCTTAGCGTGTCCGAATACATATTAATACATCTTTGGATTCATGAAAAGACTTGAATCAATTTTTTAGGAGTATATTTTTTTTAATTTGTACTAATTTTTACCTATTTTTTGAGGTTAGAAAAAAATTGAGATGTGATGGCGATATTCTGACGTCAGATTCGTGATCAGCGGGCAAAAATACTACGGATCTGATATATCGCATCAAAAGTATACCCCACTTTTTTATTATCATATAACCTGGCCATAGAACATATGTATGAATTAAAAAAACACGTAAATCGGATAAGTGGTTTTCGAGTGATAAGCGCACTAATGGACCGACAGACAGACGGACAGAGAGACGTTGTATTTTATATATATTGTATCCTTTGTTACATGATATTGTTCCATATTTAACGGTTTAGGCAGCGTATTGCAAGAGAGTGCGCTAGCAGCAAACTTTTTTCCGACTTTATTTACCATTATCGTCACTGCTTTCTTATATTATCTAACGTAATAAAATATATCCCATAACCCGGCCAGAGTACATATGTATAAATCTAAAAAATAAACACGTAAATCGGATAAATGGTTCTCGAGTGATAAGCGCACTAACGGACAAACAGACAGACAGAGAGACCTTGCATTTTATATATTATAGATTATAGTTTATTAATATTATTAAATAACCTGGAAAGAGAATGTATATGTATGAATAAAAAGTGGTTTTCGAGTGATAAGCGCACTAACGAACAGACAGACAGACACAGAAACATTGTATTTATATATACTATATAGATTATTATTATTATGATTGTTCTCGTTTTTCTTTCTCACATTTGGTCAATGTGGTTCCATGTTTGGCTGACGGGCGCAAACCAAGTCAGCACAAACGCATTACTATTGTGTATTAAGGAATGACCTGACAATGTTACATGTTTTCAAAATCACTGACTTCTGAATGTTTTTGTGTATGTTTGTGTTGGGTCCTAATTGTACTAAGTGTGGTGTGAATGTTGTTGGTGTAAGGCCTGTGGCTGATATAATGAGGGGGACAATGATGACTTTTTCTTGTTTCCATAGCCTTTTTATTTCCGTTGCAAGATCTGTGTATTTGGAAATTTTCTCTGTGTA
Organism: Pachyrhynchus sulphureomaculatus; assembly: GCA_019049505.1. NCBI lineage: Eukaryota > Metazoa > Arthropoda > Insecta > Coleoptera > Curculionidae > Pachyrhynchus > Pachyrhynchus sulphureomaculatus. Next base: position 87,323,295 of record CM032449.1, on the reverse strand, counting down.
TTTCGTTTGGATGTTTGTGTCGTTGGGGACAGCTATGTCAATTAGATAGGTGACTTTTTCTTTTTTGCACTGAAAAGTAATATCGGGTCTATTGGCGGAGACTGTTTTATCTGTATGGATACCGATGTCCCAGTAGAGCTTGTAATCTTCATTTTTCAAGTATGGATGTTGGCGTGTATTTGTAGTAGGGATCTGTGTTTTCTATGAGTTTGTATGTTGTGGCCAGTGCTTGGTGAACTACTTTGGCAGCTGAATCATGCCTGGCTGTGTACTCTGTTCCGGCCAATATTTTACATCCGCTCGTTATGTGTTCGATCGTTTCTTTCTGCTGGTGGCATTTCCTACATCTGTCCTCTGCAATAGTCGGGTCTTTGATGATATGCTTTTGGTAGTTTCTGGTTAATATGACTTTATCCTGGATGGCAAGTAAGAAGCCTTCAGTCTCAGGGAATAGCTGCCCATCCTGTAACCAGGTGTATGATTGTTTTTTATTTACGTGGTCTTGTTCTATGTGGTATCTGTGTTTTCCGTGGAGTGTTTTTTCTGACCACGTTTTCATCTTTTCCTGTTGTAATTGGGTGTGACTGTGTGTGTCTGCTGAGTGGTCTGCCCGGGCTAAGTCGAGAGGTGTGTAGTTTTTGTCTGCTTTCACTGTCGCTGTGTGGAGGCTGGTTTGCTTGCTGTGAAAGAATTTCCTAAGTGTTTGTATTTGTTTTGTGTGTAATGATCTGATGTCTATAATTCCTCTTCCTCCTGCCTTCCTCTCGATGGTAAGTCTTTCTTTGCATGCGTTGGGGTGTAATTTCCTGTATTTGGTGAACTGAGATCGTATAAGGATGTGAATATTTTCTATGTCTGTTTGTGACCATTTGATGATACCAAATGAATATGTGAGTACAGGTATAGCGAACGTGTTGATGGCTTTAGTGAGATTCTTAGAGTTGAGTTTTGTTTGCAAAAGTTTCGTCAGTCTGTTTTTGAATTCGGTTCTGAGCTCTGTTTTGATGTGAGTGTGGTTGAGTTTGGTACTTTGTTGGAAGCCTAGATATTTGTATGTTTCTTTGTCGAACATGTTATCGAGTGTTTCATTGTTAATGATTTCTGTCTCATGGTGGCACTTCCATTGGCCTTTGTTGATGTGGAGCACTTTGCATTTACTTATACCAAATTCCATATTGACATCTAAGGTGAATATTTCTGTGATTTTGAGGAGTTCTTTCAGCTGTGTTTGTGTGGCAGCGTAGAGTTTTATGTCGTCCATATATAGGAGGTGGTTTATTTTATGTTGATTCACTTTTTGGTGTCTGATATTGAAGCCATGCTCTGTTCTGTTTAGTATATTTGAGAGTGGATTGAGGCAGAGGCAAACCATAGAGCGCTGAGCGAGTCTCCCTGAAATATACCCCGTCTGATGTACAGCTCTTCTGTTTCGATGCGTTCGGTTGGTGTTTCTAGGCGTATTTTGGTTTTCCATGTTTTCATAATTTGCGCGAGAAACTGCCTGAGTTGTTGGTTGATTTTATAGATTTCTAGGGCTCTGATTAACCAGCTGTGGGGTATGGAGTCGAAGGCTTTTTTATAGTCTATGTAACCGATGTGAAGGTTTCTGTGTTCTTTTCTGGTTTGTCCCATAATCACGCTATCAATGATCAGCTGCTCTTTGCATCCTCGACTATTTTTCCTGCATCCCTTCTGCTCTTCTGTGATAATATTGTTGTCTGTTAGGTGTTGTTCTATTTTCTTGGAAATTGCGGCTGTGATGATCTTGTATAGGGTTGGAAGACAGGTGATAGGTCGGTAGTTTGACGGGTTTGTGGTGTCTGAGCTTTTGGGTTTAACGTATGTTATTCCTTGTGTAAGGAAAGTGGGAAGTGTGTGTGGTTGTAGAATGGCTTTGTTGATTTGGTGTGTGAGTGCTTCGTGTGTGGTGGTAAACTGTTTGTACCAGAAGTTTTGTATATTGTCTATTCCAGGACATTTCCAGTTGTGTGTGTGTTTGATTGTTTCTGTAATTTCTTCTGTAGTTAGTGTGGAATTTTCTTGTTCTGTCACACGTTTGTGTTTATCTTCTTCGGCTTTGATCCAGGGGGTGTTATTATTATGTAGTTTGGGTTCTGACCAGACAGTTTTCCAATAATCTGCGATTTCTTGTTTGTTTGGTGGTTTAGTTACTACTGTCTGCTCGTTGTACATAGTTTTTCGGTAGAACTGTTTTTCGCTTCTTCGGAAGAGGTTGTTGGTGTCTTTCCTCTCGTTTGATTCTTTGTATCTACGGAGTCTTGCAGCATATACGGATAGTTTTTGTTTCAAAGTATCCACGATTTCTGGCAGTGTTCGCTTGAGAGATTTAGATTTGATCTTGTCTACTCCCTGTGTGACACGTTTGGACGCGTTCCCGTTCATAAACTGGGTAAGGTGTCCCAGATCTCTTCTGATGTTGTTGATTTTGTTTTCTAGTCTTATTTGCCATTTAAATTTAGGTTTTCTGCTGTTGGGGTCTCTTTGTCGTTGCGGGAGTTTTTGATTATTTTGTGTTATAGTGGTGATTGCTGCTGCATATATTATTGTGTGAATGTCTTCGATCGTGCTTAAGTCTGTTATGTACTGTGGTATTATGTGCTTGTTTATTGTGTTGAGGATTATTTGTGTGCTCTGTTTGAAAATTAAACGAGGGATGGGATTTCTTGTTGTAGGATCGGTGCCTGACCATCGAGCTAGATGTGACTGCATTTCTGCTTTTAGTGTTTGTATGAGAGGTGATTCGGAGTGATGTTGTGTAGATGTTGTTGAGGATGGTGAGTCATTCATTTTATCGTCTGTGATATGGTGTCGTGTGGTGCTTGCTATTTGCTTTGAAATATTATTTTGACTTATGCTCCTGCTGGGTGGTGGTCTTGTTGTTTTCGACTGGGTGGTTGTGTGTGTGAGATTGGTTCGGTATCTGCTCTACTGTTTCTATTGTTTGGTTGGTCTGTGTTCAGTTCAGCAGCTACTTGGTCTGTGTTCAGTTCAGCAGCTACTGTGTCTTTGATGGTCTGCAATTCGAAAGGTGTGAGGCGATTGTTCTTGGTAATAACTCTTTTTTGGTCTATTACTCTCTGTTCTGTAACAAGTAATTGCAGATGTGGATATTCGGTCAAGAAAAGTCTGTGTAGTTCCAGTCTGTAGCCTGATGTCACTGTTTCTAGTTTGGTGGCGGTGTAGTAACAGCGCATCACTGTTCTATTCATTTCATCTGTCCACTTTAACCGCTGTCTTGGTTTGCCAGCCTTGGTAGTTGCATGTTGTCCTTGCAAAACATACGCGGTTTGGCCTGGCTTTGGTGGTTGTATTTGTCCCGCATCTACGTCGGTTGCGCTTGGGATTGGTGGTGGTGGGTCCAAGCGGCGAGCGATTCTCTTGTCAGTGATTTCTTTTTCAGGTGTGATTTCATTACAGCAACGCATGGCGTGTTCATTGATTCCTGTGGTGCAACTCATGCGTTGCTGTGACTTTCCCGCCTGGGTGGGTGTCGGCTTACTCGCCGGCACATCACTTTTGGCAGGTCCATTTTCGGTTGCCCGGTCTTCATCGTTTTGGTCGAGCTGCCATTTCCCGCGACGTCCTCGACCGTTACGTCGCTCGCCCGATGCTTCTTTTGTTGGTCTGCTGTTGTCTGGAATGTTCTCAATGTTTTGTGGTGTCAGAAGCTCGAAGTGTCCCCGACATTGTGTTGCCTGTTAGTAGAAGGTAAATAGTTTTGTTGTATTTTCCCGTGCTTATTATTGTTGGTCTGTCCGTAAAAGTTATTTTTGTATGTCTTGTTCTTCGTTGTTTTGAGAAGATATGAAAGTTTTATTATTATTATTTATTACAAAAAGTTCTTCTTTCTCACATTTGATCAATGTGGTTCCATGTTTGGCTGACGGGCCAAAACCAAGTCAGCACAAACGCTATTACCATTCCGTATTAAGGAATGACCTGACAATGTTACATGTTTTCAAAATCACTGACTTCTGAATGTTTCTGTGTATGTCCGTGTTGAGTCCCAATTGCACTAAATGTGGTGTGAATGTTATTGGTGTAAGGCCTGTGGCTGATATAATGAGGGGGACAATGATGACTTTTTCCTGTCTCCATAGCCTTTTTATTTCCGTTGCAAGGTCTGTGTATTTGGAAATTTTTTCTGTGTATTTCGCTTGGATGTTTGTGTCGTTGGGGACAGCTATGTCAATCAGATAGGTGACTTTTCCTTTTTTGCACTGAAAAGTAATATCGGGTCTATTGGCGGAGACTGTTTTATCTGTATGGATACCGATATCCCAGTAGAGCTTGTAATCTTCATTTTCAAGTATGGATGTTGGCGTGTATTTGTAGTAGGGATCTGTGTTTTCTATGAGTCTGTATGTTGTGGCCAGTGCTTGGTGAACCACTTTGGCAGCTGAATCATGCCTGGCTGTGTACTCCGTTCCGGCCAATATTTTACATCCGCTCGTTATGTGTTCGATCGTTTCTTTCTGCTGGTGGCACTTCCTACATCTGTCCTCTGCAATAGTCGGGTCTTTGATGATATGCTTTTGGTAGTTTCTGGTTAATATGACTTTATCCTGGATGGCAAGTAAGAAGCCTTCAGTCTCAGGGAATAGCTGCCCATCCCGTAACCAGGTGTATGATTGTTTTTTATTTACGTGGTCTTGTTCTATGTGGTATCTGTGTTTTCCGTGGAGTGTTTTCTCTGACCACGTTTTCATCTTTTCCTGTTGTAATTGGGTGTGACTGTGTGTGTCTGCTGAGTGGTCTGCCCGGGCTAAGTCGAGAGGTGTGTAGTTTTTGTCTGCTTTCACTGTCGCTGTGTGGAGTCTGGTTTGCTTGCTGTGAAAGAATTTCCTAAGTGTTTGTATTTTGTTTTGTGTGTAATGATCTGATGTCTATAATTCCTCTTCCTCCTGCCTTCCTCTCGATGGTAAGTCTTTCTTTGCATGCGTTGGGGTGTAATTTCCTGTATTTGGTGAATTGAGATCGTATAAGGATGTGAATATTTTCTATGTCTGTTTGTGACCATTTGATGATACCAAATGAATATGTGAGTATAGGTATAGCGAACGTGTTGATGGCTTTAGTGAGATTCTTAGAGTTGAGTTTTGTTTGCAAAAGTTTCGTCAGTCTGTTTTTGAATTCGGTTCGGAGCTCTGTTTTGATGTGAGTGTGGTTGAGTTTGGTGCTTTGTTGGAAGCCTAGATATTTGTATGTTTCCTTATCGAACATGTTATCGAGCGTTTCATTGTTGATGGTTTCTGTCTCATGGTGGTGCTTCCATTGGCCTTTGTTGATGTGGAGCACTTTGCATTTACTTATACCAAATTCCATATTGACATCTAAGGTGAATATTTCTGTGATTTTGAGGAGTTCTTTCAGCTGTGTTTGTGTGGCAGCGTAGAGTTTTATGTCGTCCATATATAGGAGGTGGTTTATTTTATGTTGATTCTCTTTTTGGTGTCTGATATTGAAGCCATGCTCTGTTCTGTTTAGTATATTTGAGAGTGGATTGAGACAGAGGCAAAACCATAGAGCACTGAGCGAGTCTCCCTGAAATATACCCCGTCTGATGTACAGCTCTTCTGTTTGGATCCGTTCGGTTTGTGTTTCTAGGCGTATTTTGGTTTTCCATGTTTTCATAATTTGCGCGAGAAACTGCCTGAGGTGTTGGTTGATTTTATAGATTTCTAGGGCCCTGATTAACCAGCTGTGGGGTATGGAGTCGAAGGCTTTTTTTATAGTCTATGTAACCGATGTGAAGGTTTCTGTGTTCTTTTCTGGTTTGTCCCATAATCACGCTATCTATAATCAGCTGCTCTTTGCATCCTCGACTATTTTTCCTGCATCCCTTCTGCTCTTCTGTGAGGATATTGTTGTCTGTTAGGTGTTGTTTTATTTTCTTCGATATTGTGGCTGTGATGATCTTGTATAGGGTTGGAAGACAGGTGATAGGTCGGTAGTTTGACGGGTTTGTGGTGTCTGAGCTTTTGGGTTTAACGTATGTTATTCCTTGTGTGAGGAAAGTGGGAAATGTGTGTGGTTGTAGAATGGCTTTGTTGATTTGGTGTGTGAGTGTTTCGTGTGTGGTGGTAAACTGTTTGTACCAGAAGTTTTGTATATTGTCTATTCCAGGACATTTCCAGTTGTGTGTGTGTTTGATAGTTTCTGTAATTTCTTGTGTATTAAATGTGGTATTTTCTTGTTCTGTCACATGTTTATGTTTGTCTTCTTCGGCTTTGATCCAGGGGGTGTTATTATTGTGTTGTTTGGGTTCTGACCAGATACTTTTCCAATAATCTGTGAGTTCTTGTTTGTTTGGTGGTTCAGTCACTGCTATCTGTTTGTTGTACATAGTTTTCCGGTAGAACTGTTTTTCGCTTCTTCGGAAGAGGTTGTTGGTGTCTTTCCTCTCATTTGATTCTTTGTATCTACGGAGTCTTGCGGCATATACAGATAGTTTTTGTTTCAAGGTATCGAGGATTTCTGGCAGTGTTCTGTTGGGAGACTTAGATTTGATCTTGTTTGCCCCCTGTGTGACACGTTTGGACGCGTTCCCGCTTATAAACTGGGTAAGATGTCCTAGATCTCTCCTGATGTTGTTGATTTTGTTTTCTATTCTTATTTGCCATTTGAATTTTGGTTTTGTCCTGTTGGGGTTTCCTTGTCGTTGAGGGAGTTTTTGATTATTTTGTGTTAGAGTGGTGATTGCTGCTGCGTATATTATTGTGTGAATGTCTTCGATTGTGCTTGAGTCTGTTATATACTGAGGTATTATGTGCTTGTTTAGTGTGTTGAGGATTGGTTGCGTGCTCTGTCTGAAGATTAAACGAGGGATGGGATTTCTTGTTGTGGGGTCGGTGCCTGACCATCGAGCTAGATGTGACTCCATTTTTGCTTTAAGTGTTTGTATGAAAGGTGATTCGGGGTGATGTTGTGTGGATGTCGTTGAGGGTGGCGAGTGATTCATGTTGTTGTCTGTGATATGGTGTTGCGCGGTACTCGCAATATTATTTTGCGTTATGCTCCCCCTGGGTGGTGGGTATTGTTGTGTTCGACTGGGTGGTTGTGTGTGTGAGGCTGGTTCGGAATCTGCTTTATTGTTTCTATTGTTTGGTTGGTCTGTGTTCAGTTCAACAGCCACTGTGTCCTTGATGGTTTGCAATTCGAGAGGTGTGAGACGATTGTTCTTGGTAATAACTCTTTTTTGGTCTACTACTCTCTGTTCTGAAACAAGTAATTGCAGATGTGGATATTCGGTCAAGAAAAGTCTGTGCAGTTGCTGTCTGTAGCCCGATGTTATTGTTTCGAGTTTGGTGGCGGTGTAGTAACAGCGCATCACCGTCCTATTCATCTCATCCGTCCACTTAAAAACCGCTGTCTTGGTTTTCCAGCCTTCGTAGTTGCATGTTGTCCTTGCAATACATACGGGCCCTGGCCTGGCTTGGGTGGTTGTGTTTGTCCCGTATCTACGTCGGTTGCGCTTGGGATTGATGTTGGTGGGTCCAAGCGGCGAGTGATTCTCTTCTCAGTGATTTCTTTGTCAGGTTTTGTGTTTTCATTACAGCAACGCATGGCGTGTTCGTTGATTCCTGTGGTGCAACTCATGCGCTGCTGTGATTTTCCCGCCTTGGTGGGTGTCGGCTTAGTCGCCAACACAACACTTTTGGCAGGTCCATTTTCGGTTGCCTGGTCTTCATCGTTTTGGTCGAGCTGCCATTTCCCGCGACGTCCTCGACCGTTACGTCGCTCGCCCGATGCTTCTTTTATTGGTCTGTTGTTCTCTGGAATGTTTTCAGTGTTTTGTGGTGTCAGAAGCTCAAAGTGTCCCGACATTGGGTTGCCTGTTAGTAGAAGGTAAATGGTTTTGTTGTATTTTTCCCGTGCTTATTATTGTTGGTCTGTCCGTAAAAGTTATTTTTGTATGTCTTGTTCTTCGTTGTTTTGAGAAGATATGAAAGTTGCTATTTTGTGTTTCCGAGAGGGCAAGTATCTCTAGGCTCGTTCCATAGGTGCCATTTTTCCGCATATAATTATAATAGTTATTGAAGTCTTTTATATCGTCGACTTCAATTAATGAAAATGTGTGAAGTTCCGACCAGTTTTGTTGTAAATATCTTAGAGCAACCTCTCGGAGTTTCTCATGATGGTTCTGGTGGCCATATAAGTATAAGCTAACTGCACGGAAAAGGCAATTTCCATCACCTACAATGTCGGATCTGGTAAAACTATCGGGAGTAGTTTCGACTGAGGCGGTTGTTTGGTTCGTCTGTAGTTGTTTGTTGTGGTGTTGCTGTAGCTGTTTGTACGACAAAAGGGGTCCGCCTCCGCAAACACCCTTCCATTTTCATTATTATAATTATTATTGTTTAACATAGTATTCCCACGAGTATCCTAGGAAAGAAAGGTCGACTGCGGCAGAGCCTGGATGCCACAGCAAGGCTACTTACTCCCGGAGGGCGCCCGGTATCCGGGGAACCGTTCGCGACTCATAAACGCTGAGCCATTCATCTTCTCGGCACGGTGAACACCTTAAGATTGCGTTTTTATTACACATAATCTGGACAACACAAGACAGCACAACATGACTCAGGTACCTCGGGATCGTCAATGCCCGTACTAGGAGAATCCTGGGATTCCCCTAGCCCCTGAGGGCTTATTATTATTATTATTATTATTATTATATATTATTATTATTATGTATAATATTTATTATGTATAATAATAATAATATATAATAATAATATATATAATATTATTATATATTATTATATATATTATTATTATATATTATTATTATACAACCTGGCCAGAGAACATATGTATGCTAAAAAAAGCACGTAAATCGGACTAGTGGTTCTCTAGTGATAAGCGCTCTAAAGGGCAGACAGACAGACAGAGAGACGTTACATTTTATATATATATATATATATATATATATATATATATATATGTATATATATATATATATATATATATATATATATATATATATATATATATATATATATATATATACATATATATATATATATATATATATATATATATATATATATATATATATATATATATATATATATATATATATTATAGAAGATTAGACATAACCTGGCCAGAGAACAAATGTATAAACTAAAAAAAACACTTAATTCGGATAAGTGGTTCTCGAGTGATAAGCGCACTAATGTACAGACAGACAGAGAGATGTTGCATTTTATATATTATTATAGAAGATTATAGATAACCTGGTCAGAGAACAAATGTATGAATAAAAAAAAAAACAAGTAAATCGAATAAGTGGTTCTCGAGTGATAAGCGCACTAACGGACAAACAGATAGACAGACAGTGAGACGTTGCATTGTATATATATTATAGAAAATTTTAGATAATCTGGCCAGAGAACAAATGTATGAATTAAAAAAAAACTTGTAAATCGGATAAGTGGTTCTCAAGTTATAAGGCAGACAGACGTTGCAGTTTATGTATATTATATTTTTTGCTATATGATATTGTTCCACATTTAATGGTTTAGGCACTGTATTGCAAGAGAACGCGCTAGCGGCAAACTTTTTTCCGTTTTTTTTTTTTTCTTTTTTTTTTTTTTTTTTTTCCGACTTGATTCACTATTATCATCACTGCTTATTCCTTATGTTACCTAACGTAATAAAACATATCCTACAACCTGGCCAGAGAACATATGTATGTTTTTTTTTTAAAAAAAAGCACGTAAATCGGATAAGTGGTTCTCGAGTGATAAGCGATAGACAGACAGACAGACAGAGAGACGTTGCATTTTATATATATTATAGATTCTGTATCTAAAAACATACAAAGTATTAATACTGTTAAATAATGGAAATAACGGTATAAGTAAAAAACTAAATCAAAAAAAAAAATTGAGACTCATTTTAATTAAGTTGGAAATGTGGAATCTTTGGCACAATGATACTACTCAGTATATATCACCACTACACCAAACACTTTATTTTTGCACCCGACGCGCGTTTCGCTAACCATGTTAGCTTCATCAGGAGCGATGATTGATCATCGCTCATGGTTAGCGAAACGCGTGTCGAGTGCAAAAATAAAGTGTTTGGTGTAGTGGTGATATATACTGAGTAGACTCATTTTAATATTAGTATATCTATAACCTTCATCAAAAATTAAAAACGTTATATGTAAAGTAAATTTATTGTATTAAGGTGTTTCATTAAAAGCGACCTGGATAAATGGACCAAAAAGTTATATGTAAAGTACAGTTATTGTGTTAAGGTGTTTCATTAATACTGACCTGGATGTATTTATGAGTATAGCACATGAGCTCCTGTAATGCTACAGAAGTGACGCGTGTGTAGAAAAAGCGATTGGTTTTGAATCGTTGCAAGTTATAGTTATAAAAACAAAAACTGTACACTGTCAAAAATAAGCCAAAGAAATGGTTCAATTCTGAATTTAAAACAATAAGAGATAATATATCATTTCTAACTTATTTTGCTAAAAATAACAATATTAAGTTGAAAGATCAAATAGTCAATGCTAGAAAATTATATAAACAAAAAGAAAAACTGAGCGAAAAACAAAGCATATAAGAAAAAAATTACTTCAGTCCTGTAACAAACAAAAAACAATGTGGGAAATGATAAATGAATCTAAAACAAAAATTAAGTCACTTCATAACATAACAACTGATGATTTTAATAAATTATTTTGTCAATGATGTTTTACAATTTACTAAGGCATTGTCAGGGTCTGATGGAAGCATTCCTGATCCAGTGGCATTGACTGGCTGCTTTGTAAACAGTAGAGACACTTTTTTTTCTCACTCCTGCGCTGTGGTGGAGAATGATGTAAATCAATTTATAAAAAAACTAAGAAATAGCAGAGCCCAAGATGCTTTTGGTTTAAGCAACACATTAATTAAAGAAATAGGAAATGGGTTAGTAATACCAATGACAATACTTATCAACAAATTTTTTCTTTTGAGAAAATTTCCAGAAAAACTAAAAGTTTCCAAGGTATGTCCAATATATAAAAAAGATGACCCCAATGAAAAGAATAACTATAGGCCCATATCGCTAGTTGCTGCGGGGTATATCGCAGCCCCCTTGTCCAGGGTTATGGGCGAAGACCACACCGGTGGAGAAGGCAGAGAGGCAGCTGCGGACAGCGTCTGCTTCCCATGTTAGGGACGGCTAAATACTATGCATCAAAACGTCCGGCCAGCGTGATGCATTATTGACTAAACTCTTCCCATATGAAGTTACAGCAGTCAAAGAAAGGGCCTTCAGTCCCCAGCAGCCTTGCGCTCTCCGGTCACAGCGGCAACCGGATAAGGAACATGGCAGAGGGTGCCAAGAATACATGGGTAGGACCGGGCCGCTATTGCATAAGGCCAACAGCTAAGAAAAGGACTAACTACGTTGCTACATATAATGTCCAAACACTCTCCTCAAATGATAAACTTGGGGAACTGGAGAACGAAGTGTCTGAGTTAGGTGAGGCGCACCGGCGAAAACATGGTAAAGTTAAAATCAGGACAAGTATTATACATTAAAGGAGACGAGTAAGGTAAACGCGGTAGGATTCATGATTCACAAGGACATACACGACAAAATAACAAACTATGTGGGACAGAATAGCGTATATTACAATAGGACTGTCAAACAACAAGAGTTTAAAAGTCATTCACTTGTATGCCTCGACCAGCACACACACGGAGGAGGTAATAGAGGAATTTTATGAAAAACTTACCGACTGCCTGCACACAAACCCAACCACGTATACACTTATCATTGGAGATCTAAACGCTAAGATAGGCAAACAGCAAGAGGAGAACAAAAGATCGGTAGGGAAGTTTGGAATATGGCTTAGAATTGAAAGAAGGTATGCCCTAATAAACTTTATTGAAGCGAATGACATGTACGTGATGAATACCTTCTTTCAAAGAAGAGAAAACCGTAAGTGGACCTAGAGAAGCCCTAACTGGACAACGAAAAATGAAATTGATTTTGTTATCTCCAACAATAAACGAATTGTGCAAGATGTGACAGTAACGGTCGGAAGTGATCATAGAATTGTACGTGCTAAAATATATATTAATCCGAGATCTCAAAGAATGATAAGATTTACCAAACAAAGAGCATAAATTGACAGGACTAAACTAGTACAAGAACAGCAGCGATACATTCAAGAGATAAATTACCAATTCCAAAAACATACCACAAACAATGATGTACAACTCATAAGCCGAAAACCTGACCATTATTGTCTGCAGCTCGCACAGTGGCGCCCAAAACAAAAACAATACAAAAGAAGAAAATAAGTGACAGAACACAAGTACTCATAAAAAAGAGAGGAGCTTTAAAACCGGATAAAAACAACAGGAATAAGACAGGATAGTGCGAGCTAAAGAAACTAACGAAGAAGGAAATAAGAAAGGTTATCAGACAATACAACAAAAAAATAATCTTGGAGACTATAGAAGTGAATAAAGGTCCAAAGGCTATCAAAAACCAACTTAGTATACGAAAACAGGAACTTGTAAATGTTCAGAATGAACAAGGCGAAACAATAACAGGTAGGGAAGGTATCTTAAAAGCAATAGAAGAATACTATACAAATCTATATACATCTAAAGTCAGACCTAATATACTACACCAACTAAACAGCAAAAGGAACATTGGATCAGAGGAAATCCCTGAAATTGAAGTCACTGAACTTAACTGTACTTTAAGATAAATGAAAAAGAACAAAGCCCCTGGACCTGATAACGTAACGGTAGAAATGATTACACAAACAGACGACATTTTTAAAATTAAACCAGCAGCTCTTCACAATAAGTTCTTGGAAATGGGTAACATCCCGAGGGAATGGCAGATGGCGGAAGTCAATTTAATTCATAAAAAAGAATGTATATCGAAATTCGACAACTATAGACCTATAAGTCTCCTCTCTCAGATGTACAAGCTATTCTCTAGAATAATTGCCAATCGAGACACCAAAAAATCGATTTTTACTAACCGCTGGCTTACGATTAGGGTTCAGTACTTGCGATCATATGCATGTAATAAAGCACGTAATAGAAAAGGCCAATGAGTACAACATCGAACTATACATGGGGTTTATAGATTATGTAAAGGCTTTCGATTAAATGGAAATATGAACTCATTAAAAAATTGTCGCATCGATAGCAGATATACCATTCTCATAGAAAATATCTATAAAAATGCTCAAATGTACGTTAAAGCTTTTCACAACACGAATTCGATCTCTATTAAAAGAGGAATACGCCAGGGGGATACACTGTCTCCTAAATTGTTTATTAGTGCTTTCGAAGACGCAATACGCACTCTCAACTGGTCTAGTAAAGGGATTAAAATCGATGGGGTTTATTTAAACCATCTGAGAATCGCAGACAATATTATCTTGATAAGTGGGAAACAGGAAGAGCTGCAGGATATGATAGATGAGTTAAACAACGCAACCAAGGACATTGAACTGAAAATAAATATAAATAAGATTAACATTATGTCTAACACACAAGAACCCCTCAACATCCTGCTAGATGGAATACCCTTGGACATGATGGCCAGCTACATCTACTTAGGACAAAGAATAACGATAAAGAAAACTGGCATCGATGAGGAAGTTGGAAGACGAATTAGATTGGGATGGTGTTCATTTCTGAAACTGTATAATGCATGCATCTTGCCAGTTATGACATATGGAGCCGAAACGTGGTCGCTGACAAAAGAAAATGCCCGAAAACTAGCAATAGCTCAGAGGGCCCACGAGAAGGAAATGCTTGGCATCAAACTAAATGAACGAAAAACTAATATTTCAATTCGAATGCAGACCAAGGTGTCAGACGTGCTAGAGAGAGTTTTCCAACTTAAATGGCAATGGACAGGTCATATAGCAGGAATGCGGGGTGCGAGATGGACGAGACGCTTGGTGGAATGGAGACTGAGAGATAACAAAGGAGGTTTGGGAAGGCCGAACACCCGCTGGCGAGATATCAGGAGGCATGCTGGAATAAATTGGATGAGGATAGGTACGGATAGGAAGAGATGGACTGAAATGGGAAAGGCCTACATTCATATATATATATATATATATATATATATATATATATATATATATATATATATATATATATATATATATATATACGAGGCTGGTTTGAAAAGTCCGTGCAAAAATAACTACTTATGTGTTTGGGGTAAACCTTTTTTTGTTTTTCGACATAGTCTCCTTTTAGGCTTATACACTTCGTCCAACGATGTTCTAGTTTGTTGATCCCTTCCGAATAATAGGATTTGTCCAAGTCTGCAAAATATCCATTAGTGTCTGCAATCACCTCCTCGTTTGAATAAAATCTTTGTCTCGCCAGCCATTTCTTCAAATTGGGGAACAAATAGTAGTCCGAGGGAGCCAAGTCTGGAGAATAGGGGGATGTGAAACGAGTTGGAATCCTATTTCCATTAATTTTGCGACCACAACTGCTGAGATGTGTGCTGGTGCGTTGTTGTGATGGAAAAGGACTTTCTTGTGGGCCAATCGCGGGCGTTTTTCTTGCAGCTCGGTTTTCAATAACGATGAATAATATTCACCTGTAATAGTTTTACCCTTTTCCAGATAGTCGATGAGGATTATCCCTTGTGAATCCCAAAAGACAGTCGCCATAACCTTTCCGGCCGAAGGAACGGTCTTCGCCTTTTTTGGTGCAGATTCTCCCTTGGTAACCCATTGTTTAGATTGTTGTTTGGTCTCAGGAGTATAGTAATGTATCCATGTTTTATCCACAGTGACGAAACGACGCTTAAAGTCCTCCGGATTCTTCTGGAACAGCTGCAAACCATCCTTGCAACACTTCACAGGATTCCGTTTTTGGTCAAGCGCGAGCAATCGCGGCACCCATCTTGCGGATAGCTTTCTCATGTCCAAATATTTATGCAAAATATTATGTACCCGTTCAGTCGAGATGCCCACAGCACTAGCAATCTCACGCACCTTAACTCTACTGTCATCCATCACCATATCATGGATTTGATCAATGATTTCTGGAGTCGTAACCTCCACAGGCCGTCCAGAACGTTCAGCGTCACTTGTGCCCATATGGCCAGTCCGAAAATTTTGAAACCACTTATAAACTGTTCTAATCGAAGGTGCACAGTCACCATAATGTTTATCAAGCTTTTGTTTAGTCTCCTGAGGCGTTTTTGCCTTTCATAAAGTAATGTTTAATCACCACACGAAATTCTTTTTCGTCCATTTCTTGAAAATCACTCGACTTCCTTGATTCACACGAATGCCAAACACAAAGAAATAGGCCAATATGGCTGAAACCTGATGTGCGTTTATTCAAGAGATGCTACTAACTAAACATGACCTCGATACGCGCCGGTGGTGCCATCTCTCGGACTTTGCACGGACTTTTCAAACCAGCCTCGTATATATATATATATATATATATATATATATATATATATATGTATATGTATATGTATATGTATATGTATATATATATCTATATATATATATATATATATATATATATATATATATATATATATATATATATATATATATCGCTTCGAATCCTCTTCTCGTTGCGAAGAGAGATTGCTTCTGATAAAAAACTGATTTCAATGTTACTCCTAAACCGGGAATACAAGGCATACTCAGGATAAAGAAAATTGATTGTGCTGGTCGATGAAATGACATAAGTTTCGTAGAGCCCCCACGTAGAGATCTGAACGGAGAGAGCTATTTTACCTCCCAAATGTTCTGATCTCGAGAGTTTCATGCTATTATTTTTCGACAGAGAAAATCGGGTACATGGGTAGAGCCACGAAAAGTTAGCTGGTGAGAGCAAATTTAAGCAGTCTAACTCCATACGACAGTACCACGTCGGTGGATACCCGGTGGGATGGTATCACACCAGTGGATACCCGATGCTATATATATATATATATATATATATATATATATATATATATATATATATATATATATATAGGCTGGGAGGTATATGGATATAACAGCTTTTCTTCAAAGGTGAAAAAGAACACTAAACGTGGAACGGTTTACAGAAAGGGGCAAGAGAAAACCTTCCTATTCGCTCTGAAAACTTATACCCAGTTTTAAAAATCGATCACTACGACAAGCGGCTAGATGGGAGGACCAGGTCGCCACCTCCACCAAAAGAAGCCAATCAACTCCTCGGCAAGTTGTACTCACTTCTCAACAAGACCAGTAAATTGTCAACTCGTAACAAGTTGACAATTTACAAAATTATCATCAGAGCCGGCCTGACCTACTTTAGCCCGGCGTGGTGCCAAATGTCACGTTCACATAGATTTACCCTCCAGACGTCCGAAACAAAACCTTTCACATCATCGCCAAAGCCCCATGGTTCGTATGCAACACCCAGTTTCACCGAAACCTCTAGATGCCAACAATCGGGAAATTCATGAGCAACGCTCAGCTCAAATTCCGTACAAAGCCACCCAAGACCCCAACCCTACAATCAGGAAAGCCTATATTGCCGCCCACGCCATGACTGACGTCAACTCCCAAGACCCTCCGACCCCCTGCCACAAGATTAGCGCTTAATTAATTTTAAGTTTTATAATCTTGAAAGTTCTCTCAATACATTTATATAAAGTCCTTACCTAAACTAACTTAATTAGGTCCCTGACATGTATATATCTTAAGATCTACTACGCAATCTCACTTAAATCACTCATAGTAATAGCTACTAGTTACCTAATAAGCCAAATAAAGGGCGGGAGGTGAACATTTTTCACAAATATAAAAAAGCTCTGTTTCTAAGGAGCGTTAGTTTTTACACTCATACGTATGCTCCTGGTATCCTTCGCTATACCACATATACATACATTTGTGCAATATATATATATATATATATATATATATATATATATATATATATATATACATACATATATATATATATATATATATATATATATATATATATATATATATATATATATATATATATATATATACATATATATATATATATATATATATATATATATATATATACATATATATATATATATATATATATATATATATATATATATATATATATATATATATATAAATATTTGATTTGAACAATATTACATACGTTCGTATTAAATTGAGAACCTTGTTTTTCAAAGTCGGTTAAAGAAGACAAAAAGAGACAGGGTATTTAGGACAACCTATTAGTGAAAAAGACAATCAGATAAAGAATATGTCTACCCTAAGTGGGTCTGATGCTAAAGTTGACAATGAAATTTAGGACTGTTATAACATGTTGACGTTTTTTACTCGTATCAAGGGTCATTTAAATCTGCAGTTCGATTGTTGAGTTTATTAAAAAATATAATTAAGATTATAAATGTTTAATCAATTCTAAATATTATGCGATAATAAGCGTTTAGCTAGAAAAATGCATAAGATAAATACATGCTTTCATAGTCGCCTAATATGAGCTACCGGTTAATTATTGTTAAAAAGACTTTGAACTAACATACATGTGGCATAATTTAAATAATACCTAATGGGATATAATTTTTTTGTAAGTCGGTAGAAAAGTTTTATAAACATTTAAGGATACACATACTTATAGATCAGTGGCGTAGCCAAGTTTAAGGGTTTGGCGAGCATATGAATACAAGGGGGAAATCAACAATTAGGGGGCGCAAAAGGACATATATATTTAAAATAAAAGTTGCAGACGTCCATAATAAAGTGTTCCATCCTATCACTACTTGGCTATTCGTTTGCAGATAAGATCGATAGACTTTAATTAAATTTCACAGATACGTAAAGAGGTGCATCGTTTTTAATATCTCCATATGGACCATGTAGGTGCACTAATACTAACATAGGGTTATTCTCGAATAGATCATCACCATAACACATTCTTAATTACAAACCTATTTCGTCTACCAGTGTTAAATGAAGAATAAGACGCCAAACTTATATATTTTTTAGTTTATGACATTCGTGCATGCAATAGTACATTTATTTTCTTATTACAAACTCTAAAGGACTGGTTGAATTTCTGAAGGCGCCTTTACACATCTAGTTGTAAAAGAGGAAGATATTCGTTACAAGATGGCGAACTCTTTGATGTTAGGGTTGTCCATATAAATGTATATTCTGTACTGAAGAACCCTAACTTTATTAATGTATTTTTGGATCAGAAAAATCTTATTTCCTACGTCTCAATGAGTATTGGCTTCAGAACATAAAGTAAAGTAATGGTGGTGTTGAAATTTTTTTATATTCTGAATGTAAATTTCTTTCCTATTTAAGTGTTATTTTTTTTTTAAATGGAACACTTTAAAGTATGATAAGGTGACGTATATCATGTCAATTTATCATTTCCCTAATGGCAATATTGATATTTTTTAAGTTCTTAATAAGGTATGTGAGACTTACTTGAGTATTGTGATGTCGGCGACATAAACATCGATGGATCAAAAAAATTCTTGACAGCGAAGTGAGCTGTACAGCTACCAGAATTTGCAGCTCTAGGAATAGGAAGCAGAATTACATAAAATCAATTATCCTCGATTCAGTTGTTTACGAAAAATATAGATCCTCGCTTTGCGAATAATGTGATAACTACAGTATTTAGATTAAAACTTTATTTAGAAAGAAAAAGAAAACTGTTAACCAAACTTTTAGCAGTTTTAACACCATAGCTATACAGTTATATTAAATTTATTAAATTAATGGAACAGGGCAATACATTAAAAAGATTAAACTTTAAATTACGAAGTTAGTGAAATATTGAAATCTTCTGGGAAACTTTCTCTTTTCCGTTTAAGGTACCATTTTTGAAAAAGAAACTACTAGCTCTAAAAAAGAGAAAATAAAAATAAATATCAATCTAGAGATCGTCTTTTATATAAGGTTCAGTAATTTGATTCTTACGGTAACGGGTAACTTAATCCAAACTCTACCAGTAGATGTTTTTAGGAAAGGTTCCTTACGGTAAGATATTAATTCCAGAAAAAAAATGTAGATGAAAGGGGGACTTTCGGAGATATTTACCTCTGAAACCCTCTATTCTTCCATACTTGCCATTTTTATTAAAATTGAAAATAATTAAGAAACAACCCAATTTTCATATTTTCCGAGCCTAAAAATGATATGGCGTGATATATATGAATTAATTCACCTAATCTTGCTCCCTCACCTTAATATGTTTAACAATGGATAATTGAAAATAAATAGAAAATAACATAATTTTTAGATTACTCGACTTCATAGATCCTAAAATAGATATATATTACAATATATATGCAACCTACTCTGTAACCCCATTTCGACAACCCATAATACCATTAAAACTACATAAAATTTATCAACACTCACTGTTAAAATTGAAAGTAATGAAAAATATCTTAAATTTCAGATGTTTCGTTTCCAAGATCCCCGAAAATGATCTATAACACGATATATACGAAGCAACCCCTCCAACCTCCTCCTTTTTAAATTCCTATATATTTTGCTATAAATAATAGGTTTAAAATTTGCCCATTACAACAACCAAAAACCTGGAAAAACTCTTATAATACTATTTAAAATATATAATATTTAACGACATTCATCTCCTTCACCACTTTCGCACAAATAACTTGTTTTCAAATTCTTCAATTGCAAGAATTCTAAAAAGGACTTATAACACGATATATGTGCAGCAAGCTCTTTAACTCCCATACCTTACTCCTGTAACCCATTACTTTTTAGTGTTCCGTACGGAACACTTATAAGATCACTTCGGTGTCTGTCCGTCTGTCTGTCCGTCTGTCCGTCTGTCCGTCTGTCACACCCGATTTTCTCCGAAACTACTTGTCATAGAAAGTTGAAATTTGGTAGCAATATAGGAATTGATGGCCTCATCAGAGCCATGCAGTTTTGAAAATTAAATTTTGACTTAAGGGGTTAGTTTTGGGGCGTGAAATCGGAAATGAAAAAAAATTTTTTTTACTGGGTAATCGAGTGTGGTGTCAAATGAAAGCTTGTGAAAACACGAGTAAAAAATATATATAATGTAATACTTGCGCTCACTTTTCTTTGTATTATTTTTAAAAAATCGCGAAAAAAAACCGCTGTCCACCCGCCTTATCTCGGAAAGTACTTATCAAAAAATTTTGAAAAAATTCTGGAATATTCTCCACGGGGTGTAGATTGAACGAAAATTATCACGAGTGCCTTACCTGTAATAATTTATCTGTTATATAATAAAAACAGAAATTTCAAGGTCATCAATTCTCAGTAAAGATTGGAATAAACTTTGTTGAAAACTTATTTGGGGTGTGTTTTGTGAAGTCACTGATCATTTTATATCACCGTAACATAAATTTTGACTTAAGGGATTCGTTTTGAGGGGTGAAATCAGAAGTGAAAAAAAAAATTTTTTACTAGGTCATCGAGTGTGGTGTCAAATGAAAGCTTGTGAAAACACGAGTAAAAAATATATATATAATGTAATACTTGCGCACACTTTTCTTCGTATTACTTTTAAAAAATCGTGAAAAATCGTTGTCCCCTACCTTATCTCGAAAAGTACTGATCAAAAAATTTTGAAAAAATCCTGGAATATTCTCCACGGGGTATAGATTGAACGAAAATTATCATTACCTTTAATAATTTATCTGGTATAGAAAAAAAACCAATATTTCATGGTCACCAGTTTTCAGTAAAGATTGGAAACAAACTTTGTTGAAAACTCATTTGGGGTGTGTTTTGTGAAGTCACTGATCATTTTATACCACCCTAACAAAACTTTTTATTTCAAAAACAATCAACGTACGGAACACTAATTATGCAAGTTCAACTTGCACTTGACCGTTTTATTTTTTAATATAATATGCTTAAAATTTGTTCATTACATTAACTAAAAGACCTGGAAAAACCCTCTGTTCTACTGTAAGTGATCATGCTCATAGTTTATTTATTATTTCAACAAAAACCAAGGAAAAATTAACTTACTACTAATAAAACCACACAAAATGAATTGACCCTACCCCTTTTACTCCGCTACCCTGAAGCGATATGGCCCAAAATCTTTCATATCAGTTGTATCCCTTTGTTAGGTATCCAAGTTTGAATTAACATTTCACTTTGTTCGAGAGTTATCGTGCCAACAGTCCGGCAGATGGAATGACCGAAATGAGTTACTGTTTTTTGTGATCTAGGAACCTTAAAACATAAAGAAAAGCGAAAATCTCGGAGGTTGTTTTCTTCATGAATATAATATTTTCCTTTGGTAAGGAAAGTATTATATGCTGTTTTCATTACCTATCCTTGAAGAAGATCTTAAATTGATTATAAAAAAATAAAACCAAAAACGACACAAATACAGATGAGTTTTGTCTTTATAAAAATTATGTAGTAGGAATTTTTGACTAACTTTATCAACAAGAGCGTACAAAAGCGCCAGTTTTCTATTAAGTTAGCCGCTAAATTGTATTCATAAAAACACGATATTATCGCCCAAATCTTCTACTAAACATACTTTACTAAATAATAGAGTCGGGAATATATAAAAAAAATTCTTTTCAATTTAACAAGTTTGAAATTATATTATCTGATCAGCATGGTTCATCAGCTACTATTTTATTCCGGGTGTTTATCGACAACTGGGTCAAGGTGAATTTGTGGCGGGGTTATTTCTCGATCTAGTATTTACCTTTGGTACTATAAATGTAAACTTTTTGGTTAATAAAGGTAGGGTTTTAAGAATAATAGTTTCTGTGAGTAACTGGATAGAATATTGTTTAAATAATATAAGGTTTTCTGTAAAATTAGCTGACCTAGAATCTGAGGGGCGCATGAAAATATTAGTTCAGAGCAGCCCATTCGATCCCCTGACGTCCCTACTATATATAAACGGTTTGCCTGCCAACATAGAAGAAAAGTTTTCTACTTGCGAAAGATACAACCCGCATTGGCTTTGTCAGTAATTTTGATGACTTCTACAAAAAATTAAATTGCTTGTTATATACTTCTCCATTTATCATGAATAGAATGATTTAATTATTAACTATAATAAAACTAAAATAATATATTTGAAAAATAACACGAGAACTAATGAATCTAAATTTTTACTTTAACGGCAAAGCATTGTGCTGTGTACTGTACATTTGGCAAAAATTTTAGAGAATTTTATTCACTTTTACAAATTGGACAGAGTAATGACGGTCGCGTTTTTTTTTGATCAAAGACATATTAGAATCATATAAAGAAACTACTGGCTGAAAATTGTTTTTATTCCTCACATAAATTATCTGATTAAATTCGAGACTAACATTATTAAATCTCTTAATTTAATTTGTTATTTTACTATAATACATGTATAAAATTTATAATTCGGTTTGTATAATATTGGCTAATTTTATAAATATTATGAAATTAGTGTATTGTTATCAGGAAGATATTTATTATTAGATATCAAGTAACAATAGGTAAATTAAAAAATTATCGATATATTGATAACGATCGATAATTATTTGTCGATAATTATAATCTATCGATATATCGATAAGTTATAATTATCGACCTTTAGGTTGCCGTCGACTATCCGTATTTGTTACACATATTGACGTATTCTTATACCTTGTATAAGTATATGTAATGAATAAGCGATTTAATAATAAACTAGACTGAAATATTTACATACCGGCTATACAAAACCATTCAACTGTAGTAGCTGAGTAAGAAAAAATCACAGGGCATTTTCCGCTATAGGATTTCAAAGCTCCATAAGCTGGTTTTTTTATTATTCTGTCTAGGTAGGTAGACACTGAGTCCAAATAATCAACTCTAATCTTTATACAGTAAAGAATATCTCATATCTATTATATGAGTTGTGTTAAAGTTTGTTTTTTTTAGTGTTCCATACGGAACACATATAAGATCATTTCAGTGTCTGTCCGTCCGTCTGTCTGTTTGTCACACCTGATTTTCTCCGAAACGATTTAACATAGAAAATTGAAATTTGGTACTAGTATAGGAATTGATGGCCTCATCAGAGCCGTGTAGTTTTGAAAGTTAAATTTTGACTTAAGAGATTAGTTTTGGTTGGTAAAATCGGAATTAAAAAAAAAAAAATTTTACTAGGGCATCGAGTCGGGTGTCAAATGAAAGCTTGTAAAAACAAGAGTTTAAAAATGTATATAATGTAATACTTGCGCACGCTTTTCTTTGTATTATTTTTAAATAAATCGCGAAAAATCGCGACCTTTATCTCGAAAAGTACTGATTAAAAAATATTGAAAAAATTCTGGAATATTCTTCACGGGGTGTAGATTGAACGAAAATTATCACGAGTGCATTACCTTTAATAATTTATCTGGTATATAAAAAAAAAAACAAAAATTTCAAGGTCATTAGTTTTCAGTAAAGATCGGAAACAAACTTTGCTGAAAACTCATTTGGGGTGTGTTTTGTGACGTCACTGATCATTTTATACCTCCGCAACAAAATTTTTATCAATCAACCTACGGAACAAAAATTGCGCAAGTTCAACTTGCACTTGACCGGTTATTTAATTGTGCAATATTTATTTTATTAAATCATTCACTAATATATTTACTATATAACTAACACAATTATACTTAATTGGTGATGTCTTATTTTTCATTAACAATATGTTTTTCTTTTTACTAGAAGTTTGCGGTAAACTCTTTTTTGGTCGACAATTTTAGTGTTTGCAAAGTGGAATTTGTTATTTTCATTTGCTTTGTGCTTATGTAAGCCTGTATATGCATTACCTGTGTATTTATGTCCATATCAGTGGCGGATTTAAGAAAAAATGCTCAGGTGGCAATTTTTTAAGAGGGGGTCCCGATTTGTAGTACAATAAATATTAAAACAGATTTAAAATTTCATAATGTAAAAGAGGCTCAGACCTTTTTGCGGGGAGGATTGGGGGCTGGAACTCTTCTGCTGGAAGGACCCAGGCGGCAACTGCTCTTTCGCTGCCCGTCAAATCCGCCATTGGTCCATATATATATATATATATATATATATATATATATATATATATATATATATATATATATATATATATACAGGGTGCCCCATATATATGGGATAATGATTCCACAGCATTTATTAATCAGTATATCAAAAAAATGTTCAAATAAAAGTTATAGGGTGTTATACACCGCACATGCTGATGTTGACAATAAAATATTTTGAACTGTTAGTTCGAAGAAATTACACCATCTTAAATTTTTTTAAATAGAAAGCCCTGCATATTATTTTATTTTTGAGTCCTACTAAAAATTCTAGATATTATTTGTCCAACATACCATATGTCTAAGTTGAACTGTTTTGGAACTATTGATATTTAAAATTAAGGAACTCAAATTAAAAAAAAAAATAAGCTGGCTTGTGTCAAACATTTACTGTCAGGTAACGACTTAACGCGTCAAAAAATGATTTATTGACGAAAACGTTTATTGCTGCATTTTGTGAAACTGCAATTTGAACGTAATATCATAATGGTATATTTAACAGAAACTGAAAGCATCACTCTGTTAATGATGGTTGGTTTACGGAGATCGTAAGAGAACACAACAGGAGGTTTGTGTGATCTTTTTAACGCAGAGTCATTTGAAAACCAAAGTTTACTGAAGTCGATCTGAAACTGTAGAAGATTTACAACAAAGAATTCAATATGAAGTAGCAAAGATCACCCCGGATTCTCTGCAAAGCTCTGTTCAGGCTTTTTATGTCAGATTGGGTCATTCCCTCGTTGTTAACGGTTTTTGAGCAATTGTTACCTTAAAAAATACTTTTGAGCAATTGTTACCTTCAAAATACTCCTAGAGTATTTATTGATAGTTGTTTTGTCTCTTTTTAATTTTAAATTTCAAATGACAATAATTCCAAAACAGTGCATTTTAGACATATAGTATGTTACAGTTCAAAACATTTTATTGTCAACGTCAGCATCTGCGCCGTATAACATCCTATAACTTTTATTTAAACATTTTTTTAATACACTGATTAATAAATGCTGTGGAATCATTATTCTATACATATGGGGCATATATATATATATATATATATATATATATATATATATATATATTATATATATATATATATATATCTATTATATATATAATAACAGTTTGCCATCCGTCATCTAACAAAGTTGGTCGTCTTCTTGCTCTCTAAACAACAGAATAGTGTGTATCAAAATATTGGTTACATGAACATTATTCTAAGTGATATATGACCATATATCAATAATATATGGTTCAATGGTTCCTTCATTTGATACAGTAAAATAAACAGTGACTTAAGCATAATTTAATCTACATAATCCAAACAAGCCAGAAAGCAATTATTAATCTACTTCTCATGTTACATCTTTTCGGCGTATTCTGCAAATTTCTTGTTTTTCACCAGGCCAGGAACGGCGATTTTTCCATATAGTACATGCCGTGCCCGCGGCTCCACTAGCGTGGATTTTATTCACTATTATCGTCGCTGCTCATTTCTTATACCTAACGTAATAAAATATATCCTATAACCTGGCCAGAGAATATATGTATGAATTAAAAAAAATCGTATAAGTGGTTCTCGAATCATAAGCCCACTAACGGGTAGGGAGACAGAGAGACGTTGGGTTTTATATATATTATATAGATTATTATTATTGTCGTTATGTTCTTCTTTCTCACATTTGGTCAATGTGGTTCCATGTTTGGCGGCCGGGCATAGGCCAAGTCAACACAAACGCTAT
Source organism: Pachyrhynchus sulphureomaculatus (assembly GCA_019049505.1). Taxonomy (NCBI): domain Eukaryota; kingdom Metazoa; phylum Arthropoda; class Insecta; order Coleoptera; family Curculionidae; genus Pachyrhynchus; species Pachyrhynchus sulphureomaculatus. The sequence goes on along the minus strand of CM032449.1, from coordinate 87,297,481 downwards.
TACCACTGCGTATTAAGGAATAACCTGACAATGTTATATGTTTTCAAAATCACCGACTTCTGAATATTTTTGTGTATGTTTGTGTTGAGCGCCAATTGTGGTATGAATGTTGTTGGTGTAAAGCCTGTGGCTGATATGACGACTGGGACAATGATGACTTTTTCTTGTTTCTATAGCCTTTTTATTTCTGTTGCAAGGACTGTGTATTTGGAGATTTTTTCTGTGTCGTGTCGTTGGGGATAGCTATGTCAATCAGATAAGTAATTTCTCCTTTTTTGTATTGAAAAGTAATATCAGGTCTATTGGCGGGGACTGTTTTATTTGTACGAATATTGATATCCCAGTAGAGCTTGTAATCTTTGTTTTGAAGCATGGATGTTGGTGTGTATTTGCAGTAGGTATTTGTGTTTTTTGTGAGTTTATATGTTGTGGTTAGTGCTTAGTGAACTACTTTTGCCGCTGAGTCATGTCTGTCTATGTATTCCTTTCCGGCTAATATTTTACATCCGCTGGTTATATGTTCGATCGTTTCTTTATGATGGTGGCATTTTCCTGCATCTGTCTTTTGTAACAGTGGGGTTTTTTGATGATATGCTTTTGGTAGTTTCTGGTAAATATGACTTTATCCTGGATGGCAATTAAGAAGCCTTCTGTTTCAGGGAATAGCTGCTCATCCTGTAACCAGGTGTATGATTGTTTTTTATTGTTCTTTGTGGTATCTGTGTTTTCCGTGGAGTGTTTTTTCTGACCACGTTTTCATCTTCTCCTGCTGTAATTGGGTGTAATTCTGTGTGTCTGTTGGGTGGTCTGCCCGGGATAAGTCTAGAGGTGTGTAGTTTTGGTCTACTTTCACTGTTACTGTGTGGAGGCTGGTTTGTTTGGTGTGAAAGAATTTCCTAAGTGCTTGTATTTGTTTTGTGTGTAGTGATCTTATACCTATGATTTCTCTTCCTTCTACCTTGCTCTTGATGGCAAATCTTTCTTTGCATGGGGTGTAATTTCCTGTATTTGGTGAATTGATAACGTATAAGGATGTGAATGTTTTCTATGTCTGTGTTTGACTATTTGATGATACCAAATGAAAATGTGTGTATAGATATAGTGAAAGTGTTGATGGCTTTTGTGAGATATTTGGAGCTGAGTTTTGTTTGTTATAAGTATTATATTCATTGCTGCGAAATGTTGTTCCATATTTAATGGTTTAGCCAGTGTATTGCAAGAGAACGCGCTAGCGGCAAACTTTTTCCGATTTGATTCACTATTATTGTCAC
>CM032449.1:87286210-87291210 GCA_019049505.1 Pachyrhynchus sulphureomaculatus | reverse complement strand
TATATATAATATATATATATATATATATAAATATATATATATATGTGTATATATATATATATATATATATATATATATATATATATATATATATATATATATATATATATATATATATATATATATTATATATATATATATATATATATATATATATATATATATGTATATATATATATATTATATATATATATATATATATATATATATATATATATATATATATATATATATATATAAAGAAAGCAAAAATTGCCCTATCTAACAAAATTCTTAAATATAAAATTTAGTTGGGGAACTCGGCAAAGGGCGTGATAAATGTTCACACAATGTTCATTTAGCCAATATATACCGACATTTATGTTACTTCCGTTCAACCAAAATTTTTAAAATCAAACAACTTCAATAATTTTGTTAGAGTGATATAGGATTTGTTTAATATTTATATCCTACTGAGAATTTTGAATAATTTTTATATATATTTTTCTATTACTAAAACTAATAGTGTCTGAGACATTGGTAATTAAAAGTTCGGCTGTACTCTACCTTTTATATAATCTATTTAAACAATACTTTAATGCTATACTTTAATCGAAGGAACCTATGACTGCCAAAAGAAATTATGAAATAATATTGGCGCAATAAAACAATAAAATCATTAAAATCCAACAGCACAGCCTTTAATCTGCATAGTTGCTTTCCATATATCGGGTCTTATGCCCCCTGGTTTAAGGGATGACGAAAAAAGTTGGTGTCTCCGTATATGGTATTTCGTGTTACACATTCTTTTCAATATTATATATATATATATGTATATATATATATATATATATATATATATATATATATATATATATATATATATATATATATTAGGGTGACCGCAAAAAAATTGATGTCGGAATTTTGTTCGTCTGGACCCCACAAAACGATTCCCCTTTCCAGATATTGAGATAGCCGAAATTTCAGCTCGATTAAACGACATTAACCCGTGCCGCTCATCGCTCAAAGTTTGAAAAAAATCCAAATTTTTGGCCAAAAAGCTGACATATGGAGCCATAACTCCAGACGGTAAATAATAGAAACACGCTTAATATCTCAAAAGAAAGCTAATGTTGTTCTTCAAAATTTATATTCTATACATAATTGTTGTTATTTTAAGTCAAACCGAGTTACAACAGCCTTTAGCCCCAAAAACGTGACCTGGTACCAGTAGGAGCCAGTTTGGGAGTATTCTAAGAATTTTACGGGTTTTTACATAATGTGTCTCGGAATTAACATTTTTTTGTTAAAAAGTATTTTGGAACTCAATTTTCAAACATAAAGAGCCTTTTGTTCAAATTTAATCTTTCATTATATGGGGATTACCTGACTAGTTTACCAAAGAAAGACCCGTTTGACAGGTAAAAAGGAGGGTGAATCTAATTTTCTATTTTAGGGATGGTGATTTTACTTCAGCCTACAACCGACCTTTTATTTATTCAGTTTAGTTTCTAAAGTGCCTTTGAGCTGGTTAGATCGAACAATTATCTAGTGAAGATATTTTAACGATTTTTTTTTTTAATTTTCCAAGTGTGTGTGTTATTGTTTTTATAACTATTATAGTATTATTTTAAAAGACATTTGAAAACATTTTATTGAAATTAAAGTTTGTAATATATTTTTTTTCATTTTCCAAGTTAACTGTTATTTACCTATTGGCCTCTGAAATGGCATCCACATCAGGTGTACAAGCCGGACCAAGGATAAAATATTTCTTGTGGGCTATCCCATTCACCAGATCACCGGTTGTAAACTACCCTCAAATCGTCAAGTTTTGTGTGCTTTATTTTATAATTTACGTACTGTGAAATTAACTGTAAAGAAAATCAGCAAAACTTACAATACGAGAAGTGTTCATTTTTTGGGAGAAAGCTCGAATCCCGACTAAACATGAGCAAGATGCAATTACTAAGCTGGAAAAACTTCACGCCGAGTGGAGAACTCTTCAAAAAGACCGGAAGAAAACATCGAAACGGCCAAGAACAAATTTAAACAGTTTGTTGAAAAGTTGGATGATCTCCTTGATATTGCTCAACAAGATGCCTTGGCTCTGATGAAATCGGGAAGAAGATAAGACGTTTCTCGTGAAATAGAGGCAGAAGGGCCGCCCAGGTTCCATGACTGGAGTGAATCTCAAGTTGTCCCGAGCTGAAGAAATCAAGGTGCAAAAGGAACTTGCAAAAATAAACCGACAAATCCAAGAAGCAACTTTTGATATTGGTGAGTTTTTTTTTATTATTAGTATTCTAAAAAATAGATAAACAAATAAGTAAATAGTTTCATTATAATTGAAAGAAAATTGTACATGAGAGCATGGATTTGGCATCTTTATGATTGAGTTTATATTTTTTAAATAATACCTTTTGATAATTAGAAGTAGGTAATTTAGTACCTATGTATTATTACTATTCTGCTAAAACGACACGTTTTTTATAGTCTTTTTTTTTTCTCTTTCTTTTGTTGCTTCTTAGAGACGGATGATGAAGACAAGTTCGAAGAAGGAGAAGAAGACACTGAAGAGGACAGCATCTACCAGGAAGTTGAGAGCTTGGAGGAAATGGACATCCCTGAAGAAGCTGCAGAAGATCCAGGACCATCTGAGAGCAAGAGGATGAAAGTTTTCATTTGCAAGGGGCGTTAAAGAGATTTTAAACATGAAATTGTCCATTTTATTAGATCGATGTAAGGTATCCGACAGAAATGCCACGAGAATTTTAATAGCTACTCTAGAAGCACTAAACCTTGACCCTCTTGAGTACAAAGTCTAGAAAACTTTATTACATGATAGAAGGCAAATGTTCAGAGAACAATATAATAAAAAATGCCTGTGGTTGTCCATTGGGGGACGGTAAACTTTTACCGGGTGTTTTTAAAAAATGAACAATGTGAGCGAATAGCTATAGCTATTTCATATGGCGAAAAGGAACAGCTGCTGGGAGTTCCTGTAACAGCAAAAACAACTCTGGAGAGGAGCAAGCCGTAGCCGTATATGAATGCCTACATGAATGGGGTCTTCTCAACACCGTCAAGGCGATGTGCTTCGACACTACAGCATCCAACACGGGAAGACTCAAAGGAGCATGCGTCATATTGGAGCAAATGTTAGGAAGAGAATTGTTATACCTAGCTTGCCGTCACTATATCTTGGAAATTCTGTTAAGAGGCGTATTCGACACAGAAATGGGATCAACCACTGGACCTCATCCAGACATTTTCAAGAGATTCCTCACTGCGTGGCCCAAGATAGACAAAGGAAAATACGACACAGGTGTCAGTGACAATCTAATACAAAAGCAGCTAACTCCAGAAGTAATTGCAAATGGTACTGCTGAATTCGAGACCAAATTAACTGAGAGCACCCCAGTGATGACTACAAGGAGCTATTGCAGTTGGTTCTCGTATTTGTTGGATCACTAGACGGCAATGTTGTGGGTTTTAGAACTCCAGGAGCCATTCATCAAGCTAGGTGGATGGCAAAGGCTATTTACTGCTTAAAAAATATTCATTTTTCGTCGTCAATTTAGGATGTCTAAAGAAGAAGAAAGTTCTGTGCGCGCCATTTCTGTTTTCCTAGTTAAAATTTATTGTAAAGCTTGGTTCAATGCTCCAAAAGCTCATCTTGCACCAAAGCAAGATTTAGGTATTTTGCATAGTCTGTTAGACTATAAAGAATGTGACAACGACATTCAGAAATAGCCCGGACCACATTTTCGAACCATTTGTGGTATTTGAATGCAAAGTTGGTGGGATTATCGTTTTTTGATCCCACCATTACAGACGATGAAAAGTTGTTAATGGCTAATAAATTGCTCAGTAGCACAGATGAACCATCACAGCACGCTAGGGTTGTAAATCCAAAAGTTAGGAAAGAAAACTTAAAAGAGGTAGTTGATGGAGGATTGGTAAATTTACTTACCAAAGAAACGTCTACATTCTTTGACCAATTTAATATAAAAACAGATTTCCTAAGACAACATCCAAACACCTGGCCTCAAAATAATGACTTCCAAGAAGGATTGAAAATTGTCAAAACATTAAAAGTAGTTAATGATATGGCTGAGCGTGGTGTTAAATTAATAACCGACTTTAACGACCTTGTGACAAAAGATGAAGACCAAAAGCAATATGTCCTGCAAGTTGTAAATAAATGCCGAGCATTATATCCTGACGTTTCAAAAAAACTACTTTAACAAAAGCTCTAGAATAGATTAGATAACTATGTAAAATTATCAACTCAGGTAGGTACTACGTCTGTATCTTTTCTGTGTCTGTTTTGTATGTATTATATACCTAATTTTTTATATTTTAAAATAAAAAATGTCATTAGACTTATCAGTATTACTTGTTTTTTTATTATATTTCTACTTTAAACTCAAAAATATACCAAAAAAAGCAAAATTTATCACTTAATAACAAAATATACGAAGTATGCTCCTAGTGGTACCAGGTCACGTTTTTGGGGCTAAAGGCTGTTGTAACTCGGTTTGACTAAAAATAACAACAATATGTATAGAATATAAATTTTGAAGAACAACATTAGCTTTCTTTTGAGATATTAAGCGTGTTTCTATTATTTACCGTTCTGGAGTTATGGCTCCATATGTCAGCTTTTTGGCCAAAAATTTGGATTTTTTCAACCTTTGAGCGACGAGCGGCACGGGTTAACGTCGTTTAATCGAGTTCAAATTTCGGCTATCTCAATATCTGGTAAGGGGAATCGTTTTTGTGGGGTCCAGACGAACAAGATTCCGACATTTTTTTTCCCCTCTATTTTATGAGATCCGGTCACTCTAAAATAATATATAATATTTATATATTATATATATATATATATATATATATATATATATATATATATATATATATATATGTATATAATAAAGAAATAAAGCAAAATTCTTAAATATAAAATTAGTTGGGGAACTCAGCAAAGGGTGTGATAAAATGTTCACACAATG
>CM032449.1:87276210-87281210 GCA_019049505.1 Pachyrhynchus sulphureomaculatus | reverse complement strand
AGCTAACTTCATAATAAGGATATTTCTGTCTATCGTTTCAAAAGCACGCTTCAGATCCACAAAGACACTGAGAGTAACTTTTTGACTCACAGAGCACACATGTTGTAATGCAGTCTCACAGGAATGTTTGCCTCTGAACCCAGATTTTCTACTGTATAACAGTTTTCATTTCTTTCAAAGTACTCATGTAATTGGCTACAAAATTTTGTCGGTCACAGCTAAGAGGTTAATTGGGCGAAAATCACTGGGGATACTCGGGTTTTTTTTTTTTTTTTTTACACGTGCTGCAGGGAAGTCCCTAAAAGCGCTCCAGGAGCGGCACGAGTGCGGAAAAAAGCGATTCACGTTGTTCTTGAATCGCTGTAAATTGTACTCGGTGGGAAACACAGCGCTGGGCAAATTATTCCAAAGGGATGACGTTCTCCATATAAAAGATTGCTTGAAAAGCGTTGTACGCGGAGTAACAAGCTGAACCTCATACGGATGCGAAGCACCAGCGCGACGTGTATTTCTAACATGCACCGCTTTGGGAGGAATTAAGCGTGCTACAATCCTTCGAACACTTTCCATGAAAATACTTGTAGAACAGACTCAAGTCGCCAACCGTTCTTCGATGTTCCAGCGAATCAAGGCCGCCGGTCAATACCGGGTCCCCAATCAGACGGACCGCTCTTCTCTGAACAGAATCCAACAAATGCAGTGTATGTTTGGGAGCGGAGCCCCAAACGTGGGGAGCAGTATTCCATAGTTGGTCGAATTTGGGCTTTGTAAAGAATTAAACAGTTGCTGTGGGGTGTAAAGCTTTCTGGTTTCTAAATAATATTCCCAACTTTTGAGAAGCTCTCCTTGCTATGCCTGCAACATGTTCATGCCAAGACATATTTGCTCCCAAACTAACACCCAACAAATTGAGCGACAATGCCAGGGGAATGGAGTGCCCCGACATAACTATGTCGGGTTTCAGCAACGTTAACTTTTTAGAAAAAACCGCCGCTTGGGTTTTTGTAGCGTTAAATTCCACTTGGTTACTGTCACCCAAGATAGAATTTCTTCCAGGTCTTTGTTAAGTTGAACGACCTCCTGCTGTCTGCGGATACTCGCCTGAGCAGCCGATGTCCGAGCGTTCAAGGTGAATGAAGAGACAAGCGTACTGTCATCTGCAAAGCTATAGACTGGATTCCCGGTCTTTTCCAGCAGATCGTTAATGTAAATGAGAAAGAGAGTAGGGAGACAGTATGGAGCCCTGGGGCACACCGGCGTTGATAGTGAGGGTGTTAGAAAGAAATCCGTCGACCGCTACTCGTAAAGAACGCTCTCTGAGGAAACATGAGAGCCACAAACAGAACCTTTCAGACATACCATAAGAGCGTAACTTAGCCAACAGTCCATCGTGCCAAACACGGTCGAATGCCTTGGATATGTCAAGAGCAACCGCTCGTGATTCTCCAAAAATGTTCAATTGCGTTGTTCCAAACATGTGTTACATAAGTCAGAAGATCTCCTGTTTGATCTATGTTTACGAAAACCATATTGGTGATCGCTAATAATATTGGATCGTTCAAGATATTTTAGAAGATGCTCATTGATAACCTTTTTCCATGACTTTCGATATTATTGAAAGCAGTGCGATTGGTCGGTAGTTATTTGGCAAGGTCTTCTTACCTTTTTTAGGTATCGGCTGAACCGTGGCACATTTCCAGCAGGACGGAAATATTCCCTTTCTGTAGGATAGGTTAAAAAGTCTACAGAAAACTGGTGTTTAGTTCCCTTGCACAGTTTTTGAGAACTATGGCAGGTATTCCGTCAGCGCCAGAAGCCTTCTTGGTGTCTAGCTTCACCAAAATACGCTTTATGATGCGCTGTCTGAAGACAACATCGGGCATCCTTGACTGCAATATGGGAATAGTAGGTGGTGTTTTTCCTTGGAAATCGACAGCAGAATGTGAAGCAAAGAGTTCAGCCAACAAGTTCGCTCTCTCAACAGGTGTGGTTGCAATGGAATTATCTAGCCGTGTGAGTGGTGGTATGGTGGATTTGGTAAAATTTTGACTAACTGCCTTAGCGACTGCCCAAAAGGACCTGGAATTGTTGGGACAAGCGAGAAGTTTTTGTTTCTAATTCGTTGATTGTGTGCCTTCCTTGGTTTCGTCGATAATTCCCTTGCATCTGTTCCGGGCATGAACAAAGATGTTACGATTTACGGTGTTAGGATTTTCACGCCATTGTCGATAGGCAATATGTTTAGAAGCAACAGCTTCTTTTGCATTTTCGATCGAACCAAGGCTTGCCGTTGGAGAGCATTTCTTCGAAAAAGGGATGTAAAGCTTCCATACCAGCCAAAATAACATCGGAGACCTCCCTGGCGCAGTCAGATGGGTTTATCGGATCGAAAACAAACGTCCATCCAAGGGAAAGTTCGAAAGTATTCTATAAGATCTTCCCATTTAGCAGATTTGTAGTGCCAAATCTTGCGCGGCCTAGGCGCCTTTCTGTCACTGATTGGCAGGATACTCGATGTCGAAAGCAGTTTATGGTCGGAAGAACCTAACGGCGGATTTACGGTAACCGTGTAAATCTCCGGATTGGTGGTTAAAAACAGATCAAGAAGACTGGCGAACTCCCCGTCTCGATCAGGGATCCGTATTGGTTCGTCAATAAGCTGAGTTAAGCCATAACTGATTGAGAATGATTCAGCTTCACGACCTTTGACACTTTTAGAATAGGCACAATTACATTCGTTTTTAAATCGCCTGGAAACCTACCAGATCTTAAAAGATGTTTTTTACAACCATGTGCAACAAGGGTATCCCAACACATCACAGAGGTCCTTTACAAGTTTGATAGTTAACACTTCATCACTAATACTTTTATTTTTTAGGTTATATACGGTTTTTCTTAGTTTCGAAGCGTTACTAGATTCCTTTTGAGAAAAAACGTTGATTTTTATTGCCTTTTTTTTTCTATATTTTCAGATATTTCACTGAAACTGTCCGCATAGAAGTCATTCACGTTTGCTTCTACCCTTCCGTCATACTGCCCAAAGTCAATATTGTTAAAATCAGCACGTTGCTTTTGGTTGCCCCCTTTTAGGGGTTTCCACATTTTCTTCCCATTCCCTTTACATTCGTCTATGTTTTTGGTCACAATATTTAGTTTTTTTTTTCACTTCTTATCACTGAAGTTACCCTATTCCTTTCTAGCTTGTAATCATTCCAGTCGCCTTTAGCTCTGGTGAACTGAAATCTTCGGTAAGTCTCATTTCTAGTGCGTTGTGCCTCTCTTACTTGCTGCGTAATCCACGGATATTTATGTATTTGATTTTTCTTCTTCCTCAGGGTAGCTAAATAGTCAAATATTTCGTGTTCTTAATTCTTAAAAAGTCAGTATATATAAGATCAACATCTGTGGATGTGTAATTCCAGTTCTTACCAATCAGTGCTTCTTTCAAGGTTCTGTTTGGAGAAATCCCTCATATACGCCTTCCTGGGGGCTGGTTGGCTGTTTAGTGAGTTTTATTCTGACACTAATAATTTCGTGATCATTTATGTTTTGGGAAATATCTTGGAACCTCTATTAAACTGAAATCATTCGTGATGATGTGATCAATAAGAGTTGCTGGGTCAGTGATTCGATTTTCCTTATTGATAATCTGTTTACAACCGGCAGATTGAATTAATTCGTTTAGGCCTCTTGAGTCCCTGTGATTTTTCAGGTAGTCTATATTTAAGTCCCCCAACAAAACGACGGTTTGTTCATTTATAATATCATCATTCAATCTTTCCTCAACATAGTTCAGAAAATTTATTACAGAACCAACCGGTGATCTATAGATAGAGCTATGGTTTTCCCTTCAATTCGAAACCGTCACTCCAAGTGTCCAATATTCATAATCCACAGAATCATTAAATAATTTTACACAATTTTTACAGCCGTTTTGCACAAATAGCAAACTCCCTCCAGTATGTCTGAGATCGAGTAACCTCTAACGCACAACTTCCGCTCTTCAATATTCTTGGTAATGTGGGACTCACTTGATGGCTTATCAGATGCCGTGTAGTTTTGAAGGGGTTACTTTCTGGGGAATCGGAAGTGAAAAAAAATTACCGTGTCATCGAGTAGGATGTCAAATAAATCTTGTAAAAGCACGAGTTCAAAATATATATATATATATATATATATATATATATATATATAATATATATAATATAATATATATATGTTTTGACGAATGTTCTCACGGGTGTGAAATGTAGTAATGGTTTTTCGGGTATCCCGTGTTAGCTTGAAGTCCCTTGATGGACGGTTTCGCTGACGTTTCGATGGAATCTCATCCATCTTTTTCAAAGCGTTGATCACTGGTCGGTGTCTTGGCGTTGAATGTCGAGACTGGCCCTGAGTGCGCCGGTTTAATATGTACTCGGGGGTTGTTTTCTATTGGTCGGACGGATCTGGCCAATAGAGGCTCGGCTTTGGCCTGCGCGTTGTCGGTCCTGTGGTTCTTTGAAATGTTTGTGTTGGTGAAGTAACATATGGTTGAATTATTGTGTCTCTTGGTTGGACTTGTGGTACTGGGATAGAATATGTTTCCAAGAGTTTTTCGGTAAACGTTGGCTATCATCCCGATTATTAAGTTGTTGGGCCTCTTTTTTCTATTTCTATGGCTTCTTTGATTACCCTAGTGGATAGGTTATTACTTTTTTGTAGGGTTCTGGTTTTTGGTCAAAATCGATTTTGTGGCCGGTATTATGTGCATGTTGTGCTAGAGAGAAGGTGGTGGATTTTTGTTTTAACGGCGTTTTTGTGCTCGTCTCTTCTGGCACTAATTTTTCCTGTTTGTTTTGGCCTATGGTATGAAAGACCGCAGTCCTGGCACGGAATTTCATATACGCCTTGGTCTTCTAAGGCTATAATGTCTTTTGGTGTAGGTAGAATATCTTTAATTTTTTGGTGGTTGTGTATGTTAAATGGTCTCAATTTGGTGTTTTCCTAGAAGTCTTCCT
>CM032449.1:87259450-87276110 GCA_019049505.1 Pachyrhynchus sulphureomaculatus | reverse complement strand
ATTATTTTTAAATAAATCGCGAAAAATCGCGACCTTTATCTCGAAAAGTACTGATTAAAAAATATTGAAAAAATTCTGGAATATTCTTCACGGGGTGTAGATTGAACGAAAATTATCACGAGTGCATTACCTTTAATAATTTATCTGGTATATAAAAAAAACAAAAAATTTCAAGGTCATTAGTTTTCAGTAAAGATCGGAAACAAACTTTGTTGAAAACTCATTTGGGGTGTGTTTTGTGACGTCACTGATCATTTTATACCTCCGTAACAAAAATTTTTTATCAATCAACCTACGGAACAAAAATTGCGCAAGTTCAACTTGCACTTGACCGGTTATTTAATTGTGCAATATTATTTTATTAAATCATTCACTAATATATTTACTATATAACTAACACAATTATACTTAATTGGTGATGTCTTATTTTTCATTAACAATATGTTTTTCTTTTTACTAGAAGTTTGCGGTAAACTCTTTTTTGGTCGACAATTTTAGTGTTTGCAAAGTGGAATTTGTTATTTTCATTTGCTTTGTGCTTATGTAAGCCTGTATATGCATTACCTGTGTATTTATGTCCATATCAGTGGGCGGATTTAAGAAAAAATGCTCAGGTGGCAATTTTTAAGAGGGGGGTCCCGATTTGTAGTACAATAAATATTAAAACAGATTTAAAATTTCATAATGTAAAAGAGGCTCAGACCTTTTTGCGGGGAGGATTGGGGCTGGAACTCTTCTGCTGGAAGGACCCAGGCGGCAACTGCTCTTTCGCTGCCCGTCAAATCCGCCATTGGTCCATATATATATATATATATTATATATATATATATATATATATATATATATATATATATATATATTATATAGGGTGCCCCATATATATGGGATAATGATTCCACAGCATTTATTAATCAGTATATCAAAAAAATGTTCAAATAAAAGTTATAGGGTGTTATACACCGGACATGCTGATGTTGACAATAAAATATTTTGAACTGTTAGTTCGAAGAAATTACACCATCTTAAATTTTTTTAAATAGAAAGCCCTGCATATTATTTTATTTTTGAGTCCTACTAAAAATTCTAGATATTATTTGTCCAACATACCATATGTCTAAGTTGAACTGTTTTGGAACTATTGATATTTAAAATTAAGGAACTCAAATAAAAAAAAAATAAGCTGGCTTGTGTCAAACATTTACTGTCAGGTAACGACTTAACGCGTCAAAAAATGATTTATTGACGAAAACGTTTATTGCTGCATTTTGTGAAACTGCAATTTGAACGTAATATCATAATGGTATATTTAACAGAAAACTGAAAGCATCACTCTGTTAATGATGGTTGGTTTACGGAGATCGTAAGAGAACACAACAGGAGGTTTGTGTGATCTTTTAACGCAGAGTCATTTGAAAACCAAAGTTTACTGAAGTCGATCTGAAACTGTAGAAGATTTACAACAAAGAATTCAATATGAAGTAGCAAAGATCACCCCCGGATTCTCTGCAAAGCTCTGTTCAGGCTTTTTATGTCAGATTGGGTCATTCCCTCGTTGTTAACGGTTTTTGAGCAATTGTTACCTTAAAAAATACTTTTGAGCAATTGTTACCTTCAAAATACTCCTAGAGTATTTATTGATAGTTGTTTCGTCTCTTTTTAATTTTAAATTTCAAATGACAATAATTCCAAAACAGTGCATTTTAGACATATAGTATGTTACAGTTCAAAACATTTTATTGTCAACGTCAGCATCTGCGCCGTATAACATCCTATAACTTTTATTTAAACATTTTTTTAATACACTGATTAATAAATGCTGTGGAATCATTATTCTATACATATGGAGCATATATATATATATATATATATATATATATATATATATATATATATATATATATATATATATCTATTATATATATAATAACAGTTTGCCATCCGTCATCTAACAAAGTTGGTCGTCTTCTTGCTCTCTAAACAACAGAATAGTGTGTATCAAAATATTGGTTACATGAACATTATTCTAAGTGATATATGACCATATATCAATAATATATGGTTCAATGGTTCCTTCATTTGATACAGTAAAATAAACAGTGACTTAAGCATAATTTAATCTACATAATCCAAACAAGCCAGAAAGCAATTATTAATCTACTTCTCATGTTACATCTTTTCGGCGTATTCTGCAAATTTCTTGTTTTTCACCAGGCCAGGAACGGCGATTTTTTCCATATAGTACATGCCGTGCCCGCGGCTCCACTAGCGTGGATTTTATTCACTATTATCGTCGCTGCTCATTTCTTATACCTAACGTAATAAAATATATCCTATAACCTGGCCAGAGAATATATGTATGAATTAAAAAAAATCGTATAAGTGGTTCTCGAATCATAAGCCCACTAACGGGTAGGGAGACAGAGAGACGTTGGGTTTTATATATATTATATAGATTATTATTATTGTCGTTATGTTTCTTCTTTCTCACATTTGGTCAATGTGGTTCCATGTTTGGCGGCCGGGCATAGGCCAAGTCAACACAAACGCTATTACCACTGCGTATTAAGGAATGACCTGACAATGTTATATGTTTTCAAAATCACCGACTTCTGAATATTTTTGTGTATGTTTGTGTTGAGCGCCAATTGTGGTATGAATGTTGTTGGTGTAAAGCCTGTGGCTGATATGACGACTGGGACAATGATGACTTTTTCTTGTTTCTATAGCCTTTTTATTTCTGTTGCAAGGACTGTGTATTTGGAGATTTTTTCTGTGTCGTGTCGTTGGGGATAGCTATGTCAATCAGATAAGTAATTTCTCCTTTTTTGTATTGAAAAGTAATATCAGGTCTATTGGCGGGGACTGTTTTATTTGTACGAATATTAATATCCCAGTAGAGCTTGTAATCTTTGTTTTGAAGCATGGATGTTGGTGTGTATTTGCAGTAGGTATTTGTGTTTTTTGTGAGTTTATATGTTGTTGTTAGTGCTTAGTGAACTACTTTTGCCGCTGAGTCATGTCTGTCTATGTATTCCTTTCCGGCTAATATTTTACATCCGCTGGTTATATGTTCGATCGTTTCTTTATGATGGTGGCATTTCCTGCATCTGTCTTTTGTAACAGTGGGGTTTTTGATGATATGCTTTTGGTAGTTTCTGGTAAATATGACTTTATCCTGGATGGCAATTAAGAAGCCTTCTGTTTCAGGGAATAGCTGCTCATCCTGTAACCAGGTGTATGATTGTTTTTTATTGTTCTTTGTGGTATCTGTGTTTTCCGTGGAGTGTTTTTTCTGACCACGTTTTTCATCTTCTCCTGCTGTAATTGGGTGTAATTCTGTGTGTCTGTTGGGTGGTCTGCCCGGGATAAGTCTAGAGGTGTGTAGTTTTGGTCTACTTTCACTGTTACTGTGTGGAGGCTGGTTTGTTTGGTGTGAAAGAATTTCCTAAGTGCTTGTATTTGTTTTGTGTGTAGTGATCTTATACCTATGATTTCTCTTCCTTCTACCTTGCTCTTGATGGCAAATCTTTCTTTGCATGGGGTGTAATTTCCTGTATTTGGTGAATTGATAACGTATAAGGATGTGAATGTTTTCTATGTCTGTGTTTGACTATTTGATGATACCAAATGAAAATGTGAGTATAGATATAGTGAAAGTGTTGATGGCTTTTGCGAGATATTTGGAGCTGAGTTTTGTTTGTATAAGTATTATATTCATTGCTGCGAAATGTTGTTCCATATTTAATGGTTTAGCCAGTGTATTGCAAGAGAACGCGCTAGCGGCAAACTTTTTCCGATTTGATTCACTATTATTGTCACTGCTTATTCCTTATGTTACTAACGTAATAAAATATATCCTCTATAACCTGGCCAGAGAACATATGCATGTTTTCAAAAAAAAAAAACATGTAAATCGAATAAGTGATTCTCCAGTGATAAGCGCACTAACGTATAGACAGACATACAGAGAGACAATGCATTATATATATAAATATATATATATATATATATATATATATTGATATATATATATATATATATATATATATATATATATATATATATTGATATATATATATATATATATATATATATATATATATATATATATATATATATATATATATACATATATATATATATATATATATATATATATATATATATATATATATATATATATGTATACATATATATATATATATATATATATATATATATATATATATATATATATATATATGTATACATATATATATATATATATATATATATATATATATATATATATATATATATATATATATATATATATATATAGTTAACAATCAGAATTATTATTTCTATTTGTAAGAGAAAATGTGTATGAACAATGTGTTAACGTTTTAATTGATCAAACAAACAACAAAAGTAACTACTGCTGATCATGAATATTAATAAATGGTTATTTTTTTTTTACAATTCCTAGAAGTCATCGACATTAGTGAATAAAAGTTTACTGTTTTAAATAATAAAAGAGGTGAAAGGTGCTTTTAAGGTAACGTAATAATGTACTTATAGAGATGACTTATTAATTCCCGACTGTCCTTGCAAATATAAGTTGGAAAATAAATATGGAATTAAGGCTACTCCATATTTGAAGGAAGGAACTAATACTTTAGAATGTGACATTAGTCCCAGTATGGCTGTCGTTTTTTACTGAAAACCAAGTAAAAAGTGGAATATTACTAATAATTTATTAAGGTCACTCGTAATTTCTGTAAAAATTTCAAATAATAAAAAAAACACAATTTTTAGATTAATCGAGTCTAAGAATATTGAAAAGAATGTGTAACACGAAATATACGGAGACACCATTCTAACTTTCTTCGTCATCCCTTAAACCAGAGGGCATAAGACCCAATATATGGAAAGCAACTATGCAGATTAAAGGTTGTGCTGTTGGATTTCAATGATTTTATTTGTTTTATTGCGCCAATATTATTGCATAATTCTTTTAGCAGTCATAGGTTCCTTTGATTAAAGCATAGTATTAAAGTATTGTTTAGATAGATTGGATAAAAGGTAGAGTACAGCCGAACTTTTAATTACCAATGTCTCAGACACTATTAGTTTTAGTAATAGGAAAATATATATAAAAAATATTCAAAATTCTCAGTAGGATATAAATACTAACCAAATCCTATATCACTCTAACAAAATTATTGAAGTTGTTTGATTTTAAAAATTTCGGTTGAACCGGAAGTAACATAAATTTCGGTATTATTTTGTTTATATCTTCATTTGTTTTTTTGTCAAAAATTCAAAGGGAAGTATAGGACATGATAAACGTTTTAGGTTTTTTTTTTTTGCGCAGAATTAAAAAATGATACAATATGTGTGATATTTCAATGAAATAACGGACTTGATTTTGTTTTAGTTAATTCGGAAATGATAGTCACTTGTTTTTACAGACAAATTATGCACTTATTTGAATCATATAAGCCCATAACATCTAAACTTAGTATCTTTTTTATATCAACATATAGCTTGGCCAGTAATCTCGTGGTCACCCGATATTTGACTATAATTAAATGAATATATATATATATATATATATATATATATATATATATATATATATATATATATATATATATATATATATATATATATATATATATATATATATATATATATATATATATATATATATATAACAATCCTAAGTTTAACTGCTGGGAAACGCCCTTATAAGGAGAAGAGATGAGCAATCAAAGATCTAAAGGCTCTAGTATCTGCTTTTTATTTTTATTATCGAGCTTTCGCTGCCTAATGGTAGCTTCTTCTGGATTCTAAAAATGCAAACCAGGTACAGAAAATAAACTAAAACGTTCGTTTTTTAAAACGTGATTAAATAAATTGTACGACTGAATGTGAAATTACTTACAAAAATTTAGCAGTTAGTTCATCTCTGATGAAGACAATGAAATTTGCATTTTTGTTGGCCAGGTGGTATGCATGATTACACAAAACATGATTAAAAGACACTTAGAGAGTTACACAAATATTGAAAATAAAAACTTGGTCAATAAACATCAGTTAAAAAACACTTTTAAAGACAGAAACACAACTGCAAGAACCATGATGTTGAAACGGTACTCCATTTTAAAATTTTTTGACGTCGAGTTTAGTAACTATTTAGTGATATTTGAGTCCGAGCCAGATATTGTTGGTAGTCTATGTCGTCATCAGGTCGACAAAAAAAAGGATTAAAATTAGGAATGTGGTAAATTATTTTCGGTAGATGCGAATTTTAGATAAATTATTTATTATTAATGATATCTATTTTTTAGTTTTAATTTTATAAAAAAGGGGGACTTAAATTTGATGAAATTGACGAGTTATTCATTATTAATTATATTAATTCTTTAATTTTATAATCAAGAGATTCATAGGCTAATTTAAAAATTTAAAAATTTGAAATCGAAAATTAATACTGGACGTTATTTATTATTAGTCATATTTAATTTTTTATTATGTAATTTTAACAAGAAAATATAGAAAACTGGTAATAAATAGCAAAAAAAATGACAAAGAGATCACAGAGTACAATATAACAACAGCTTCATTCTGGATGTTGAGACCAATTATTTCAGAAGAAGTTTCTTGGAAATGTGTTACATAAAAAACCTGTAAAAATAATCTCAACCACAAAAAAAGACATAGAAGGATTGAGCTCCATGTATACCTATTTGCTAACACAAAACTATACCAAACCAATAAAAAAGAACGATCTCTATGAAAAAATTATTTTCTAGTAAAGTTGACGTTTCTGATCTCTTTGTCATTTTTTGCTATTTATTACCAGTTTTCTATATTTTCTTGTTAAAATTACATAATAAAAAATTAAATATGACTAATAATAAATAACGTCCAGTATTAATTTTCGATTTCAAATTTTTAAATTTTTAAATTAGCCTATGAATCTCTTGATTATAAAATTAAAGAATTAATATAATTAATAATGAATAACTCGTCAATTTCATCAAATTTAAGTCCCCCTTTTTATAAAATTAAAACTAAAAAATAGATATCATTAATAATAAATAATTTATCTAAAATTCGCATCTACCGAAAATAATTTACCACATTCCTAATTTTAATCCTTTTTTTTTGTCGACCTGATGACGACATAGACTACCAACAATATCTGGCTCGGACTCAAATATCACTAAATAGTTACTAAACTCGACGTCAAAAAATTTTAAAATGGTAGTACCGTTTCAACATCATGGTTCTTGCAGTTGTGTTTCTGTCTTTAAAAAGTGTTTTTAACTGATGTTTATTGACCAAGTTTTTATTTTCAATATTTGTGTAACTCTCTAAGTGTCTTTTAATCATGTTTTGTGTAATCATGCATACCACCTGGCCAACAAAAATGCAAATTTCATTGTCTTCATCAGAGATGAACTAACTGCTAAATTTTTGTAAGTAATTTCACATTCAGTCGTACAATTTATTTAATCACGTTTTAAAAAACGAACGTTTTAGTTTATTTTCTGTACCTGGTTTGCATTTTTAGAATCCAGAAGAAGCTACCATTAGGCAGCGAAAGCTCGATAATAAAAATAAAAAGCAGATACTAGAGCCTTTAGATCTTTGATTGCTCATCTCTTCTCCTTATAAGGGCGTTTCCCAGCAGTTAAACTTAGGATTGTTTGTTGCCAGTGCCCTGTTACTGTCCTTCCTCTTTCTTATATATATATATATATATATGTATATATATATATATATATATATATATATATATATATATATATATATATATATATATATATATATATATATGTATATATCAGTGGCCGCTCGTGATGGAATTTGGTGGAGGTTCACATACCTCACAAGGCGATCCTATTGGCTCATAATGCTACATACGTAGCATTATGAGCCAATAGGATCGCGAAAACACGATTTCCAGACACCTATTTAATTTTAATATCCATGTATCTTCACACCTAAAAGACATTTCAAAATTTTCTAAGGATTTTTTCTAAGGATGGTCACAAATGAAAATATCTTACCTAATATTAATTGAAAATGCTTAATGTCAATAGGTTAAACATAATATCAAAAATCACTTACCAATACAGAAGGTCCAACTATGACAGGCAAATGGGCGTGGCGTATTGACACATATGTATAAACGTCAACATAAATAATATACAACACTTGACGAAAGAAAATGCAGTCCATATTAGAAATATAGCAAAATTCATTGTTTTGTTTAAAACATCTAACTATAAGCTGAATATTCTAACTATAAGCTGAACATTCTAAACACAAACGAAAAGTCTATATGGCGATTTTTTAAATTTGCAAATTTGTCAATCACTAATTGATTAAAATCACTAATATCTTCTATCATTTTCTTTCTATTGACAGCATTCCTAATGCTGAAAGTCTTTATTCATTCATGATACTTCTCAAAAACGACTTAATTCTTTTTAAAGTGGAGCAGCTTCAGCAGTTGTCATCGGAATAGTAATAATTAGCTGCAGTAAAGTGTACGTTGCGGAAAATACATTTTGTAAATTATTTTCGATTACAAATCGCAAAAAAATGCACCCCTCCTGGCAAATTTTCTAAAATCTGGCCGTTTATAAACAAGTTCAAGTTCAGTTTGTAATCTAATTTTGTCCAAAAATGGATATGCCTGAACTATATCATTTAAATAGTGCGATGGGCATTTATTTTCAAACTCCGAGAACTTAGAAGACATAAACAGAAGCGAACCACTTAGAGGACTATTAAATGAAAACCTTTCCTTAATTTGAATGAATATATAATCACATGCTTCTTTTGCTGCAACTACTTTCGTTAAATAAGGATCTTCCTTACGTCTTTTATTCTGAAAATGAATTACATATTCAATTAAAGTAGGAATTTCCGCTGCATTTTGTCTTTCAATCGCTATACATTTTTAAACATATTAATTGCCATGGCTACCTGTGCAGGATCAGAAGTCGATCTTTGCAAACTGTTATAAAGGATATCGGTATATGGCATAATTTTATGAAAAAATGTTAGCCAGAATACAAATTGTGCATCGTATAACATTCTACGGATTGCAGAGGTTTGATTAATTGTGATAGATTTTTTCGAAGTATTTTCTACCTTCTCCATACATTCGATAAGTGCTTCTCTGTTCTCAAAAATAATATTTATAGCTCTACTTTTAAAAAGCCACCGTGTCGTCGAAGTTTTTGGAATATGGCAGCGTACAACTTCATTTAATATTTTAACTCGCTGAGGAGAATTTGAAAAAAAAAAAAAAATTCGTTATATCTGTTATATTAGAAAAGAAAATATGTACTTCTGCATTCTGGCTAGTTGCATGAGTTAAAATTAAATTTAATTGATGAGCAAAATCGGGAACATAATAGCCGTATTTATAATCATCTTGAATAAGTCTGTTTACTTCACCATGGTGGCCACTCATAACATTTGCTAAATCATAGCTTTGTGAAATTAATTTATTTGGTGTATATGTAACTTTGAGCAAAAAAATACAAGTTGCTAAACTAATTGCATTATGATCTTGTGGATTCAAAAAGAACCAAAATCGTTCAGTTGGGGCACCGTCTTTTAAAATGTATCTGAAAACTACTACCATTTGAAACTTACAAGAAATATTTGTGGTTTCATCTACTATAACAGAGATGAATTGGGCGTCTGCTATTTCATTCTTTATATATTCGTGGAAAACTTGTAGCATGCAATCTAATAATTCGTTCTAAATTATTTTTGAAGTACCTTTGAAGATCGCAGATTTTTCAAAATGCTCTTTTAAAGCCAGATCCAACTCTGCACTAAAATTGATTAGACCTTTGAAAATGCCCGGATTTTGCGAACCATCCTTTTCGTCGTGTCCTCGCAAAGCTAATTCGAAACATCTACAGGACTTTATACAACTTATAATTTTCTTTTTTCCCAAAAGTCTTAGTTCTAACTGCGAATTTATGTGAACCTGAGAACTTTCAGGCTTTTTAATTTTTTGTGATAAGTGTGCCAGATCGACTACCCCACTTTTCACCTAACTCGCTCCAGCACTTTCAGATGCAAATAGCAAACATGGAAAACAAAACAAGCTGTTTGTAACACTGTATCCGCATAGCCATTCATGTTTTTCATATAATTCACTTTTAAAACTTCTTTTGAACTCGCGTTTTGGCCCTTACTTACTTGAGTAATACTAAGATTCGGAATCGGTTATTCCGCAGCTTTCACTTTAAGTTTGTCTTCTACTTCTAAAGGCAACTTCGAAAAATTTTGTTTTAAATAATTTACTATATATTTAAAGTTTCTTTTAACGCCTAACAATTTACTACACCCCGGCTGTGCATTAATTTTTTCGTTCATTACATCAATTATAATCAGTTTATGTCTGTATATAACTGCATTTACGACTTAATACTAACAATACGCCCTTTGATGCAAAATATTGAGCGCCAAACCCAAATTTAACTACTCTGACTGGAACCGCTTAGATTAGATGTAAAATATAAACGAATCAACATGACGCTTCTATCCCAATCCAAATTCGCAAGAACACCAAGTAAGTGTGAACCATGGAGAGAAAAAAACGACGAATTTACATCTTAGTATTAGAGAGAGACACACTTTGCCAGAACGCATAAAACAGAGAGACAGCGCCGTATACCGCCTTGCTTTACATCCAGTTCTTGTAGTTTGTGCGCTTAGGGAGCTTCAGTGACAACTCGAGGTTTAACGGTACGCAAAGTATTAGGGTTGTTATAAATTGTTCTTGTCCATTCGTAGGGGAGGTTCATTTCTTTAAAAGACGTTTGAATGACTAAGGTATAATACAAAATAATTTGCATTTTGCTTTGTTGTTCACGTACTCCTATAGAGGAGCCGCCACTATATATGGTGTATGTACATATATATATATATATACAGTAATACCCCGCTTTACGCGAGGGATACGTTCCGAAAAAAATCGCGTTAACTGAAATTCGCGTATATCGAGGTTTATGA
The DNA here is from genome assembly GCA_019049505.1 of Pachyrhynchus sulphureomaculatus. Lineage (NCBI taxonomy): Eukaryota > Metazoa > Arthropoda > Insecta > Coleoptera > Curculionidae > Pachyrhynchus > Pachyrhynchus sulphureomaculatus. Next base: position 87,265,070 of record CM032449.1, on the reverse strand, counting down.
TTAAACATAGTCAAAATTTAATACAAAAAAATACAAATCATTTTAATCAATCACTTTAATTCTAAGAACACTTTATGCAATACATACTCTTATTTTTTACGGAAAAATACATCTATTGTCTTTTGGGTAACGTTTTGTTTACGTTCTTGTAAAATACGTTCATAACACCCAACACTGTTTTTAATTGTTTGACACACGGTCAAGACACGGTCATCATTATTGTCTATACTCTGCAATATGTCCAAACCTGAATAAATTTTTGAAAGTGCATTTTGTATTTCCCCTGAAGATAAAACTTTCTCTTCTACTTGTTCTTCCTCATCGTAGATAGGATTATTCTGTAACTCGATCAGATCTTCATTGCTAATAGGATCGTCGTGCGTTGCTACAAGTTCTACGAGATCTTCTACCGTGACATCTTCAAGTTCAGACCCCTCAATCATTGCAGCAATGTCTTCAAGCACTTGTCTCTGCATCTGGACAATTCTTCTAGGTGCTTCCACTACATCTGGCCAAAGATTACGCCACACCCCATTCATACAACTCATTTTAACTTCCTTCCAAGCCTCTTCTATGTTGTGAATAGACTTCATAATGTTGTATGACTTCCACCACTCTCGCATAGACTGTCTTCCTTCCCCGTCAGTTTCATGAATTAGTTGGCTAAAAGTGCGGCGATGGTAATAAGCTTTGAAGTTTGCTATTGCTCCCTGGTCCATAGGTTGTAATATTGACGTAGTGTTTGGTGGAAGGAACTTTACGTACACTTTTAAGTCTCTGGGCGTATCAAGTGAGGTTGGATGTCCTGGGGCATTGTCTAAGAGTAATATAACTTTAGGTTCAAGCCCATTTCTGTCACAGTATGATTTGACTGATGGGCAAAAACTATTAGAATACCATTCTTGAAAAATTTCCCGTGTAACCCACGCCTTTCTGTTTGATCGCCACACAACTGGTAGACTTGTCTTGTCTGTGCCTCGCATTGCACGGGTGTTTCTGAATGGTACACTAGTAAAGGTTTCAGTTTGAAATCACCAGTGGCATTACCACCCAGCAGAAGTGTTAGTCGATCTTTCGCAGCTTTGAAACCACTGGCTTGACGTTCTTCCTTAGAAATGAATGTTCGAGATAGCATTTTTTTCCAGTAAAGTGCGGTCTCATCAACATTGAAGATGAGACAAGCAGGAATTTTCTCTCGTCTAACGAAGTCTTGAAACTTGTCTGGAAACTCAGCTGCAGCTTGAATGTCCGCGCTGGCCGCCTCGCCTGTTATGTGGATATTGTGAAGATTAGAACGCTGCTTGAACCGATGGAACCAGCCTCTGCTGGCAGCAAAAGTCGGAGTGGCACTCCCTTCTCCTTCTTTTGTTTTCAGCATCTCATACAAAGATTTTGCTTTTGTGCATATGAGATCTTGACTTAGTGGTGTGTTCTTCTTATTCAAATCTTCGATCCAGACTGACAGTAATTTCTCCATTCTTTCTAAGATAGATGATCTCGAACGAGAAAGTTTTGTTGCACTTATAGGTGTTGAACCTTCGCTGGAGATTTTAATTTTTTCCCGATTTTTATAAATCGTTCTCACAGTCGATTCTGAGAGTCCAAAATCTCTCCCAACAATTGTTGCTTTGCCTCCATTTTCCATTCTTCTTAACACTTTCATCTTCAATTCCAAAGTGACGCTTTTACGCTCTTTTTTCTTTACAGGCGGCATTTTTAACGTAGGGTTAAATTATGTATGTATGTATCTCCAATAAATATTAAAACAAAACTGCCAGCCGACCGAACTAACATTACGGAACAAATGAACACACGAAACGAACGAGGAAATCCCCATAGAACAAAGTCGAAGGACAGGGAATTCCCAATTCTTCAAAGAGAATATTCAGAGAAAGCGGGGATCCCCCCGCGACCATAGAGAAGTTAATGACTACATGAGCGCGAAATTTGAAATTCGCGTTATAGTGAAACCGCGCGTAACGGGGTCGCGCTAAGCGGGGTATTACTGTATATATATATATATATATATATATATATATATATATATATACATATATGTGTATATATATATATATATATATATATATATATATATATATATATATGTGTATATATATATATATATATATTATATATATATATATAATATATATATATATATATATATACATATATATATATATATATATATATATATATATATATATATATATATATATATATATATATATATATATTTATATATATATATATATATATATATATATATATATATATATGTATATATATATATATATATATATATATATATATGTATATATATATATATATATATATATATATATATATATATATATATATATATATATATATATAAAGAAAGCAAAAATTGCCCTATCTAACAAAATTCTTAAATATAAAATTTAGTTGGGGAACTCGGCAAAGGGCGTGATAAATGTTCACACAATGTTCATTTAGCCAATATATACCGACATTTATGTTACTTCCGGTTCAACCAAAATTTTTAAAATCAAACAACTTCAATAATTTTGTTAGAGTGATATAGGATTTGTTTAATATTTATATCCTACTGAGAATTTTGAATAATTTTTATATATATTTTTCTATTACTAAAAAACTAATAGTGTCTGAGACATTGGTAATTAAAAGTTCGGCTGTACTCTACCTTTTATATAATCTATTTAAACAATACTTTAATGCTATACTTTAATCGAAGGAACCTATGACTGCCAAAAGAATTATGAAATAATATTGGCGCAATAAAACAAATAAAATCATTAAAATCGAACAGCATAGCCTTTAATCTGCATAGTTTCTTTCCATATATCGGGTCTTATGCCCCCTGGTTTAAGGGATGACGAAAAAAGTTGGTGTCTCCGTATATGGTATTTCGTGTTACACATTCTTTTCAATATTATATATATATATATGTATATATATATATATATATATATATATATATATATATATATATATATATATATATATATGTATATATATATATATATATATATATATATATATATATATATATATATATATATATATATATATATATTAGGGTGACCGCAAAAAAAATTGATGTCGGAATTTTGTTCGTCTGGACCCCACAAAACGATTCCCCTTTCCAGATATTGAGATAGCCGAAATTTCAGCTCGATTAAACGACATTAACCCATCGCTCAAAGTTTGAAAAAATCCAAATTTTTGGCCAAAAAGCTGACATATGGAGCCATAACTCCAGAACGGTAAATAATAGAAACACGCTTAATATCTCAAAAGAAAGCTAATGTTGTTCTTCAAAATTTATATTCTATACATAATTGTTGTTATTTTAAGTCAAACCGAGTTACAACAGCCTTTAGCCCCAAAAACGTGACCTGGTACCAGTAGGAGCCAGTTTGGGAGTATTCTAAGAATTTTACGGGTTTTTACATAATGTGTCTCGGAATTAACATTTTTTTGTTAAAAAGTATTTTGGAACTCAATTTTCAAACATAAAGAGCCTTTTGTTCAAATTTAATCTTTCATTATATGGGGATTACCTGACTAGTTTACCAAAGAAAGACCCGTTTGACAGGTAAAAAAGGAGGGTGAATCTAATTTCTATTTTAGGGATGGTGATTTTACTTCAGCCTACAACCGACCTTTTATTTATTCAGTTTAGTTTCTAAAGTGCCTTTGAGCTGGTTAGATGGAACAATTATCTAGTGAAGATATTTTAACGATTTTTTTTTTAATTTTCCAAGTGTGTGTGTTATTGTTTTTATAACTATTATAGTATTATTTTAAAAGACATTTGAAAACATTTTATTGAAATTAAAGTTTGTAATATATTTTGTTTCATTTTCCAAGTTAACTGTTATTTACCTATTGGCCTCTGAAATGGCATCCACATCAGGTGTACAAAGCCGGACCAAGGATAAAATATTTCTTGTGGGCTATCCCATTCACCAGATCACCGGTTGTAAACTACCCTCAAATCGTCAAGTTTTGTGTGCTTTATTTTATAATTTACGTACTGTGAAATTAACTGTAAGAAAATCAGCAAAACTTACAATACGAGAAGTGTTCATTTTTTGGGAGAAAGCTCGAATCCCGACTAAACATGAGCAAGATGCAATTACTAAGCTGGAAAAACTTCACGCCGAGTGGAGAACTCTTCAAAAAGACCGGAAGAAAACATCGAAAACGGCCAAGAACAAATTTAAACAGTTTGTTGAAAAGTTGGATGATCTCCTTGATATTGCTCAACAAGATGCCTTGGCTCTGATGAAATCGGAAGAAGATAAGACGTTTCTTGTGAAATAGAGGCAGAAGGGCCGCCCAGGTTCCATGACTGGAGTGAATCTCAAGTTGTCCCGAGCTGAAGAAATCAAGGTGCAAAAGGAACTTGCAAAAATAAACCGACAAATCCAAGAAGCAACTTTTGATATTGGTGAGTTTTTTTTTATTATTAGTATTCTAAAAAATAGATAAACAAATAAGTAAATAGTTTCATTATAATTGAAAGAAAATTGTACATGAGAGCATGATTTGGCATCTTTATGATTGAGTTTATATTTTTTAAATAATACCTTTTGATAATTAGAAGTAGGTAATTTAGTACCTATGTATTATTACTATTCTGCTAAAACGACACGTTTTTTATAGTCTTTTTTTTTTTCTCTTTCTTTTGTTGCTTCTTAGAGACGGATGATGAAGACAAGTTCGAAGAAGGAGAAGAAGACACTGAAGAGGACAGCATCTACCAGGAAGTTGAGAGCTTGGAGGAAATGGACATCCCTGAAGAAGCTGCAGAAGATCCAGGACCATCTGAGAGCAAGAGGATGAAAGTTTCATTTGCAAGGGGCGTTAAAGAGATTTTAAACATGAAATTGTCCATTTTATTAGATCGATGTAAGGTATCCGACAGAAATGCCACGAGAATTTTAATAGCTACTCTAGAAGCACTAAACCTTGACCCTCTTGAGTACAAAGTCTCGAAAACTTTATTACATGATAGAAGGCAAATGTTCAGAGAACAATATAATAAAAAAATTTTTGATAAAGTAAACATTCCTGAAAAAGAGCCGGTGGTTGTCCATTGGGACGGTAAACTTTTACCGGGTGTTTTAAAAAAAATGAACAATGTGAGCGAATAGCTATAGCTATTTCATATGGCGAAAAGGAACAGCTGCTGGGAGTTCCTGTAACAGCAAACAACTCTGGAGAGGAGCAAGCCGTAGCCGTATATGAATGCCTACATGAATGGGGTCTTCTCAACACCGTCAAGGCGATGTGCTTCGACACTACAGCATCCAACACGGGAAGACTCAAAGGAGCATGCGTCATATTGGAGCAAATGTTAGGAAGAGAATTGTTATACCTAGCTTGCCGTCACTATATCTTGGAAATTCTGTTAAGAGGCGTATTCGACACAGAAATGGGATCAACCACTGGACCTCATCCAGACATTTTTAAGAGATTCCTCACTGCGTGGCCCAAGATAGACAAAGGAAAATACGACACAGGTATCAGTGACAATCTAATACAAAAGCAGCTAACTCCAGAAGTAATTGCAAATGGTACTGCTGAATTCGAGACCAAATTAACTGAG
>CM032449.1:87176950-87254450 GCA_019049505.1 Pachyrhynchus sulphureomaculatus | reverse complement strand
GGAACTTTTTTTTATTATGAACATAAAAGGTAATACAAAATATTGTAATAATTTTTAGCATGCAAGCATTTAGCATAAAGATCATTAAATGACTGCTTTAAAGTGTATTTTTTAGTGTTCCGTAAGGAACACTTATAAGATCACTTCAGTGTATGTATCCGCTTGTCACATTCGATTTTCCCCGAAACTATTTGACATAGGAAGTTGAAACTTGGCACTAATATAGAAATTAATAAATCTTTATTTATTTAGCTCTTGGCTAGTTGATAACAAACAAACAATATACAACTTATATGTTAAGTGCTAAGTTCTTAAATATAAAAACAATCTTTTTTTGAAAATACTTAAAGAAGGAGCATTTTTTACATTACTCGGCAAATCATTATAATAACGGAAGCCGTCATAAAAAAGTGTTTTTTGCAACCACGCTTTTCTCACTAATTCTATATTATAGTGTTGACTGTTTCTAATGTTATAACTATGGTAGTTACATCTGGCTGCAGATTCTCAATCTTATATATTAAAATGTGATTAGCTCTCCTGATAAAGCGACGAATGTCAAGCCAATTTACCGAATCTAGCATATATTTAATGGGTGTGTACCTATTACAGATCAAGAGAATTCGCATTATTTTATTTTGTAACAGTTGCAATCTTAGCACATCCTTCCCAGTACATGCAATCAATGAACAGGCATACGAGAAATGCGGCAATATAATAGTGTTATACACCAGCTGTTTTCCTATTTTCTTCCCCAATTTTTTACACATATAATCTACATGATTACTAAAACATAACTGTTGATCTAAGACTACCCTTAAGTGTTTAATTTCATTAACAAACTGAACAATATCATCATTTATAACTAGAGCTAAATTTAAATAAAAATATCTCTGACAATTAATTCTAGTAACAATCACCATACACTTGGTCTTCGAACTATTCAGCTTTAATCTATTCTCACATAGCCACTCTGATAGAATTCTTAACTCACGGTTCATAATAGCTGTTACCTGTTCAAAATCTCTTCCAGCCACAGAGATCAGTGTGTCATCCGCAAACAAACTGATAAAAGAGCTGAACAGTCTTACATGCACGTCATTAACATAAATGATGAACAAGAGTGGACCCAGCACGCTTCCCTGCGGCACACCCCAGAGACTACTTCTTTTGCCAGAAATTTTGTTTTCAACCTTAGTCTGCTGATACCTATTATTTAAGAAATCTTTTATTCAGTCTAATGCCCACCCTTTCACACCAAATAAAGCTAACTTCATAATAAGGATATTCCTGTCTATCGTTTCAAAAGCACGCTTCAGATCCACAAAGACACTGAGAGTAACTTTTGACTCACAGAGCACACATGTTGTAATGCAGTCTCACAGGAATGTTTGCCTCTGAACCCAGATTTTCTACTGTATAACAGTTCATTTCTTTCAAAGTACTCATGTAATTGGCTACAAAATTTTGTCGGTCACAGCTAAGAGGTTAATTGGGCGAAAATCACTGGGGATACTCGGGTTTTTTTTTTTTTTTTTACACGTGTTGCAGGGAAGTCCCTAAAGCGCTCCAGGAGCGGCACGAGTGCGGAAAAAGCGATTCACGTTGTTCTTGAATCGCTGTAAATTGTACTCGGTGGGAAACACAGCGCTGGGCAAATTATTCCAAAGGGATGACGTTCTCCATATAAAAGATTGCTTGAAAAGCGTTGTACGCGGAGTAACAAGCTGAACCTCATACGGATGCGAAGCACCAGCGCGACGTGTATTTCTAACTTGCACCGCTTTGGGAGGAATTAAGCGGGCTACATCCTTCGAACACTTTCCATGAAAATACTTGTAGAACAGACTCAAGTCGCCAACCGTTCTTCGATGTTCCAGCGAATCAAGGCCGCCGGTCAATTCCGGGTCCCCAATCAGACGGACCGCTCTTCTCTGAACAGAATCCAACAAATGCAGTGTATGTTTGGGAGCGGAGCCCCAAACGTGGGAGCAGTATTCCATAGTTGGTCGAATTTGGGCTTTGTAAAGAATTAACAGTTGCTGTGGGGTGTAAAGCTTTCTGGTTCTAAATAATATTCCCAACTTTTGAGAAGCTCTCCTTGCTATGCCTGCAACATGTTCATGCCAAGACATATTTGCTCCCAAACTAACACCCAACAAATTGAGCGACGATGCCAGGGGAATGGAGTGCCCCGACATAACTATGTCGGGTTCAGCAACGTTAACTTTTTTAGAAAAAAACCGCCGCTTGGGTTTTTGTAGCGTTAAATTCCACTTGGTTACTGTCACCCCAAGATAGAATTTCTTCCAGGTCTTTGTTAAGTTGAACGACCTCCTGCTGTCTGCGGATACTCGCCTGAGCAGCCGATGTCCGAGCGTTCAAGGTGAATGAAGAGACAAGCGTACTGTCATCTGCAAAGCTATAGACTGGATTCCCGGTCTTTTCCAGCAGATCGTTAATGTAAATGAGAAAGAGAGTAGGAGACAGTATGGAGCCCTGGGGCACACCGGCGTTGATAGTGAGGGTGTTAGAAAGAAATCCGTCGACCGCTACTCGTAAAGAACGCTCTCTGAGGAAACATGAGAGCCACAAACAGAACCTTTCAGACATACCATAAGAGCGTAACTTAGCCAACAGTCCATCGTGCCAAACACGGTCGAATGCCTTGGATATGTCAAGAGCAACCGCTCGTGATTCTCCAAAATGTTCAATTGCGTTGTTCCAAACATGTGTTACATAAGTCAGAAGATCTCCTGTTGATCTATGTTTACGAAAACCATATTGGTGATCGCTAATAATATTGGATCGTTCAAGATATTTTAGAAGATGCTCATTGATAACCTTTTCCATGACTTTCGATATTATTGAAAGCAGTGCGACTGGTCGGTAGTTATTTGGCAAGGTCTTCTTACCTTTTTTAGGTATCGGCTGAACCGTGGCACATTTCCAGCAGGACGGAAATATTCCCTTTCTGTAGGATAGGTTAAAAAGTCTACAGAAAACTGGTGTTAGTTCCCTTGCACAGTTTTTGAGAACTATGGCAGGTATTCCGTCAGCGCCAGAAGCCTTCTTGGTGTCTAGCTTCACCAAAATACGCTTTATGATGCGCTGTCTGAAGACAACATCGGGCATCCTTGACTGCAATATGGGAATAGTAGGTGGTGTTTTTCCTTGGAAATCGACAGCAGAATGTGAAGCAAAGAGTTCAGCCAACAAGTTCGCTCTCTCAACAGGTGTGGTTGCAATGGAATTATCTAGCCGTGTGAGTGGTGGTATGGTGGATTTGGTAAAATTTTGACTAACTGCCTTAGCGACTGCCCAAAAGGACCTGGAATTGTTGGGACAAGCGAGAAGTTTGTTTCTAATTCGTTGATTGTGTGCCTCCTTGGTTTCGTCGATAATTCCCTTGCATCTGTTCCGGGCATGAACAAAGATGTTACGATTTACGGTGTTAGGATTTTCACGCCATTGTCGATAGGCAATATGTTTAGAAGCAACAGCTTCTTTGCATTTTCGATCGAACCAAGGCTTGCCGTTGGAGGAGCATTTCTTCGAAAAAGGGATGTAAGCTTCCATACCAGCCAAAATAACATCGGAGACCTCCCTGGCGCAGTCAGATGGGTTATCGGATCGAAAACAAACGTCCATCCAAGGGAAAGTTCGAAAGTATTCTATAAGATCTTCCCATTTAGCAGATTTGTAGTGCCAAATCTTGCGCGGCCTAGGCGCCTCTCTGTCACTGATTGGCAGGATACTCGATGTCGAAAGCAGTTTATGGTCGGAAGAACCTAACGGCGGATTTACGGTAACCGTGTAAATCTCCGGATTGGTGGTTAAAAACAGATCAAGAAGACTGGCGAACTCCCCGTCTCGATCAGGGATCCGTGTTGGTTCGTCAATAAGCTGAGTTAAGCCATAACTGATTGAGAATGATTCAGCTTCACGACCTTTGACACTTTTAGAATAGGCACAATTACATTCGTTTTTAAATCGCCTGGAAACCTACCAGATCTTAAAGATGTTTTTACCATGTGCAACAAGGGGTATCCCAACACATCACAGAGGTCCTTTACAAGTTTGATAGTTAACACTTCATCACTAATACTTTTATTTTTTAGGTTATATACGGTTTTTCTTAGTTTCGAAAGCGTTACTAGATTCCTTTTGAGAAAACGTTGATTTTTATTGCCTTTTTTTCTATATTTTCAGATATTTCACTGAAACTGTCCGCATAGAAGTCATTCACGTTTGCTTCTACCCTTCCGTCATACTGCCCAAAGTCAATATTGTTAAAATCAGCACGTTGCTTTTGGTTGCCCCTTTTAGGGGTTTCCACATTTTCTTCCCATTCCCTTTACATTCGTCTATGTTTTGGTCACAATATTTAGTTTTTTCACTTCTTATCACTGAAGTTACCCTATTCCTTTCTAGCTTGTAATCATTCCAGTCGCCTTTAGCTCTGGTGAACTGAAATCTTCGGTAAGTCTCATTTCTAGTGCGTTGTGCCTCTCTTACTTGCTGCGTAATCCACGGATATTTATGTATTTGATTTTTCTTCTTCCTCAGGGTAGCTAAATAGTCAAATATTTCGTGTATTATTCTTAAAAAGTCAGTATATATAAGATCAACATCTGTGGATGTGTAATTCCAGTTCTTACCAATCAGCGCTTCTTTCAAGGTTCTGTTTGGAGAAATCCCTCATATACGCCTTCCTGGGGGCTGGTTGGCTGTTAGTGAGTTTTATTCTGACACTAATAATTTCGTGATCATTTATGTTTGGGAAATATCTTGGAACCTCTATTAAACTGAAATCATTCGTGATGATGTGATCAATAAGAGTTGCTGGGTCAGTGATTCGATTTTCCTTATTGATAATCTGTTTACAACCGGCAGATTGAATAATTCGTTTTAGGCCTCTTGAGTCCCTGTGATTTTTCAGGTAGTCTATATTTAAGTCCCCCAACAAAACGACGGTTTGTTCATTTATAATATCATCATGCAATCTTTCCTCAACATAGTTCAGAAAATTTATTACAGAACCAACCGGTGATCTATAGATAGAGCTATGGTTTTCCCTTCAATTCGAACCGTCACTCCAAGTGTCCAATATTCATAATCCACAGAATCATTAAATAATTTTACACAATTTTTACAGCCGTTTTGCACAAATAGCAAACTCCCTCCAGTATGTCTGAGATCGAGTAACCTCTAACGCACAACTTCCGCTCTTCAATATTCTTGGTAATGTGGGACTCACTTGATGGGCTTATCAGAGCCGTGTAGTTTTGAAGGGGTTACTTCTGGGGAATCGGAAGTGAAAAAAAATTACCGTGTCATCGAGTAGGATGTCAAATAAATCTTGTAAAAGCACGAGTTCAAATATATATATATATATATATATATATATGTTTTGACGAATGTTCTCACGGGTGTGAAATGTAGTAATGGTTTTTCGGGTATCCCGTGTTAGCTTGAAGTCCCTTGATGGACGGTTTCGCTGACGTTTCGATGGAATCTCATCCATCTTTTTCAAAGCGTTGATCACTGGTCGGTGTCTTGGCGTTGAATGTCGAGACTGGCCCTGAGTGCGCCGGTTTTATGTACTCGGGGGTGTTTCTATTGGTCGGACGGATCTGGCCAATAGAGGCTCGGCTTTGGCTGCGCGTTGTCGGTCCTGTGGTTCTTTGTAATGTTTGTGTTGGTGAAGTAACATATGGTTGAATTATTGTGTCTCTTGGTTGGACTTGGTACTGGGATAGAATATGTTTCCAAGAGTTCGGTAAACGTTGGCTATCATCCCGATTATTTAAGTTGTTGGGCCTCTTTTCTATTTCTATGGCTTCTTTGATTACCCTAGTGGATAGGTTATTACTTTTTTGTAGGGTTCTGGTTTTGTCAAAATCGATTTTGTGGCCGATATTATGTGCATGTTGTGCTAGAGAGGAGGTGGTGGATTTTTGTTTTACGGCGTTTTTGTGCTCGTCTCTTCTGGCACTAATTTTCCTGTTTGTTTGGCCTATGTATGAAAGACGTCCGTCCTGGCACGGAATTTCATATACGCCTTGGTCTTCTAAGGCTATAATGTCTTTTGGTGTAGGTAGAATATCTTTAATTTTTTGGTTGGTTGTGTATGTTAAATGGTCTCAATTTGGTGTTTTCCTAGAAGTCTTCGTATTTTGTCTGACATATATTACTCAACCTTTTAAATGATCCTTCGTATAAAGCCATCACAAGTGATCCGACAACATACCTAGAGAAAACCACTAAATCCGCAATCAAGGCCTCCTCTTTTAGTGAAGAAACAAAAAAGAAACTTATCCCTAGAGAGAAATCATCAAGATGCCCAAAAATGTATGGATTACCGAAAGTCCACAAACAAGGAGCACCCTTAAGACCAATAGTCAGCTCGTTTGGCTCCCCGACACAAGCTTTAGCCAAGCACCTAGCCATGACTCTGCAACCTCATGTGGAAAAAGCCGCATCATACGTGAAAAATTCACAACATTTTATTCAAATCATAAAAAACATGCAGCTAGAGAAAAATGATTTACTTGTCAGTTTTGATGTCGTATCCCTTTTCACGCAAGTACCAGTTACCGAAGCACTCTCTATCATAGAGACAAAATACAACCTGCCCGAATACGTCATCAGTCTATCAAAACACTGCCTCGCTAATACATACTTCGTCTATTCAGGCCAAAAATATAAACAAATAGAAGGTGCACCCATGGGCTCTCCATTGTCACCAGCACTAGCTAATCTATACATGGAGCATTTCGAAACACTAGCTCTAGAAACTGCTCCACATAAACCGAAAACATGGCTTCGATACGTAGATGACACTTTTGTGGTATGGCAACACGGTGAAGACAACTTAAACAAGTTCCTGGAACACCTTAACAACATACATCCAAACATTAAATTTACAATGGAAAGGGAGGCAGCAGAACAACTACCATTCCTAGATGTCTTGCTTCAAAGAAAATTAGATGGTTCTTTGTCTCACTTAGGATATAGAAAACCGACACATACAAACAGATACTTAAATGCCAGCTCACATCATCACCCAGCCCAACTCTTCTCCGTTGCCAAATCCTTAGCTCACCGATCAGAAACCCTAACAGACAAGGAACATTTGCAACAAGAAACCAAGCTCCTTCGAAACGTTTTACTTTCAAATGGATATAGTCAAAACACGATTCGGCGGGCCCTAAATAAACAACACAAACAGGAAAGAAAGACATATATTACAAAAGCATTTCTCCCATATGTAAAAGGCATCACAGACAAAATAGGAAGACTTCTAGGAAAACACCAAATTGAGACCATTTACACAACCAACCCAAAAAATTAAAGATATTCTACCTACACCAAAAGACATTATAGCCTTAGAAGACCAAGGCGTATATGAAATTCCGTGCCAGGACTGCGGTCTTTCATACATAGGCCAAACAAACAGGAAAATTAGTGCCAGAAGAGACGAGCACAAAAACGCCGTAAAACAAAAATCCACCACCTCCTCTCTAGCACAACATGCACATAATACCGGCCACAAAATCGATTTTGACAAAACCAGAACCCTACAAAAAAGTAATAACCTATCCACTAGGGTAATCAAAGAAGCAATAGAAATAGAAAAGAGGCCCAACAACTTAAATAATCGGGATGATAGCCAACGTTTACCGAACTCTTGGAAACATATTCTATCCCAGTACCAAGTCCAACCAAGAGACACAATAATTCAACCATATGTTACTTCACCAACACAAACATTACAAAGAACCACAGGACCGACAACGCGCAGCCAAAGCCGAGCCTCTATTGGCCAGATCCGTCCGACCAATAGAAACACCCCCGAGTACATAAAACCGGCGCACTCAGGGCCAGTCTCGACATTCAACGCCAAGACACCGACCAGTGATCAACGATTTGAAAAAGATGGATGAGATTCCATCGAAATGTCAGCGAAACCGTCCATCAAGGGACTTCAAGCTAACACGGGATACCCGAAAAACCATTACTACATATATATATATATATATATATATATATATATATATATATATATATATATATATATATATATATATATAAGATTTGGTGATATGTTATCGACCGTGCATCAATCTGATATATATATATATATATATATATATATATATATATATATATATATATATATATATATATATATATATATATATATGATTATCGGGAATCGGTCTGGACTGTAAATAAAATTTCTTTTCTTCTTTAAAACTCAATATTTCGTTATCGTTTGATAACTTCTTCAGGAGTAACTACAAAATTAATACACCTACATTAGCATACTATTCTCTTTCGTCAAGGCATTAAAATATTGAAATATAAAACAAACAATTATGAAACAAACGAACAATCAATTAAAACACGTACGAAAATGCGAGTTTGTCCTGGAAACCAACATTCAACATCTCGATTTACTACAACAAACTGAGAGTAAATAGCCTCGGTACATATGCATTGCCGTGAATTCCAAACGAAACGGAAAAACAGCAACAGAAAAACGTCTTTAATTTACTTTATACTAAGAGGTGGCAAATCTTTATTTGTTATTATTGCTGTAATTGTAAATGATTAATACCTATTAATTATGTTGCTATATATAATACTAAGTTGATTAGTGTCTGATTTATAGTTAATTGACTTTGGGTCCCTGTTGATATGGTACATTTCTTTAAAAAGTCTCCCTTTATAGTTGCTGTCATGAGCTAAGATTTTAACATTGTTGTAGTCAAAATTATGATCCGTTTTCAAATTATGTTGCACCACAGCACACGTATTCTTTCCCAATCGGGAGTCACTCCTGTGCTGTGTGAGTCTCTGTTTCAACCACTGACCTGTCTGCCCAATATAACACGCTTCACATTGTAAACAAGATAATCTATAAACTACAGAGTTATTATATAAAATAGGTGTTCTATCCTTTATTTTTGAAAACAGGTCAGAACCTCGTATGCTGTTATATTTCGTAATTTTTATATTTGGAAAATCTCTGAATAAGGCGACAATTGAGTTTGTGATTGGCTTTATAAATCGTAGCTTCCTGTATATCCTATGCTGTGCAGGCGTCTCGTCAGTAGGGGCATCAACACTATCCGAATTATAAATTAATTTTCGTAAAATATGTTTAGGGTAGGCATTGTTGACAAAAATGTTATACAGCTCGTCTAGGTTTCTTTTTCGAAACCTATCATCACTGATGCGTATGACCCTGTTTTTCATTGCTATTACGGTGTTAAATTTTTGATTTTTTGGGTGATTAGAGAAATAATTAATGAATCTGCCTGACGCTGTGGGTTTTTTATACCAGTCAAGTATAATAACAATGTTAGAGACACCTTCTCGTTTGTCAACAAAATAAAGGGAGTGACATTACCAGAAGAGTATGTATTAATATCTTTGGATGTAGTATCGTTGTTTACAAATATACCTCTAGACTTAATCCTAACTATTCTGGAAAAAAAGTGGGAACTGATTCAAACAAAAACCATGATTTCAAAGCATAATTTCTTGATTCTCATTAAATTCATCTTCAACAACACATATTTTAGTTTCAACCAAAAATTTTTCAAACAAATTTTTGGAACTCCAATGGGGTCTCCTATCAGTCCTGTTTTGCCCAAGGTGGTGTTGGACCATCTTCTGGAAACGGTGGTTCCTCAATTACCATTCAACCTACCCTTTTTGTACAAGTATGTTGATGATCTGATTTGCGCTGTACCCAAGGGTAATACAGAAATCATTTTAAACCATTTTAATGCATTCAACACACATATACAATTCACTATCGAAATAGAACAGGACTTCAGTGTTCCTTTTTGGACACTAAAGTAATAAGAACGAGGGACAACAGTATTATACTTGACTGGTATAAAAAACCCACAGCATCAGGCAGATTCATTAATTATTTCTCTAATCACCCAAAAAATCAAAAATTTAACACCGTAATAGCAATGAAAAACAGGGTCATACGCATCAGTGATGATAGGTTTCGAAAAAGAAACCTAGACCAGCTGTATAACATTTTTGTCAACAATGCCTACCCTAAACACATTTTAAGAAAATTAATTTATAATTCGGATAGTGTTGATGCCCCTACTGACGAGACGCCTGCGCAGCATAGGATATACAGGAAGCTACAATTTATAAAGCCAATCACAAACTCAATTGTCGCCTTATTCAGAGATTTTCCAAATATAAAATTGCGAAATATAACAGCATACGAGGTTCTGACCTGTTTTCAAAAATAAAGGATAGAACACCTATTTTATATAATAACTCTGTAGTTTATAGATTATCTTGTTTACAATGTGAAGCGTGTTATATTGGGCAGACAGGTCAGTGGTTGAAACAGAGACTCACACAGCACAGGAGTGACTCCCGATTGGGAAAGAATACGTGTGCTGTGGTGCAACATAATTTGAAAACGGGCCATAATTTTGACTATAACAACGTTAAAATCTTAGCTCATGACAGCAACTATAAAGGGAGACTTTTTAAAGAAATGTACCATATCAACAGGGACCCAAAGTCAATTAACTATAAATCAGACACTAATCAACTTAGTATTATATATAGCAACATAATTAATAGGTATTAATCATTTACAATTACAGCAATAATAACAAATAAAGATTTGCCACCTCTTAGTATAAAGTAAATTAAAGACGTTTTTCTGTTGCTGTTTTTCCGTTTCGTTTGGAATTCACGGCAGTGTGCATGTGTACCGAGGCTATTTATTTACTCTCAGTTTGTTGTAGTAAATCGAGATGTTGAATGTTGGTTTCCAGGACAAACTCGCATTTTCGTACGTGTTTTAATTGATTGTTCGTTTGTTTCATAATTGTTTGTTTTATATTTCAATATTTTAATGCCTTGACGAAAGAGAATAGTGTGCTAATATAGGTGTATTAATTTTGTAGTTACTCCTGAAGAAGTTATCAAACGATAACGAAATATTGAGTTTTAAAGAAGAAAAGAGTTTTATTTACAGTCCAGACCGATTCCCGAAAATCATATATATATATATATATATATATATATATATATATATATATATATATATATATATATATATATATATATCGCTAAAATAAAAATCGCTGTTCCCCCTTACCTCGGAAAGTACTGATCAAACAATTTTGAAAAAATTCGGGAATATTTTCCACAGGGTGTAGATTGAACGAAAATTACGCATCTTTAATAATTTATCTGGTATATAAAAAAACACAAATTTTAAGTTCGTCAGTTTTCGATAAAGATCGGAAAAAAAACTTTGTTGAAAACTCATTTGGGGTGTGTTTTGTGAAGTCATTGATCATTTTATACTTACGTAACAAAAATTTTTATTTTAAAAGCAATCAACGGCAACGTACGGAACACTAATTGTGCATGTCCGGCTTACACTTGGCCAGTTATTTTAATATGACAATAAAACGTGGTTGATTTATTGTCGCTAGAAATCAAAGTGATACGAAACTCTGAAATTTAAATAAGGTATATATTTTTATTAGGATAAAATAAGCTTGTTTCTAAGAACAAAAATTGATGTTCTCTTTGTTTAGAAAATAAAAATATATAGAGCTGTAATATATAATACGAGTACATTGTTATAAGCATTTTCAATTAATTTAATGATTTGAGGTTTATGCGTAAAAGGAAAGATGGGATCGAAAGATATCTCATTAAAAAAATTATTTATTCAGTGTTGCCTGAGATTTACTGAACTTTGAAATTAACTTATTATAAATGTAGGCCATCTAAAGCAAGCCAGAAAGCCATATGCTTTCTATAAACACACACATAATTAAGCGAGCGATTGTGTAGATGTAAGAACAAAGTTCGCGTTAATATTGTCTGATAAAATTTTATTTCTGAAATATAATTTTAACAGTTTTTTCCGTTTACACATATATTTTTAAATATTAGATTCTATGCTTAATTCTACTATTTCACAAATTTAAATTAAATCATTTCCAAAAGTTTTGCACTTTGTGTATCTATGGTATTCAAATCATACATTTTATGCAAAGCGTCTTGCATCTTTCGATCCTGGTGTTTATCTATCTGATTTAAACGGAATAATAAGTTTTCCATAAGGTCAGTTCATTTTGTTAAATCAAAAGATGACTTTCTGGATAAACAAATAGAAAGTTAAGTTTGGAAGATATAAGTCTTTATTCTTTAAAATATATCGTATAGGCCCTACAAGCCATTTCACTTTTCAGACATTTGTAAGAAAAAGAGAAGAATGTTAAATTCATTAGAAAAAAATTTTAAAATTCTTGATTATATTTCGTTTCAATCAAGGATGAAAAGTAACTTAACACAAGAAAAAATTCGATAATTGATTTACTCAGTAATTCTCTTCCGAAAATGTAGTTCAATGAAAACTATTTTTGGCTTGCTTACAAAGGAATAACTAAATATTTCCATTGATGGGTACTCTATATTAATAAATAACCGGAAGTGCAAGCCGGACTTGCGCAATTAGTGTTCCGTACGTTGATTTCTTTTAAAATAAAAAATATTGTTACGGAGGTATAAAATGAGCAATGACTTCACAAAACACATCCCAAATGACTTTTCAACAAAGTTTGTTTCCGATCTTTGTTGAAGACTGATAACCTTGAAATGGTTAGCAATTTTAAAAAAATAATACAAAAAAAGTGTGCGCAAGTATTACATTATATGTATTGTGTGTGTGTTTTCACAAGTTTTGTTTGACATCCCATTCGATGACCTGGTAAATTTTTCACCCCCAAAACTAACCCTTTAAGTCAAAATTTAACTTTCAATGACTTCACAAAACACATCCCAAATGACTTTTCAACAAAGTTTGTTTCCGATCTTTGTTGAAGACTGATAATCTTGAAATGGTTGGCAATTTTTTAAAAAATAATACAAAAAAAAGTGTGCGCAAGTATTACATTATATGTATTGTGTGTGTTTTCACAAGTTTTGTTTGACATCCCATTCGATGACCTGGTAAATTTTTCACCCCCAAAACTAACCCTTTAAGTCAAAATTTAACTTTCAAAACTACATGGCTTTGATGGGGCCATCAATTCCTATATTAGTGCCGAATTTAAACATTCTATGTTAAATAGTTTCGAAGAAAATCGGGTGTGACAGACGGACATACAGACGGACAGGCAGACAGATAGACAGACATGCGGACAGACAGACGGACAGATACAAGGACGGACAGACACCGAAGTGATCTTATAAGTGTTCCGTACGGAACACTATAAAGAAGTTAAGCGGAGCAATGTCTTTTGTTAAAATTGGAAATAATGAAAAGATAACACAATTTTTAGATTCCTCGGGTCTAAAAATCCTGAAAGGAACATGTAACACGATGTATTCGAAGCAGCCCCCTCCCCTGCCCCTTTAATTTGGTATATATTTGACTATGTTGAGAATGTGGAATCTTTGGCACAACATCAGGAGCGATGATTCAATCATCGGTTCTAATGAAGTTAACATGGTTAGCTAAACGCGCGTCCAGGGCAAAAATAAAGTGTTCGGTGTAGTAGTGATATATACTGAGTAATATATTTGACAATAAATAATTATTATTATACCTATTCATTATCACAATCAAAAACAGAAAAAAATACTCATAATAATATTGAAAATATGCAAAACTTATTGACCCCTTTCCTAGCCCATGGATTTAAGGCCATAACGCTTGAAAACTAGTTTCTTTCCTACTTCAACTTTTATTTGTGTACCAAATTTGAATTCGATACGTGAGGAAATGCAGAAATCTCTTTTAGGAATATAATACAATTTCTTTTAGCAAGGGAATAATAATTAATAATATGAGAAAAATACTGAATTTAACTTTCTCATACTATAGAATGGCCATATTTACTCTCGACTTCCTTTTAATTCCCTATATCTTTAGCTGTAGGTAATTATGCATAAAGTTTGTTGATTAACGCAACCAAAAACTAGGAAAACTTCTTATAATGTCATTAAAACTATAAAATGTAATCAACCTTACCTCTTTCAGCCTTCCTCTAAACAGATATCGCTTAAAAACTATAGTTTTTTCAGGCAGATTAAAAGTGTGCGCTAAAATAGATTAATTCACGCTTGTTTTGGTATATTGATATCAAAGAATACCCGGTCATTTACATCATTTCCCTATTATTACCATCTAGAGCATAAAGTACCTAACCAGATCTAATTTTATTGAATGAGGACTTCCAATGTTTGTTTTCACAGCACAAATGGCACTTTCTGAAGTTATGTTTAGAAGGAAGTAAAGTTATATACTTATTGGTTAGTTTTTATTAGTTAAATATGGAAATTTTGGTTATGTTACCTGCTCTATTTTTTCAAATTTTGCTTACAATGAATGATTTGTCAAGCAGCTTATCTACTTTTCAGTAATTTAACTTATGATGAAGTAATTTTTAATATTGAAAATTTAAATGTAAAATATTGCGGGGTTTAGGCAGCTGTTTTGAAAATAGACTTTTTATCAACTTTCTATTACTGGAAATTTTGCAAACTTTTAATATGTTATGTGAATAGACATGGATCGTGTTTTAGTTTTCATGTGGCGACATACAGAAAAGATAATTTATTATTCTTTCTACCATTATTTTTTTCATGATCTTGTAAGTTCGATAGTAATTCACGAATGCAACATTTCCAATATGTCATAAATAATTTCGAAAAATTTTATGAATGAAACTGGTTATTTAATGCTTGATATTTAAAATTCAGAAAAAATTTGAAACACATCTTACAATAGCATAGTTTTATAGATACTACAAATGTTATAATATAGAAGTCTATGGTGTATATGGGATAAAATTTCTTTTATTTACTTATTTAATGTTAAATATTAAAACGCCACAGTATGGCTAACTCAATATAAAATTGGTGCTTGGCTGCAGATATCCAAATATATTTCACTAACTAAATAAGAATTGTTGTTAATTCTAGGAATTTAACAATAAACAAAGACTATTATTGAAGGAACATATTCCACACAAATCACTCTTTACTCAATAATTAAAATATAAAAAATCTAAAAAAAATATTTATGATGGTTCTTAGCATTAGATCGCGTCAAATTGAAGTAATCTTGATTTAAGAGAGTCTAATCCTCTCAAGGATCTTAATTTAATTACATCTGAGTTGTATAACTCTCTCTCTCTCTCTCTCTCTCTCTCTCTCTCTCTCTCTCTCTCTCTCTCTCTCTCTCTATATATATATATATATATATATATATATATATATATATATATATATATATATATATATATATATATATATACTCGTACGTACGTACGTGAAACGTTTTGGTTGTAATATGCTTGCTAGTGGATCAAGAGCTACGGGAAAAAAAGTTACGTGGGCACTAACAACTTGCCCCTTTATTTGGCACAGAAACTGTTCACCTTTCAGATATTTTGGGCCATCGCTACCGGCTCATTATTCATTAGGGTCCAATTCGAATATACCATTTTTGGGGTGAACGGTAGGACCGTAGGCCTGGTACAGTATCATTAGCCAGTTCAGTAGGACTTGCGCTCAATGATTTGCAGAAGTCGATGTTGGCCCGGGGACCCAAGGGGCTCTTTTCCTCAAGTTAAGAAAAAAGGGCCCCTCGGACCCTCGGGACAACATCGACTTCTGTCAATCATTGAGCGCAAGTTCTAGTGAACTGGCTAATGATAATGTACCACGCTTACGGCGCTATCGTTCACGCTAAAAACGACATATTCGAATTGGGCCTTATTGGATAATGGACCAGTTATGACGGTCCAAAATATCTGGAAGGTGAACAGTTTCTGTGCCAGTTCAACCTGTCAAAGAGGCAAGTTGCTACTGCTCACGGCACTTTTTTCCCTCAGCTCTTGGTCTATAGGTAGCGCTGACTATTACCCGTAAAGGAACATCGGCTTTTTGGATTTTGCAATCTCCATAGACTTTTGGAGATCTAATTGGTTTTTCTCAAGGGGTGAGTTTCTATGTATGTTGTAGGGTATCTGGCAACTGGTTTGTAACTTGGGTGTTCAAGGATGTTTTTGATTGTCGTCGTGTATTCTTCAATATCCGTAACGACAGTGACTTTTTCTTTGTCGGCTAGCACAATGGTAATATTTTCAACTTTTGTCGGGTCTTTTGGAGCTCGAAACTCTTCTGTAGTTAGGTTGGATTTCGCTAGTTTGGAAGATATTTATGATATCTTGACGTATCTGTTTGGTTGATTATCTGTACAAGGACCAACGTTGCCTCCATGTTAGTAATTATTTTTTCAACTGTGATACTTTTTGAGGTTACTGTATAATTAATTAAACCTTTTGCTTAAGGCGCCAGGTTCAGCTGGTTGGAGTTGATGTTCAGGTGATATTTCGGTCGGTGTTTGTGTGCAAGCATGTCAAGTGTTTTATGCGGTCCCAGCGTATGGAACAGATTCTGTTGTTGAAGCTAAGACCAAGTCCGTAAAGGTTCTGGTTTGTGTCACTGATTTGGTTTCAGATTCGTCTTATATGTTTTTTTAGTAAAGCAGTATTTGCCTTATCCAGTATGGCCTATGTTCCCCTTGTTCTTTTATGGTAGGACAGTTTTGTGAAGATCGGTTAAAGTTTCAGATTGCGGCAAATTCTCAGGAAGGTGAGATCTTTAATTTTACCATTTATCTGTATTTTCAAAAAACTGTAAAATGGTTAGTTCATGCTATATGTGTTACACAGATATATTTTTATATAGCTAACCTATGTCGTTCATAGATTCGTTTCCCACCAAATCAATCATCCATTTAAAATTTCAGAGAACGCGGTGACGACATGTAAAAAGCATTGTTCTATATTGCAAACATGTCGTATGCAGAAAGTTACCTTAATCTAATTCTAGACAATACGACAAAGAAATCGGAATGGACACATACTGTTTTGTAGTACAATCAGCTTTGTATGTTGCCTTATATATTTATTAATTTTAATAAATTCTTAAAATACAAATTTAAAAATTATTCAAGTGTTAACTATAAATATAATATTAATTACGTTCTTCTCTACTAGCGAAAAATATGCACATTATTAGGTTAGATTTTTATTGAATGGTATTGCTAAAGCTGGTAAACCACGGAATCTTTTAAATTTTGAAATTTTGACAACACTATATACTTGAAAGATTCGTTAGCAGTAGATGTAGTTAACTAATTTTGAGGGCAAGTTAGATAATTAATCGTGTTTTAATGTAAATATGCGTAAGCTTGGTACTACACGACTTTAGTGTGAAGTGACTTTTATATCTCTGTATATATTCTTAAGCATTTACGATTCTAGATTCTTTTTTGGTTTTATACTAAACAGTTTATTTTAAATCATAAGGATTGTCTTTGTTAGCATTTGTTTCACCGTTGAAAATCAACTAGCCAAATGTGCTTGAAATAACAGCAACAGAATAATTTTTTGAATGAAATTTACCACAACTTTTATTCAAAGTAAATACCTTTAAATAAAAACTGTCTTAAGTTTCCTCCAAAAAAATATTTTCTTAGTGCTATTCACAGTATTTCTTTATACAAATAACCTGTGTAAAATAATTATTACTGCAAATCGTGAACTACGCTTAAATATGCGAAGTTTAAATACGATTTCTCAAAGTCTAGAGCATTCTGTTTCTCTCAAATCCGTAGGAATACGGTTCGACTCATTAGTAACCGATTATGACAATTTTTATTGATCATATTTCATAAATTTCTATAACTTTTTATTTCATTATTAACAGTTTGAACGTAACCTTCGCATGAGCCTACTAAAAATTCACAAAATAACAAAACAAAATCGGCTAAGTGCAAGTCGGACTTGCGCAATTAGTGTGCCTTACGATGATCGATTTTAAAATAAAATAAAATCGTTACCTAGGCTAAACTAATTAGGTCTCTGATATGCCTTAAGATCCAATATGTATTTTCACTTTTTTTTCTTAGTTAATAATGTATAATAGTTGGTCCTTGGATGGACGTTTGTTTTCGATCCGACAACCCATCTGATTGCGCCAAGGAGGTCTCCCCTATTATTTTGGCTGGTTTGGAAGCTTATATCCCTTTTTCGAAGAAATGCCCCTCCAACGGCAAGCCTTGGTTTGACCGAAAATGCAAAGAAGCTGCTGCTCCTAAACATCTTGCCTACCGACAGTGTCGTGAAAATCCTAATACCATAAATCGTAACACCTTTGTTAGCGCCCGGAACAGATGCAAAGGAATTATCGACGAAATCAAGGAGGCACACAATCAACGAATTAGAAACAAACTTCTCGGCAGTTAGTCAAAATTTCACCAACACCATACCACCACTCACACGGCCAGATAATTCCATTGCAACGACACCTGTTGAGGAAGCGAACTTGTTAGCTGAATTCTTTGCTTCACTTTCTACTGTCGATTTCCAAGGGAAAACACCATCTACTATTCCCATATTGTAGTCAAGGATGCCCGATGTTGTCTTCAAACAGAGTATCATAAAGCGTATCTTAATGAAGCTAGACACCAAAAAGGCTTCTGGCGCTGACGGAATATCTGCCATAGTTTTCAAAAATTCTGCAAGGGAACTGACACCAGTTTTCTGTAGATTTTAAAACCTATCCTACAGAAAGGGAATATTTCCTTCCTGCTGGAAATGTGCCATAGTTCAGCCGATACCTAAAAAAGGCAAGAAGACCTCTTTGCCAAATAACTACCGACCAGTCGCACTGCTTTCAATAATATCGAAAGTTATGGAAAAGGTTATCAAACAGTATCTACTAAAATATCTTGAAGGATTCAACATTATTAGCGATCACTAATATGGCTTTCGTAAACATAGATCAACAGGAGGTCTTCTGACTTATGTAACACATGTTTGGATCAACGCAATTGAACACTTAGGAGAATCTCGACCGGTTGCTGTAGACATATCCAAGGCATTCGACCGTGTTTGGCACGATAGACAGTTGGCTAAGCTACGCTCTTGTGGTATGTCTAAAAAGTTCTGTTTGTGGCTCTCATGTTTCCTCAGAGAGCGTTCTTTACGAGTGGCGGTCGACGGATTTCTTTCTAACACCTTCATTATCAACGCCGGTGTGCCCCAAGGCTCCATACTATCTCGTACTCTCTTTCTCATTTACATTAACGATCTGCTGGAACCGGGAATCCAAGCTACAGCTTGGCAGATGACATTCACTTTGAACGCTTGGACATCTACTACTCAGGTGAATATCCGCGGACAGCAGGAGGTCATTCAACTTAACAATGACCTGGAAGAAATTCTATCTTGGGGGCGACAGTAACCAAGTGGAATTTAACGCTACAAAAATCAAGGCGTTAGTTTTTTCTAAAAAAGTTAACGTTGCTGAACCCGACATAGTTATGTCGGGGCACTCCATTCCCCTAGCATCGTCCCTCAATTTGTTGGGCATTGATTTGGGAGCAAATATGTCCTGGCATGAACATGTTGCAGGTATAGCAAGGAGAGCTTCTCAAAAGTTAAGAATATTATTTCGAACCAGAAAGCTTTACACTCCACAACTGTTAATTCTTTACAAAGCTCAAATTCGATCAAGTATGGAATACTGCTCCCATTTTTGGGGCTCCCAAATATATACTGCATTTGTTGGATTCTGTTCAGAGAAGAGCTGTTCGTCTGACTGGAGACCAGGAACTGACCGGCGGCCTTGATTCGCTGGAACGAAGAACGGTTGGCGACTTGAGTCTGTTCTACAAGTATTTTCATGGAAACTGTTCGAAGGATGTAGCCGGCTTAATTCCTCCCAGAGCGGTGCATTTTAGAAATACACGTCACGCAAATACTTTACATCCGTATGAGGTTCAGCTTGTTACTCCGCCTACAACGCTTTTCAAACAGTCTTTTATATGGAAAACACCATCCCTTTGGAATAATTTGCCCAAGGCTGTGTTTATCTTCGAATACAATTTACAGCGATTCAAGAACAACGTGAATCGCTTTTTCCGCACATGTGTCGCTCCTGTAGCGCTTTAGGGACTTCCCTGCAGCACGTATGCCCCAT
The DNA here is from genome assembly GCA_019049505.1 of Pachyrhynchus sulphureomaculatus. Classification (NCBI taxonomy): domain Eukaryota; kingdom Metazoa; phylum Arthropoda; class Insecta; order Coleoptera; family Curculionidae; genus Pachyrhynchus; species Pachyrhynchus sulphureomaculatus. The sequence goes on along the minus strand of CM032449.1, from coordinate 87,234,368 downwards.
AAAAAAAAATAGTTATAGCATCTTAGCTACCTTATAGCCAATAAATCAATCCGGCTCAATCTAGATTCTAGTAATAAAAGTGTAAAAGAAATACTTACTACCTAAATATTTGTTTAATTATAAACAAATAAAATAAAATTATTGTTTCGGTACAGAAGCGACGCGTGACTCGGTAACAGTAATGTACTGAAAAGTATATTAAAAAACCTCCACCATATTGTCAAGGCACATATTTTTATACCAGATAAATCATCAAATGTAATGTACTCTTGATAATTTTCGCTTAATCTATACTTTATGAATAATATTCCAGAATTTTTAAAAAATTTTCTGATCAGTACTTTTCGAGATGGGGTGGGGGGACAGCGATTTTAACTTTCAAAATTACACACCTCTAAATGGGCCATCAAGTGGTCAAGAAGTTACTAATGAAAGGAATTACGTAGAAAATTGCATTATTTTTTTTGTAAACCAACCTATATACTAACAATAGTGATACTCTATTCCTTTGAAATTCCGAATTTTTTTTTCACGTTTAAGATGTGAGTATTTTGTAATAATTAAAAACAGAACAGTTACATAGTGGAAGCAAAATATTAAAAATTCAAGTCAAAATGTAAAATCAAGAAGACCGTGGAGGAATAATAAAAAGCAAAACAATATAATATTTTACCAAATATCTTTTCTTCACATTTATACTGTATAATGCAGGCGATCATGAATACGAAATAAACATACCGAATTTTTATCTGGATAAAGTGCCTTTAGAAGTAGACTAGAATTGCGATTTAAAACCAATTGAATTTTTTTTAAAGTTAAAAGATTTAAATGAATTTTCCCTGCAACAAAGAATGCCAACTTAAAGTTAAAATGGTAAAAGCATTTGATAGAGCTGCAAGACGTAGTGCACACATTTTATGACACGAATATTTCATTGGATATAATAAAACTAATTGAGAACATTTACAAAAGAAATAAAATAGAAGCGAGAGTAAATTCGGAGTTAACTGAACCCATAGAGGTAAGGACTGGTATTAAACAAGGACACTCACCGAGTCCCTTACTATTTAACATTATATTAGATGAAATACTTAAACAGGTAAAAACAAAAAAAGGCTATAAAATGGGCAATAGATACAAATATTGTGTTACGCCGACGATACTCTCCTAGTTGCTGAGAATGAAGATGACTTGCAGAGATTATTATATCAGTTTAATACAACAGCAAAGCAATTTAATATGAAAATATCGGCTGAAAAAAATCAAATCAGTAGTTATCTCCCAAGAACCAATTAGATGTAAGCTGGAAATCGATAAGCAGATTATAGAGCAGGTGATGCAGGTGAGGGATAGAGAAACAAATGACAACATAAGGCGCATATGTGAAGTAGAAGACATTAACACGTGGATAAGAAACAGAAAACAAGAATGGAACCAACACATAAATCGAATATCTGTGGGCCGAAGGAGTATAGGACGCCTACGAAAAAGATGGAACGACGACCTGTAGCGATGATACATTAAAATACAGAAAAACAGGCAGGAATGCCTAATATAAAGGAGAAGAAGAAAAAGAGTTAAAATTTCTTTTGCATGTCAGTTTTAAAGAAATATAAGATATAAATATATATTATAAAAATCGGCATTCTTTTTATTAGTAATAAATGCGCTGACGTTTTTATACAAAAAAAAACTTCATATGTGGGCAGATTGTTAAGGGCGATCCAAGCATTGCGGCTAAAGCGATACCCACAATTATGGCAATCAATTTTTTCTTGTTGAGTGATAGCATTAGTTGTCAGTAGGCTCTTGCGAAGGTTACACACTGGCATAAAAATTTGCCAATGATTTTTATAGAAGTTAACAGATCGGCATATTCAATTATTACTAGTGTTAGCTATCAGCATGGAAAAACCCCCGTTCCGGGCCTCGTTGAAAAGAGTTTTAGAATTCATATTAATTATTGATAAGTGATTTCAGGTAGACTTACGTAGATTAAATTATACTTAAGTTACTGTGATGGACATGTCTCAAATGACTAACCATTGAGTTTGTTTTACGTGACAGATGTGATCATATATTACTTAGAAGGATGTTTATGTAATAGAGATATTTTGGTACGCACTAGTAATTATAGTTCAGAGAGCTGAAGAAGTCGACCAGCTTTGTTAGATGTCTGATTGCGATTGTTAATAAAAGTGATTGTTGTTGAAATTGCTCAAAAGAATTTAATTTTTAAATAAAAGCTAATATCTTTGATTGTGTTAGCCGATACTTGTTGGAAATTGATAATAAAATTATATAAAAAACAACACTATGTTTTAATTCCAATATATTTAAAGTCACTTGACAATTGACAATCAGGAGTTTATCTATTAAATTGTGGATCGTGTACTAAAACCTACGTTGGACAAACTGGTAGATCTTTTGAAACTCGCATTAAAGAACATGAGCACAGTTATTTAAAAAATAAGAACAATTCACATTACGCAACCCATATAATAAACGAATCCCATAATTTTGCTGATACGTTAAAAATCCTACATGTAGAAAATAAATCTAAAAAATTAAATTTGCTTGAATGTCTTGAAATTAACAAACGGAAAAACTCCAATCAATTATTAAACGAACAGCTAGACTTAAACCATTCACCCTTACTTAATCTTTATTAGTTCTCGGAAATAGTACCATAGATTTGCATTTTTAAAATAATTCTGTCTGTAAATAATATAATAAAATGATTAGCATAATTTTAGATAATTAAGGACAGTTTTAAGCACTATATAACCAGGATTACTACCCAATATTTTTCTTGCTTATTTACTTCTGAAGAAGCCATTGTATGGTGAAACAATTGTCAAGTGACTTTAAATATATTGGAAATTAAAACATAGTGTTGGTTTTTATATAATTTTAAAGGCTAATATATATATATATATATATATATATATATATATATATATATATATATATATATATATATATATATATATATATATATATATATGAGGCTGGTTTGAAAAGTCCGTGCAAAGTCCGGGAGATGGCACCACCGGCGCGTATCGAGGTCATGTTTAGTTAGTAGCATCTCTTGAATGAACGCACACCAAGTTTCAGCCATATTGGTCTATTTCTTTGTGTTTTTCTTTGTGTTTGGCATTCGTGTGAATCAAGGAAGTCGAGTGATTTTCAAGAAATGGACGAAAAAGAATTTCGTGTGGTGATTAAACATTACTTTATGAAAGGCAAAACGCCTCAGGAGACTAAAGAGAAGCTTGATAAATATTATGGTGACTCTGGACCTTCGATTAGAACAGTTTATAAGTGGTTTCAAAATTTTCGGACTGGCCATATAGGCACAAGTGACGCTGAACGTTCTGGACGGCCTGTGGAGGTTACGACTCCAGAAATCATTGATCAAATCCATGATATGGTGATGGATGACAGAAGAGTTAAGGTGCGTGAGATTGCTAGTGCTGTGGGCATCTCGACTGAACGGGTACATAATATTTTGCATAAACATTTGGACATGAGAAAGCTATCCGCAAGATGGGTGCCGCGATTGCTCACGCTTGACCAAAAACGGAATCGTGTGAAGTGTTGCAAGGATGGTTTGCAGCTGTTCCAGAAGAATCCGGAGGACTTTAAGCGTCGTTTCGTCACTGTGGATGAAACATGGATACATTACTATACTCCTGAGACCAAACAACAATCTAAACAATGGGTTACCAAGGGGGAATCTGCACCAAAAAAGGCGAAGACCGTTCCTTCGGCCGGAAAGGTTATGGCGACTGTCTTTTGGGATTCGCAAGGGATAATCCTCATCGACTATCTGGAAAAGGGTAAAACTATTACAGGTGAATATTATTCATCGTTATTGGACCGTTTGAAAACTGAGCTGCAAGAAAAACGCCCGCGATTGGCCCACAAGAAAGTCCTTTTCCATCACGACAACGCACCAGCACACACCTCAGCAGTTGTGGTCGCAAAATTAATGGAAATAGGATTCCAACTCGTTTTACATCCCCCCTATTCTCCAAACTTGGCTCCCTCGGACTACTATTTGTTCCCCAATTTGAAGAAATGGCTGGCGGGACAAAATTTTATTCAAACGAGGAGGTGATTGCAGACACTAATGGATATTTTGCAGACTTGGACAAATCCTATTATTCGGAAGGGATCAACAAACTAGAACATCGTTGGACGAAGTGTATAAGCCTAAAAGGAGACTATGTCGAAAAATAAAAAAGGTTTACCCTAAACACATAAGTAGTTTTTATTTTTGCACGGACTTTTCAAACCAGCCTCATATATATATATATATATATATATATATATATATATATATATATATATATATATATATATATATATATATAGAGAGAGAGAGAGAGAGAGAGAGATATTACTGTACATATTTGGTTTAATAACTGTATCAAATCTTTCTCAAATAAAACAGAATTTCGTTGGTTTATATAGGTATAAAGCCTGACGATTGTGATTTTTTAAATTGGTATTGTTTTGGTACCTAATTTGGAGGTGCATGCCTTAAAAACTGCAAGTTTACATTATACTTTATAGTATATAATTGTTTGGAATGCCGATATATAGGACCAACAATATATCGGAATGAGCGACGACTCCGAAGGAACGCGTATATGGCTAACTAATACTAAATATATGATGATTTTGTAATAACGTGTTGTCTTAGAGTTTTTTTTATCGAATACTCGTATATAGTTACAGGCACCTATTTCACTCGGTCCGAACCCCAATACACATATATTCATTTATAATAAATTCAAATAAATTTATGTGTTCTATTGAATACGAAATCTAGTATAAACATATAATTAGAATTGAAGCAGATGTTATAAAATAGGTATTTCCTAGTAATTACTTTTTTTTTTAAGACTTCTTTCTTTTTACGTAAAGGAAGTCCCACTTTTCAAAAAAATATACCGTGTATGAAAAAGATATGCATCGCAAATATTTTTTATTGGTTGTACTTGTTTTATTAATAAGCTACAATTTTATAAGAAATTATGCAAGGAGTGATTATATAAAGTAACATTCTCCTAGTACCTTTGAATCGACTTGAGATTAATTATTAAGAAAGATCTTTTGAGCACTGATGCAATTGCTTCACGAATGCTTTCACACATCATGTAGGATTAAAAAATATTTGTTTGCATTAAAACTTTATGACCATTGACCACTGTTGAAGTGTTGCAAAGAAAAAGAAAGAAAAAGACAGTTAATAACATTTTTTGTAAATTGTATCAGTAATACCCATTTCATAACACAATTGAAAGTAGGTGCAAAGGAAATGAGGAAGCTAGATATTTACGTGAACATAAAGAGTTGTAAAACCTTTTTGATAAGGAGCTTTTAAACATAGGTGCCTAATTTTTTATAATGGATTCACCCATCATCTTATATTTAAAAACTGTATTTAATACCTCTGCATGTTATCTTCATCCATTAGGTATCTGAGTTAAAATTATTGGTAAATATTTCTTCTTTCTATTTTTCAAGCACTTTAATCAAAATCCGAACAACAATATGATCACACGACATTTTGTCGCTGTCGAAAAGTTACTGAAATTGGAACAGTCATAAGTACTTTGAAATCGTGCTAGTGTGCAAAAGAACCTAATGCAGTGAAATAATAACATAAAAATTATCAGTTTTAGTTACAAAAAAAATATGTACCTGTGTTATTTACCTGACTTTAGAAATTGTAAACACGTTAGTAATTTTTGTAAGTAATTATTATCTTTTAATTTGATGTAAAAGAAAAATTATAGCATTATATTAAAAAGTAAGTAGAAATGAAAGGGTAGTAATATTTGGATAATGGGACTGTTACATTTCTGACATGTTACAATCCGTAGTGTCCAACCGTCTATCAAAGAATATGAACCCAAGAAAAAAAACCCTCTAAACATAAGTTCTTTTGGAAAACCACGATTTGCCTTTTCTAATCAAGTGCGGCACAATATTTCAATACATAATTTACCAAATTTTAAAATATATCATTTTAAATTATTTCTTTGAAAAATCTATCACTTTATTCGGAAAATAATGTATGTCTTATTTTTCCTGATTTGCAGGCGAAAACAGTACTAATCAAACAGATAAATAAATGATAGGAACACATATGACTTACTTGCTTGTTTCTGTTTTAGTTTCCATTTTTTACCAAAAGATGGCAATTTCTGATTTAACCTGAAACCTAAGTTTCTGATTTCCAATCACTTCCCCGAGAATTATTAATCAGAAAATCAGTACTTCTGGGCATAAAATAAAAAACTAAAATAAAAACATGCTAAGTAAATATCTCTACAACTTTTTTTGTACTTATTTGTGTTAAAAGTAAAATTTAGTATTAACTTTTCAACCAATGCAGTAGCCCGGTTCAAAGGATGAGTGGTAGATGGTACACATGGATACAAATGCTGATTTTGTAAGGGGAAACTATTTATAAAGGGGGACGCCTATCGAAAACCTAAGGGAAGCCCCTTCAAAAAAGTAAAACCTCTTTTACACTGAAATTCTAAAAGCATGGACCCCACGCAACACACCGGGAGGGGAGATTTTTCACAAAAATAACTCTTCCTGCCTCTCCCCTCACCTTTAATTTAAAAATCGCTAACTGGGGGAGAGATTTTCTTGAAAAAGAACCCATTCATATTATACTTTAGGATCGTGAACTCATTTTAAATATTGATGTCTGGGGCAAGAAATTTTTCACAAAAACCATCATGCAATGAAAGCCTATTCCTAAGAGGGTATTTTTTCTACATCCATATAGGTGAGGTAATTATATGCTCCCCTGGTCCCCTCCTTGACTACGCCAGTATTACTACTTGTATTTATTTTTTTTAGAAGCACTGGATAAACAACTTTACTACTTCTTCTTATTTGTTTGAAGATTGTAGACGATGATGTATCTCAAAAGATATTTCTCGGATTGCCGCGATTTTATTATCTAAATTGCAATATGTTGATCAGCAAATATCTGCAGCCGGAAGATCTTAATTGAAATATCTAGGGCAACGAAACACTATAAAACGTTTATTTTTCATCACTACTCCCGTTACGATAGAAATATTTTTTTCTAAAAAAGCAGTTTCTATGGTAGCTTTCATAATGCGTTCTCTTCTGCTGCTGAAGTTTTCCATGCTGTCAGATCTAGCTTTGAAGATTTCAAAAGTTTTCTCTATACTTTATATCCAAGGATTATGGATTAACATATTATGTATCGCTGTTTCCAAACTTTACAACCAATTAACTAAATAAAGCTACATTGAATTAAAGAGTTTAATTTAGAGAGAGATTTAGAACTTCAACGGAGTAAAATATCTTCAACTGTTTTTCTGTATTGGTTAAATAAAAAATTTTAAAATTGTATATAAATTTCGACAAAGCCGGTTAGAATGCATAATTAGGTGCGATATAATTGATCGATCTATTTATAGTTCAGTATTCATTACTTAGAACGGTACTTAAACAAATATGCAATTTACACCTAAATTATTTTCAAGAAATGTAATTTTTATTTTTAGGATCAAAGCTAATCTTGAGAAATATAAATGGACGATTTAAGTCACGAGAACTAACTGCTATTTTGGGCCCATCTGGAGCTGGAAAAAGTACTTTATTGAATATATTAGCTGGATATAAGTAAGTTTTTTGGCCTTTTAATTTTTAACTGTGTCCTAGAGAAATGTATATATACACTCCTGGACAAAATTAACGCAACAATATATGAAATCATACAAATCTCTATAATGAATTAATTTTAATAATTTTTTATGAACATTGGTTACACTAAAAGTAGAAAAAACTTATTTGGATACTTTAAAAGTGAATTAGCTACCAAATTTCTCAATAAGATTCGAATTAAAATTATTCTTAAGACCTAATAACAAAATCGTTGAAATAATGTAATAACGAAAAAAATAAACTGGGACACTAGTAGCAAAATTAATGGTGTAACTGGAACACTAGTAGCGTGTGTTGCCTCCTCTACTTCGGATGACAGCGTTTATGCGCCTAGGCATGCTTCTAATTAAATTTTGGATAAAATCTTGAGGAATTTGCTCCCATTCTGTGATAACTGCATTTTCAAGTTCCCTCAGGTTTCTAGGTGCAGGTATATGACATTTCACATTTTTCTTAAGGTGACATGTTCTATCGGATTCAGATCCGGGCTTTTTGGTGGCCATTGCATAATCGGTATATCAACTTGATTAAGATAATCGAGTACCTCCCTAGCCACGTGAGGTCGAGCGTTGTCGTGCATAAACATGAAATTGGGCCCCACAAAACGACCGAAAGGCATCACATGTTCTATTACAATATTCTCAAGATAGTAGTCAGCATTCATGGATCTCGTACGGACAGGAACTAACTGTGTGCGAGCATCAAAGCAGATGCCACCCCAGAACATAACAGAGCCACCGCCGAATGGAATCCTTGCAGAGATATTGCAAGGAGCAAACCTCTCTCCTGGTTTTCGCCATACTCGCTTACGACCATCTGGATGTTTTACACTAACCCTAGTTTCATCTGTGAAGAAAACTTGTTTCCAATCATCCACAGACCAGTTTTCGTGATTTCGAGCAAAACGTAACATGGCAACTCTGTTCTCTCTAGTAAGCAAGGGCGCAGTGGCTGGTCCCCTACTGTTTAATCCAGCTTCATTTAACCGTCTTCTAACTGTTTTAAAAGAAATTGTGACATTGCGAACAGCTTCGAGTTCGTTTCTTATTATAGAACTAGTGACAGTCCTGTTTCCTAAAGCTTGTCTTATAAAACGTTCATCTAGGTCGCTAGTGCATCGTTTTCGCCCTTAACCTAGCCTTCTAGAATAAGTTCCTACTTCATCAAGCGTCTTACCATACGACTTATTGTGGAACGATGTTTGCCTAACAAATTGGCAACATAACTCTGACAATATCCCTCGTCCAATAAAACTGAGGCTCGCACTACCTCGTGTTCAGTTAAATTCCTTGTTCGATTCATTTTTCTAATTCTTCGGGGTCAAAAATAAAACAGTCTACCACAAAAACGTATTACTTTGAAAAAGGGAACAATTTATAAGCTTACTTTTAAAGAAAATCTATCGCATTATTAGAGAAAATTGTTTATCTTCTAAAAAATTCTTTAAAACTGTAAATCTAAACGAATTGTTTTGATTTCTGTCATGAACAACGAAACAAAATATGCATAGCCTACTATTCAAATACTCGATAAACATTAAAACTGACATAAGAAAAAGATAAGTTAATTTTCAGATTGTTGCGTTAATTTTGTCCAGGGGTTTATATATATATATATATATATATATATATATATATATATATATATATATATATATATATCAAATCCAAAAAGTCTCCATCCACCACCTGCTTTCTATACTATTTTTCTGTTATCTAATTAATTGGAACTATGAAAAAACATGTTTAAATTAATATTTGAAACCTAATCAACGAGGATTAGTATTAAAAACAACTACGGAACATTTTATTTAGAAGTTACATCATTGTTATAAAAATGTAAATAAAATTAATGTCAAAGAGTCTCCATACACTTAACAATTACCAATAATAGTTTGGCGGAGTTTAATGGAAAATAACAATTTCGTTTAAACTAATATTTAGTGGGACTGCCGTTGGACTTGACTTGATAATCCCTATAACCTTTTTGTCATACTTGCAAAAAGCTTTCTAGCAACTGGCATGTTCTCCCATTCGTCCAATATTCCTTTTTTTAATTCTTTTCTATTTGAATCATTATGTTTACGAACGCGCCGTTTAAGTTGCTCCCATAAATGTTCGATGGGGTTAACATCGGGTGATTGCGGAGGTGTATGAAGCTGCTGTCGCACATTATAGATCATCCATTCTTGTACCAAGTTTGAGGTATGTTTCGAATCATTGTCCTGTTGGAAAATTGTTGAAAAATGTATCTTTTTGCTAGTGCTAATTTTTGGATACTTTCTCTTAAATTGTCTCTCAAAATGTTCAGATAAACATGCTGATCCATGGTACCATTAATAGAATGTAAATTTCCAACCCCTCCAGCGGACATGCATCGCCAAAGCAGAACACTGTCAAGTCCTTGTCTCACCGTGGAACACATATTTTTAATATCGAATGCGGTATTTTTCTTTCTCCAAACTTTAGTTCTGCCATCAGAGCCAAAAAGGTTAATTTTAGCTTCGTTCCAAGATTCTAAATTTCAGGAGGTTTAGTAACCTACTCCCTAGCAAAAGCTAACCACTTTTTGCGGTTAACTTTTGAAATTAACAGCTTCTTCCTTCACCCCTTATAACATGCCCTGTGTAAACATTTTCTCACTGTTTGTGAACAAACATTTTTCAAAAATAGTTCCCGTACTTCTTCTTTTAATTTTGGTGCACTTTTCTTGGGATCTATAACACTGGTCAACACAAGTCTTGTTTCCTTTATTTTTTTTTCTGTTATTGGGTATTTCTATGGCCCTGACTATGAAAAAAATACTGGGAGATTGCTAACAGCTTTATCTTTTGAAATATACAGTTTTATTATTTTGCCAGAAAGATACAAAAAAATAATACATTATGTTAACAAAATTTCTATTGAACACTAGCAAATGATCTTTTATAAGATTTCCTTGAATGAACGACTTTAGGTAGATCTCGTTGCAAGCTCCAGCAGTAGTCTGCCATCCTATGTGAGACCCACCGCCCCTGATAACGCTCTTCCATTGTCCGAAGATCCTGACGAAATCTTTCACCCTGCTCCTCACTAAAATCACCCAGATTTTGTGGAAATCGGTCTAAATGCGAGTGCAGGAAGTGGATTTTTATGCTCATGTTGCACCCTAGCTCTTGCAAGTTCGATAGCATGCACTCAACAAGCTCGACATGGTCGTCAGATTTCTTTTTCCCTAGGAAGCTACTCATAACCAAAACAAATGAATTCCAAGCTTTGGATTCGACTTCAGTTATTGATTTGACAAAATTAGGATCTTTCACGAGTTGTCTAATCTGTGGCCCATCAAAAATACCAGCTTTCAATTTTTCTGGACTTAATCCTGGAAACTTGCGTGAAAGAAAATTAAAACATTCGCCACTCTTGTCAAGCACCTTCACAAACTGTTTCATTATGCCGAGTTTAATATGAAGTGGTGGAAGTATGATGCGGTCTCGGCTAACTAAAGGCATGTTTATAACATTTTTTGTACCAACTTTTAGCTCTTCCCGCACTGGCCAAACTTTTTGTGACCAATGGTGTTGTTTGTCACGACTATCCCAGAGACACATGAAACAAGGGAACTTTGTGTACCCCCCTTGTTAACCTAAAAGAAAGTTAACCATTTTCAGATCACACAAATGACCCATCGTGTGGTCTTGATACTTAATTTTTTCCATAACCTTAGAAACATTTACGTATTCTTCTTTTAAAGTCGTCAATGTGCAATAGGTATAGGTCCCTACTTGTTACCTTTATGAAGCAAAACACACTTTAAACTTCTTTTGCTGCTGTCTATGAAAAGACGCCAATCACTAGGTTGGTACTGTTTTAATCCCATCTGCTGCAAAATACCAGCAACATCGTTACAAAAAACTAAATCCTTCTCTTGAGAAAAATACCGTAACGGATTTTTTTCTCGGGTACGATAAAATGTAATGTTGGTTTCCGGAGTAAGCAAATTTTTTTCTTTTAAACGGGATGCTAAAATTTCAGAAGCTTCTTTTGGTAAGTTCAGATCTCTTACTAAGTCATTTAGTTCTTTCTGATTAAATGGTTGAGGTTCTGAAAGGCTACATTTATAGTCTGAATCAGAGTCTTCACTTGATGTATTTCGTTCGGGTTCACAGAGATTTGGATCATCAGAAGATTTAGATGTGCTGGGTTGTACCTCTTGCGATTTTAATTGAGGTCGTTGAGCAGAAGATAAGTTAGGATATGACCACTTACTTCGATTTCCAGAGTTAATTCCGTTTATTTTCACAACGCAGAAGTAGCAATCGTCATGATGGTTTCGAGGTTCTCGCCAAATCTTGTTACGAACATTATTGCATCTCTTTTTCCACTGGACCATAACCGTAGACATACCACACATTTCTGGCATACAATATGAGGAACCCATGGCTTATCCTGATTACACAATTTTATTTTAAAGTATTAATGATACGCCGTTTTCACAAAGTCCGATATAGGTTTTCGATATTTTGCAAATATATATTCACCACAAATATAGCAAAAACAATCGGGATTAAGCACACAACATCTTCTTGACGAAGCTATATCTAAAACAACAACAAAATATATTTTAGTGTCCAATAAAAAACGAAAATCTAAGTAAAAATAGTAAATGAGGGTAGTTAGCTATAACTCGTATTTTGTGAAGTCACTGATCATTTTATACCTCTGTAACAAAATTTTTTTATTTTAAAAGCAATCAACGTACGGAACACTAATTGCGCAAGTTCAACTTGCACTTGACCGGTTATTTATACTACTTTGAAAACCCAATGCAAAATTACTAGCAACAAGTGACAGATTATAAAGTATGGCCGAAAATTATTCATTTGGTTTCAGTTTAGCGAGCAATAGATAGCTTGATAAAATGCGGTTGATTATAACGTGTTTTTTTGAATGCAGTTCTTGAGTGTATGGAGACTTTTTTGATATTACTTTTGTTTACATTTTTATAACGATAATGTAACTTCTAAATAAAATGTTCCGTAGTTATTTTTAATACTAATCTATATATATATATATATATATATATATATATATATATATATATATATATATGTATGTATATATATATATATATATATATATATATATATATATATATATATATATATATATATATATATATATATATATATATATATATATATATATATATATATATATATATATATATATATATATATATATATATGTTTGCGTAGAGATTAACAAATTAAGAAATATTTCCTGATGTGTTCAGGTGTACATCCTGTGGTCACTGTTTTTGATTGATACGCTGTAGACGTTTCGCCAAAATAATATTTGGCATTTTCGATGCTTACTGGTCGCTGATGAACACCTGGACACATCAGGAAATATTTCTTAAATTGTACTGTAGCGTTCTTTCATCACTTCGACGCACGAGACGTCGTTTTTATGCTACTTACTTCACTTGTTATTATTATTAAGTATGTGGTACTTTAAATACAAAAATGCTTTGAAAATAACTTAAAAACCCCGGATAAATTAAGAGTAAAACGCCTTTATTAGGTACCACTACTTGACCCCTTTCCCATTTAATTTTTTGAACGAAAAGACGTTAAATTTTTATTTAAAATTACCGATTATCTACTCAAACAAAAAAATTTTAATATCTCTTAAGCCATTGGACTGGAGCTATAAATTGAAAACTAGTATTTTGTTTTACTCATTCACGTGTCCTTTAGTACACAATTTTTATCTTTATATTCTGGTGCAAATTATTGCAAAAAATTGTTTACTAATAGTAGTAAAATTTGTATTATCTTAGGGAATTTCACCATTTATCCTTTTTATTACTTTTTCACAATTGTTTGATCTGTAATGCCGTTCTAACAGATGAAATCATCAATAACTTACAAATCTTTCAAGGTTACCATGAAGTATCCCCTTATTAAGGATTTCAGACAACTTGAAAATGAATCCGGTAGAAAATTGCCACACCACCGATTTTTCGTTGTTCCTTTTCACATTTATTTTCCTTTGCATTAATATTTTTAAGAAATTGTTTGAGCATGAATATTTTTTGTATGTTAAATGAATGGAGATTTTAAGAACGTCAATCTAAAGTCTTAAGATTGTAGATAATATGTTTGGGTGTAGTGATTCTTTTTTTTTTAATGATTAAATACAGAAAAATATAAATATATACGGAGTCGTGTGGATCATGGAAATGAATCCCCCTCCAGACAGGGTTAGGAATTTTTTACTATCAAGAATAACGGAGGTGCCATAGTACATTTGTTTAAAAATCTTAATAGTTAAATCGAAACTCTAAAAAAACTTTTTTTTTGAATATTAATAAATATTTAATTTGTTTATCACTGAAGCTTTAATTTAACTAGATTTAACTAGTTTATTAAGATCTTTATCGAAATCATATTGTTTCATTTTAAGGCAGCCACATTAAACTTGGTGCATCGCTTCTGTTACCTGTTTTTAAAATATTTACTCGCGCTTCTTAAAGTTGTTAACTTCTTATTTGACCTGGGGACTTTCCTTTTTTATATTATTCTCTAATACTTTAATAATAACATTTTTATACGCAACGTGGTACAATTTGAATTTTTGCACAGTGCAACGTTAAAAATTTTTCCCTATTTGCTATAAAGACTATGTCACTTAAATATAAAAATATGAATTAATCATTGGCCTAATTTGATACGGTTCTAGATGATAAAAAAGTGTGTTGCGCAACAGAACTTAAATCTCTGGACAATGAGAATTTGACTAGAGAGTTCTCGCCCTCAGACAGTTGCAGATATAATATAGAAGCTGGAGAACTCACAGGTTATTGTAATAAAAAGTGCTTATATTTTGAGTTAATAGAGAGATTTTGAAATTAAATATAAGCACTCAGCTGTTATTGTTATTTGAAACATGCGGCCACCGTTTGGAGCTTGCGTAGTACTGAAACAAAATAAGAGAAACTCTTATTAAGGATAACGATTTCCCTTTTTTAGGAACTTATAAAGAGGTTCGTTGTGCTTATTGCTACTATGGTCGGGCCTGTTTTTTTTTTCCTACTTAGGTATACAAACCATTAAGAAAATACAGTAAAATTGAAATATTTTATTGCAAATGACACTAACAACTGTTAATTAGTGTTCAGATTATGTTGGGACTTTGCAATCTTTGGCACAATGGCATTACAGAATAGTGATTACCACTACAACAAACATCTGATTTTTGCACCTGACACGCTTAAAAAATAAAGTTTTGGTGCAGTAGTGATAACTTTTGTGTAGTGCTAAGTTTAAATGAAATTTTATTTATCGCACATTCGTGTTAACTTGGAAATATTAAAGGGAGGGATAGAAACCTGCTAGACACAATTTTAATTTAGAAAATTGTATCGACCCATCAAATATTAATAAACGGTCTACTCAACCATGCTTGTTCCATAGACATCAGCGGGTCGGGCGGTGAATGATATGAGGGCAAAGCTTCTAAGTTCATAAAAGATGAATACTAACCTAATCTTAGTGCCTTAGTGCATCCTTCGCGTTAATGCTGTGTATGCTGGAGATAACGATAAGGACAAAGGCATGTGAAAAACAAGCGTTGCAAAATCTCTTTATTGACGAGCCAAAATGCGTTATTCCCAACGAAATTTATGTTCATGTTTTTTAATTTTAGATACTTTCACGTAAATTACAGTTGAATAGAAAATACATTTTGGGAAAATTTATGGGAATTGATACCATAGGTATACAAAAAATAAAAATTATTTGTCTTTTAAGTGAGACACGTGTTTTCTTAAGTATTTTTTTTTATGTTGAAATCAAAAACCTTCAGGTTTTTTCAGAAAACTATTAAACTGAAAAAAATACATTTTAATAAATAATTTAAAACTGTATAATCAATAAAATTATGAAATAAAACTATTATTTCGGACATCTTTAAATGTTCTGAATCTACATTTATCATAAAAACTTAAAAATATTAGGATTTAGTGTTCATGTTTAAGAAAAAATACGCATACACCACCTTTACCTAAACTATGTGGCATAATGCTGTTTAAAATAAATATGTGCAACTACTAAATTAAAAAAATTGTTTTAAATTTTCATTAATATTGAACAAAATAATTATTTCCAGTGTTTTTTGAAGTTCTTAATCCTGACTTGACATCAAAAAATAAAGTTTTATGTTCACTTTCAACAAGAAACTCGTTCTTAAAACTTACAGGGGTGCTATGTGGTTGGTAAAATGCTTTTTTAAGTAAATAAATGCAACAGTTATATAAGAATTTTTTTTTTTGAACAAAACTATCATTGCAGTTATAATCGTGGGAGCGACTATAACATTTTTAAAAAACAACTTTTGATTGAACTCCAAAAACTTTTATTTTTGTTGGTTTTGTGGAAAACTTTTTAAGACACTTGATACATCAGACACACTCACTCTGCTTTTGTTTGTTACTTATATTTATAAACTTTTTATGCTGATATGCAGAATGGTGCGAATAGATAAAGGAAATCTTAATTGACACATTTTATATGTTTTAAGCATTTTATCAGGGTATAATTCCTCCCGACCGAGTTGAAAATTTAACCTGTAGGTTACTTTTTCATAAAGTTTATCTCGATTTCGTCATCGGAATTTGTATAATTCATATTATTATTCTTTAGATTTCCTCAATCTTTTTACAATAAATTGACGAATTATTACAATTAAAATCAATATTATCAATATATATACAATAATCGTCCATATATTATTATATGTTATCTTATAGTGGTATCGGAGTTCATGTCTTCTAGGTGTCTTCTTTGGGTTTTTAATTCTTCCTTGATTTCATTATTCATTTTCAAGTTTACATTGTCCAGGTTTAGAGTATGGGGGTTGGAGTAGGGTTGTTGTCCATCTTCAGGGTTCCATTGAAGTTTGGGTAGAGATATTTCTTCGTACTTCATTCTTGATTCGTCGTAAGATTTTAGAATGATATTATTTATTAAAATTTGACATGTTATTGGTATTTCGATTAAATAAGAGCCATTGATTAAATTACTTTTTTCTAATTTTTGACAAGTGATTTTAACTAGTTCTTCTTTAAATGTTGTTACTACTTATTATTGGAAATTTGTGTTATTTGATTTTGTATAATTTTGACTATAAAAGGGTGGCATTGAGTTATATTATTTTTTCTATATATCTCAGAAGTTGTACACTACAGGGTAGTTCTTCATTAATTGCTTGGCTTCTTTCTTCTTTACAGATGTATTCGTTTTCTTGGACTTCTTTACAGCTTGAGTCTTGGTATTGGTATCTTTGGGTATTCATAGCAAGGTAGGGTTTTAAAGGTATATTAATGACGTAAGTATTGTTGATTGGGATAGGTAAGGGATAAAGATGAAAATATTGATATACTCCATCATCCACTAGCGGTATTTCGAGGAAAAATATTATTTTATTTTTCGTAGTGTAGCTTTTAATTGTTGTTATTTTTCTAAAAGCAAGATATTTTCGGTATTGTTATCGAAGGGTAGTTTATCGCTTATTAATTGCATTTTTAACTTATTTATTTCCATAATTAATTCGTTGGGGTCTACTATGGAATTATGTAGAGTATTTAATTTTGAAAATGTGATAGGGATCTCTATCTTATTAAGAATGTCATATATTATTTGAAAAAGTGCAAATAACTGATTTAAACAAGTATTTATTCTATTCATTTGCTGCTCATTTGCTTTGTCAAGTGATATTTTCCTTAACGTTTGTTCTACTTGCACAATTCGTGATTTCAAAATTAATTGATTATGCGTTATATTCGATACCATTTCTTGAAAGTTATCGATCGTTCTATCTAATATAGAGATTCGATTTATCGCGTCTGTTTTAAGTTCGTTACCCTGTATTTGTAATTGCTCGATTTTCTTGTCTATTATTTCCGCATCATACTGGTCCATATTACCAGTTATACTTTTTATGAATTTACCGAGGGGATTGAAAATTCCTCGTTTAACTTTTTGGATTTTATTATATGGTAATATTTGGATTAATAAATTTTGTATCCGTTTTTCTATAACATTTACCGTTATTAGAGAATTATGGTATTCATTTTGATATTCGCTCCTATTTTTTAATGTCGTCAATATATTTTGTGATTGGTCTTGAAGGGATTTAAATTCTTGTATTAATGGCTGTATGTCATATTCTTGTACAAAAGTCCAGTAATTTGTTATTATTTTGGCTATTCCTTTTTTGAATGGTAGGATCCCTGGATAATTATTCAGTTCATGTATTTTTACGTCATCAGCTCTGATGTAGAGGGTTGTGAAGATATTGGTATATCTGCAACAATAGGTTTCATTTTAGTCTCTTTAACGTGAACGGTTTCCTTTGCTTTAGTTCTTGGGTTCTCTATCTCTATTTTATTTCTTTCCAAAATTTTGGTTATTACAAATGGTCCTAGAAATTTATTTTTTATTTTACTAGATTGTTGATTTATTTTTTTATAAACTTGCATTCCGATTTTGGGCTCCGTTTCTGTTAATTTGTCATTGTGTTTAGTAATTATTTTTTCTTTCTTTTGTTGGGTTTTTTCTTTTATTTTCTCGAACAATATCTGGGTGTTATTTTTATGGTTTTGTAGATATTCTGTATAAACGTGCAAATGTATTAAATTCATAGGGTCTCTAGAATTTGTATGCCCTAATACTAGTTCTTGGGGTGTAAAATCTGTATCTGAATGTATTGTATTGTTATATGCTACTACGGCATAAGGCATGAGGTTAGTTACGTCTGTTTGGGCGTCTTTTTCTTTCAATATTCTTATATGTTCTATTAAAGTACTGTATAGACGTTCTACAGGTGAGTTCGATTCATGATGGTAAGGGGTAGTAAAGTGTATTTCTATGTCGTGAGTTTTCAGTAGATTTTCCACTACTTCATTTTTAAATTCTTTTCCATTATCAGAAATTATCTTTTTGGGTATTCCATAAATGAGAAGAATCGAATTAATAGATCGCTGCATAAAATTGCGTCTCCTAAGTAAGGTAAGGCTTGTCCGAATTTTGAAAATTTGTCCACGATAGTTAAAAATTTGTCTTTTCCTATTTTTAGAGTATCAATATGAATGATCTCGAAAGGTTTACTCGGTGTTTCGGTTATCACTAAGGGTTGTTTTATCGGTTTTCGGTTATATTTCGTTCTTTGGCATGTCTCGCATTTGTTAATGTATTCTGTAACATCTGCTTTTAATGACTTCCAATAATAATTGCTCTTTAAAAATTTGACTGTTTCTTCTTTCTTGCTCTTCCACATTATTAATGAGTTTCGTACACTCTATTAGTTTGTAGTTTCTGAAATTATTTATCATGGCTTTATTTATTAGAGGTCTTATCTCTTTAGATTGAAAATATATATATGTTGTCTTTTCATTTAAATATTCTCTTAAGAATTTAATTATTTTTTTCAAGGACATTGGTAGTATTGCCTTTATAATCTTGTTTCCATCATGTTTCTCGATCTATTTTACTGTACTCTTCATAAGGAGATTTCTTTACAATTATTTGGTCCTTTTTATTGTTAATGATTTCATCTAACAGTATTAAACCGTTTTCATTGTTTTCATTATTTGTAGTATGAATTGTATCAATAGGGTTTCGATCCTTGTAGGGGGGTAAGATTTGAATGTCTGAAATTATGTTTATTTTTCCTTTTTTTCTTTCTGTACCAGTTATAATTCTTTTCGTGTCAGTTGTAATCGTCTCTTTTGATTTTGTGCCAGTTATAGTCTTGACTTTTGGTGGATTTTCGAGTTCTGCAATTATCTTTTGTATTTCCCCTTCGGATATTTTATTCGGGTCGTAATTGTCGTTTAGAAATTCAGAAATTTCTTGATCTATATTTCCGGGGTAATTTATTAAAGATTCGTTTTCAATTGCGTTTAATTTAATTCTTGATAAAGCGTCGGCATTAGTGTTTTGCTTGCCTTTTTTATAAATGATTTCGTAGTCGTATTCTTCAAGTTTAAGTCTCCATCTCATCAATTTACTATTTGGTTCCTTTAGGTTAAATAACCATACTAAAGGTCTATAATCTGTATAAATCTTAAATTTTTGTCCGTATAGATATGGTCGAAAATATTTGCATGACTAAACTATGCTTAGTATTTCTTTCTCTATGGTGGAGTATTTTTGCTCTGTGTCGTTTAATGTTCTGGATGCATAAGCAATAGGGTTATCGTTTGGAGGGTTGCCTTGAGATAAAACTGCTCCAAGGGCTATATTTGATGCGTCGGTGGTTAATATGAAGGGTTTTTCAAAATCTGGATACTTTAAAATTGGTGCATTTATTAATAATTTCTTTAGATATTCAAACGCTTTAATGAATTCTGGGGAATGATTTACTTTCGATCCCTTTTTTAAACATTTTGTTAAAGGTTTAGATATTTTTGCAAAATCTTTAATGAATTTTCGATAGTAACCTGCCAGTCCTAAGAATGATTTTATTTCTTTTTGAGTCCTGGGGATTGGGAACTTTCTCGTCTAGATAAACAAAACATATTTCATTTTGTAGTCCTCTTAACACACTGTTCATTATTTTTTGGAATGTTGCGGGTGCATTTTTGAGTCCAAAGGGCATTCTTTTGAATTCGTAATGTTCCATATCAGTTGAAAAGGCTGTTTTCGGTGTATCAGTAGGATCCATTTCTACCTGATGATATCCATTGGCTAAATCAAGCGTACTAAAGTACTGCGCTTTTCCAAGTTTGTCTAGGATGTCCGTTATTTGTGGAATGGGGAATTTCTGGTCTATAGTCTTATCGTTTAGTTTTCTGTAATCTATTACAATTCTCCATTTCTGCTGTCCTGATGCGTCCATTTTCTTTGGTACAATCTATATCGGGCTACTCCAAGGTGAATTTGATTCTTGGATGATTCCGTTTCTTAGCATTTCTGATATTTGCTTTTTACTTCGGCTTTATGAATATGAGGGTATCTATATGTCTTTGTAAATAAGGGTGTTTCGTCCTTCAATTTAATCTGGTGTTTTATTTTATTTGTAAAGGTCAAAGGTGTGCCTTTGCAGTAAAAAATGTCTCTATAATCGTAACATAACTTTCTCATAGTGTTGTATTCCTCTTGGTTACAATGATCTAATCTCAAATTTTCTAAATTTTGTTTCCTTAAAACGTCAAGTTTTTGATCTTCCTCGTATTTTCCGTCAATAAAATTTAATTCTGTTTCTTCGAATTTTTCTATTTTAAATGGTTCGAAAATTGTGATTTTTACTGGATTTTCACAAGGGTTAATAATTGTCGTCACTGCGTGATGGTTTCCTATTCTCACAATTGCTTCGGGCATTTCCGTTTTCCCTAATTTTTGGTAATTTAAAATTCCTGTTCCGTTCTTCTTATTCACTGGGATTTTTACAATTTGTTGCGTTTTTGGTGGAATAATTATTTCGCAAGGTTTTTCTTTTTTTGGATCTCTATTGTAATATAAGGGTAGATTTGCATTTATTGACTCTAAACGTGATTCTTTTAAGGTTATTTGAGCGTTTATATGCGTTAAGAAATCTATTCCTCATAAACCGTCA
Organism: Pachyrhynchus sulphureomaculatus; assembly: GCA_019049505.1. Lineage (NCBI taxonomy): Eukaryota > Metazoa > Arthropoda > Insecta > Coleoptera > Curculionidae > Pachyrhynchus > Pachyrhynchus sulphureomaculatus. The sequence goes on along the minus strand of CM032449.1, from coordinate 87,213,036 downwards.
TAATTTTGTGAAAAATCAAATAAATAAAATTTATGGTATTCTTGGCAATTAAAAGAGGGAAAAATGGTAATGTGCGTTATCTCGTTATGACTTGAGATTGCATGGGCTGTTCTGACTGTGAAAAATTCTTCTTCTATAAAATTTGGAAATATTTCGTATGCCAGTTCAGGTCTCATAAAACTTTTACCACTGCCGGTGTCAATCAAAAAATATGCGTTTAATTCTGGTAGATAAATTATTGGTAATTGATTATCCAAGTTTGAATTCATTATTATCAAATTGTCTCGTCTAATTCCTGGATTAAAGGAAAATTTTGGTCTGATGGGGTGTTTATAACTTCGTTGTCATATTGCATTTGCTGTATTTCGGTATAATCGTCGTTATAATAATCGTTATTATAAGCATTTAGGTCAAAATCGTTGGGTTCCGTAATGTTTGGATCAAAATTTACGGGTTCTGTAATATATTGGTCAAAATCTGAGGGTTCCGTGTTATTTTGAATCATCTGGTTATATAATTCTTCTGCGAAGAATTGTCGCTGGGGTTGATTTCTGTACATTACTGCGTTTCCGGATGACATGTCCATAGGTTGGGGTTGATTTTGTCTGACTATGGAAGATGTTGCCTGTCGCTTTATTCCACGGTAAGATGGTTGAGAATTCTTATTATTGTTTCTCTGCGAGAAATTATTTTGTCTCGGAGGATATAAGGGTATATTCAGCCTTATCATTCGATTTTGGTTATTTTGGAAATTTTGGGCTCTGTTTATATTCGGATTTTGGATATTTCTTTGAGGATTATATCTGAATTGACCGTATCCTAAGAATTGATAGGGGTTATTGTTCGTTCTGTTCACATGTTGAACATTTTGGGGTCTTAAATTGTGATTTATCGGTGGATTCTGACTTGTTGGGGGTATTATGGCTTATTTTGTTTACTAAATTGCCACGATTCTTGTACTGTATGAAGTTCTCTTCCTCTTGTGCGAAGCTTATGGCTTGTTCGAGGGATATTGGATTTTTCAGTCGAACTATTAATTGCATATTGTAGGGTAGGTTGTTTATATATGCCTTTAAAATTAGGTTACTACATTCTTGAATTCGTAGGATTTTAATATTCCGTGCTATGTTTTCCATATTTATTTTTGCGAAAAGTAGACTTCTTGCGTCTTGTAGTCTAATGCCGAATTGTTTTATGGTTTCATTCTTTTCCATTTTAATTGTTATTACGTCTTGTACTAAACAATCTATTGATCGTCTATCAGCAAACGTTACAATAATCGCGTTTTTAACTAGGTCCCACGTATTAAGTTCTACGCGTGAAGCTATTAAATCAGCTGCTCGTCCCGTTAGTTTGGATAAAATTATATCAAATAAGCATACATTTATAGCTGCATTAGGATCTTTGCGATTGATATGATTTGTTAGGAAATTATCACATGAATTAATGAATCTTGTTATTAATTTTGTGTTTCCATCGAATGAGGGAATATTATCTGCCTGGTATTTAATCAAATTGTAATTTGGATTTGCCATTCTTTATAAAATAAAGTTTCAAAATTTCACGAAAAAATTCAAAAATATAAAATGTATAAAAATATATATGGATAAAATATATATGGATAAATCAAATATGTAAAATATGTAGAATCTTAAAATTAAAAATGCCTTAAACCAGAGGTGTCAAACTCAATTTTGCAGAGGGCCATATATTAAATTTAGAATGTGTAGGCGGGCCAGATTCAAATAAAAAAAATGTACTGAATTATTTAATTATATAGTATATAATATACGGCTCTAAAAAACATGATTCTTCTTTCTGTGACACATTGCGATCGCGGGCCTTATTGATACGTCCCGCGGGCCGGATGCGGCCCGCGGGCCGTATCTTTGACATCCCTGCCTTAAACTATATTTCCTTACAACTAAGTTGCTTGAATCTTTTGAAATTTACTGCGTAAATATTCAAAAATTTCTTGCTTTCAGTCGAAATTCGCTGCTCTTTTTTTGTTGAAACTCTCACTGCGTGAGTTTTGTAAAAGTTACCCACTGCGTGATATTTCTAAAAAAGAAAAGAAAACTTGGTCTGTTGTTTCTTTCTCACTGCGTGAGCTTGTAAAACGAACTCACTGTGTGAGCAAAATTACTGAAAAGAGAAAAATTGCTTTGAAAATGTTTTCCCACTGCGTGGATTGCTGAAAATGTCAAAATTTTCACTTACAGATAAAGGATCTGCAGTTTCATTCTTCTTTGAAATCTTCTTGTTTCTTTGAAATCTGTGATTAAACCTCTTCCAAAAGGATGAACGTTATTCTTCCCTGGATACCAATATAACTCTCTGAGCGATGCTTGTCCCGTTGAGCCGCGCCAATAAGAACTTTTTGTTGCCCTGATTTGTGTCTCTCGAGCGATGCTTGTCTCGTTGAAACCAATCAATAGGAACTTTTCGTACTCTGTCTTTTTTCTGTTTTCCGTCTGTTTTCGTTGATCGTTGAAGCGAACCGGAGTCTTTGAATCCGTTGAAAATAGTCCTTCGGCACTTTTGCGACAGTTGTATTTTCGTCGAACTTTCTTTTTATGCGCGATGCACTTTTCGAAAATTTGACCGGACTGCTTTAAGACTTCCTCGAAAACTATCCTACCGACTGCGCCAGTTATAATCGTGGGAGCGACTATAACGTTTTTAAAAAACAACTTTTGAGTGAATTCTAAAAACTTTTATTTTTGTTGGTTCTGTGGAAAACTTTTTAAGACACTTGATACATCAGACACACTCACTCTGGTTTTGTTTGTTACTTATATTTATAAACTTTTTATGCTGATATGCAGAATGGTGCGAATAGATAAAGGAAATCTTAATTGACACATTTTATATGTTTTAAGCATTTTATCAGGGTATAATTTTGCTAGTAGTTTTTTAAGTTTCAAATTTGAATTTGATGTCAAAACATGAGGAATAGAGTTTGGTATTGAAAAAAAATATACGTTTACTATTTAGGAACAAAAAGTTGCAAAATGCAGTCTAATGTATATCTCTTGACAGTTTTAGAAGTCAATTTTGTGGATAGATTGATTGAGTGAATATGGGAGAATGTGAGTGGGTGAGTGGGGTGAGTGGGGTAGTGAGTGAGTAAGCGAGTGAGTAAGAGAGTGAATGAGTGAGCGTGTGAGTGAATATGGAGGTATGTGAATGAGTGTGTGAGTCACTGAGTGAATGAGTGAGTGAGCGGTTGTAGAAGAATCTTTTTAGTTTAGCGGTTGTACATAACACATGGGCTGAAAAGTCCCGGGCCTAACAAAGAAAACACGGTTTTTTTGGTTCAAAATTAGCTTTATTCATCAACGTAATCTCCATCAAGAGCAACACAATCATTCCAGCGCCGCTCTAACATTTCAATACCACTTTTGTAGAACGATTTATCTTTTGCCTCAAAATAGGCCTCAGTTTCAGCGATAACCTCTTCATTCGTGCGAAATTTCTTACCGGCGAGCATTTTTTTCAGGTCTGCGAACAGCCAGTAGTCGCTGGGAGCCAAATCTGGCGAATACGGTGGATGTGGGAGCAATTCGAAGTTCAATTCATGTAGTTTTGCCATTGTTTTGATTGACTTGTGACACGGTGCGTTGTCTTGATAAAACAAAATTTTTTTCTTTGCCATATGCGGTCGTTTCTTTGCAATTTCGGCCTTCAAACGCTCCAATAACGCTATATAATATTCACTGTTGATGGTATTTCCTTTCTCAAGATAGTCGATGAATATTACACCACGCACATCCCAAAATACCGAGGCCATAACCTTTCCAGCCGATTGTTGTGCTTTCGGGCGCTTTGGACGAGGTTCACCAGTTGCTGTCCACTCAGATGACGATCGTTTTGATTCCGGAGTGAAGTGATGGATCCATGTTTCATCCATTGTCACATATCGACGCAAAAATTCCGGTTTGTTACGTTTAAACATGGCCAAACACTGCTCAGAATCATCAACACGTTCTTGTTTTTGATCAACAGTGAGCAAACGTGGCACCCACTTTGAACAGAGCTTTCTCATAGTCAAATGCTCATGCAATATAAAGCCAACACGTTCTTTTGATATCTTTACGATGTCAGCTAACTCACGCAACTTCACTTTTCGATCATTCAAAACGATTTTATGGATTTTTTTTGATGTTTTCTGGTGTTACCGCCTCATTTGGACGTCCACTGCGTTCTGCATCATCGGTGTCTCTACGACCACGTTTGAAGTCAGCAAACCAACGTTTTATTGTTGTTTCTGATGGAGCGGAGTCCCCATAACACTTTTCAAGCCATTGCTTCGCTTGAACGGTATTTTTTTCCCATCAAGAAGCAGTGTAAAATTAAAACACGAAATTGTTTTTGATCCATTGTTTTGAAAATAACAAAAGTAGCGTCACTCTTAGCACAATAACTCACAAACTAACGAATAGAATATCATGAAATTTTAACAGCTGTCTTTTGAAGGTTAGTATTAACTGAAAAAAAGGTGACTGCAATAAAACTAGCGCCATCTATGTGTTAGGCCCGGGACTTTTCAGCCCATGTGTTATCTATTTTAAACGGCATTTTGCTACGCAGCTTAGTTAAAGGTGGTGTATGCGTGTTTTTTTTTGCTAAACATGAACACTAAAATCCAATATTTTTAAGTTTTTATAATAAATGTAGATTCAGAACATTCAAAGATGTCCGAATTAATAGTTTTATTCCAATTATATAGTTTTACATTATTTATTGAAACGTATTTTTTTCAATTTAATAGTTTTCTGGCAACCTGAAAAAACCTCTCGGTGGATGTCTTTTTTATGATTTTTTTTTTGGATTCAGCATAAAAAAATACTTAAGAAAACACGTGTCTCACTTAAAAGACAGAGACTTTATTCTTTTTTGTATACCTGCGTACTATGTACGTATATAATGTATAGTAATACTATTATTTTTTGGCAATTTAACGTTTTCTATCGGTTTAATATACACACATAAACAAAAATGTAATTACTGAAATATGAAAATTTCTTTGTCCATTATGTTGTGTTATTCGAAAATTTGTGAGACCAATATTAATGATGCCTAATGTACGCAGCATGCATTAATCTTAGGAAGTGAAGCTGAAGTTTATTTATCGGCTAACTCTGAAGATATCGTGCTCTAAATAAATATATCTCTCGTGTAATTACCGAATTAACATTTACCAAAACAAGAGAAAGTGGTGATGTCAATAAGGCATTTCCTTCTGCGTAATAACTGTTAAAAACACAGAGATACCAAATACTTCTAAAATATCTTTTTCACATTCAAAATTTTTGTTTATCAAATAAAAATTTTTACTTTAAAATGGTAGTACTTAAAAACAAGGTTCTTTTAGGTGATAGTTGTTAAAAATCTTATTAAAAAATTCCAAAGCAAATTTGTAAAAGTGTTATTATTTCTTTCACTTTCAGATAAAATAGAAAAATACACGATGATAGTTGTTCTATTTAGCCACATACAATAGTTTAGTAATTAGCTAAGTTGTAGTAAAGCTTATTAAACTTTGAATTAATTCAATATTATTTATTTTTTTTTGTATAGATACATTTCTACTTAAACTTTGTACGTGGGATATTTGAAAAGTTCTCGCCCTAGCAATAAAAGAACATTTTTTTTGATGTGAAATATGTTTTATTTTTCAATATAATCTCCTGAAACTTCAATACATTTATTGCAACATTTTCCAATAATTCAATACCATCATTAAAGTGTGATTTCGGAAGGTCTGCAAAATATTCATCCATGGCTGCAATAGCTTCGTCATTTGATGTAAAACGCTTTCCAGTCAGGAATTTTTTCAGGTCTGGAAACAGATAATAGTCAGAGAGAGCCAAATCTGGTGAATACGCTGGATGTTCAAGCAATTCGTATTTTAATTCAATGAATTTTGCCATCGTCTAAACACTTGTGTGAACACGTGCCTTGTTTTGATATAAAATGATTCTTTTCTTTTTTAAAGCAGGTCTTTCCTCACGAACTTTTTGCATCGAACTGATCCAAAAGATTACAATAATATTCAGTTGTTTTACCCTTGTAAAGATAATCGATCAACAAAACACCTTTTTAATCCCAAAAAACTGTTGCCATAACCTTCTCTGCTGATGGAACCGTCTTTGCCTTCTTTGGTGCACTTCCACCGACTTCAATCCATTGTTTCTTTTCGCTTTCGTGTATAGTGAGGGATCCAAGTTTCAACAACATTTATGAAACGACGCTTGAATTCCATTTTATTTTACTTAAAACAATCCAAACATGCTTGACGAATACGCATTCGAATGCGTTTTTGTTCAATTGTCAGCACATGCGGCACCCATCTAGCACAAATCTTTTTCATATGTAATTGTTCATGCAAAATATTGCCAATTCGTTCTTTTGAGATGACTATGGCCTCAGTTATTTCACTCACTCGCACTCGTCGATCATCTAACACTATATCATGGACTTGTTAAATGATTTGTGGTGTAGCAGTTTTTGGACGACTTTCGCGTAGATCAACTTCGAGGCTTGTACGACAAGATTTAAAGAGAGCAGCCCATTTTTCACAGCGAAGTGAAGGTTCTGCATCCTTAGAGACTTTTAACAATTTCGGATGAATTTTTGTTTGTGTTAAACCATCCAAAACAAAGAATTTAATTACGGCACGACATTCAATTTTTTCCCTTTTAAAAAAATCAGTGACACGTATATTAAATAGCTGCTACTACTCGAATGAACTGACACATCGAAATAAACTTTTACATGTGTTTATATAAAGAATGGAACTTTCCAATACAATTATGTGTCAGGCCGAGAACTTTTCAGACAGCCTGCGTATTTTACTGAGCACTTACCTTTAGCATCTGCATAGTATCGTTTATTTCTGTGAAAAATTTAAATTTATTTTAAATTGTTGATGAGCACTTCAAATGAGGACCTATTATAAAACGTTAAAAGTACGATGAACGGAGAAACTAACGAACGAGGATATCTTGAGAAGACAAGGGCAGGAAAACACGGGCCAACACCTGTTGAGAAACTCGGAATACCACCAAACACACCACAATTTACACGTGATAGTAGAAGTAAAAATAGAGGAAAGCCGATATCCTAGTCTACGAAATATGAAATAGTGGACAGGTTTAAGGATTACTGGATACCTCGTCCATCGCCAACATCCAACAATAATGGATAGGCAATCCAAGAAGAAGAGATTTAAGTTTAAAGAGCATTTCGTATGAAATAAACATTTATAGCTTATACACCAAGAACTAGGAGGCTGCTACCGACCGCAGTAGGATCCAACGCATCAAGTATATGGAATTAAATTATAGAATGTTATGGAATTATTTACAAATAATGATATTATACATTTATTTTTTCGATAAATAAGTTTCAGATAGATACATGGAAATCTTAACGAAGATTAAATATTTTATGCCTTGAAAACAACCGTAACAACGAGGGTGAAGAGTATTTATAAAAAATAATCGTATATCTGATAATTTTTCATAGATTTCTAATTTAACCTAACAAAAATGATATGGGAAGTATGATTTACGATTATTTTTTAGAAACAGACTTTATCTATCCCAGTCACTTATATTATGGTATATATGTAACAAAATAAATTTAAAAAATGGCGTAGACAGAATTATTTTAGTGACTAAAGCAGTGACAAAGAAAAATCTCTAGGAACAGAGTATTACCAAAAGGCAAGGTTTTGTCATTTAATCTCTTTTTAAACTTAACTAATCAACATGTGATTAAAATAGTCATACATGCTGGCAATAACATTAATGGATGTTTATTGGCTTCTCATATAATTTAGTGAACTACCTGTATGGTTTTCTTCATTAAATCCTCAGTTTTGAAATTTCAAAAGGAGAAATCTAAAGAAATTGACCCGAGAAAAACATAATTGCTATAATAGTGAATAACAGAAATTAATTTAAGCAACGTAGTTTTATTAAAAAGTAAACTTTTTAATTTTAATATATATTAGGGTGGCCCATCTTTTTCGAATATTAAATTTTTAATACATCCTCAGTAAAATTTTTCTTAGATCGGATAATGAGAAGTAGTGAAAATGACAACATATATATTACAAAATTTCGTTTATATTTTATATTAAGGGGCAAAATATATTATATAATACTAAATTATCGCTCATGAAAGATATACATACATATGAATACAAAATAAAAACTCAAATCCAATATCTATTGCTAAAGAAAGTCATGTACTTACAGGAAAGTAAATAAAATAAAAGCTTTTTTAAGTGTTTTAATTATAAAGATAAAAAAAAATGTATCGTATTTTATTTAAGTAATTTTAATTTAAACTTAGGCTTATAAGACTACCTAACACTACTCTAAAATTTGCAACATTGTTTCATTTATAACATTTGGAAAACGTTTCTTATAGTGCACAACAACCTGAAGTAAGTATTGTCTTTGTTCTTCATCTTTAGTTAATATCTTATTATATACATCAATTAGTTTGATACGTCTCTCAGCTGTGTCGTTTATGACTTTAAGATTATTTATAACTTTACAACACTCTTTATAACTGTCGTGTTTAGTCCAAGTTGTCGGATCATTTTCCAGAAATTTATAGGAAAATTTAGTTTTTCATAAAAAAGTTTAGAAATAAATATAAAGTCGTAGACATCTTCATGCTCGATTTCATCTAGTTCATTTATTGTTGCTTGTTTAATACCTCCTTCTCCTTTTGTATTTAGTGCCTTAACCATATCTGTCTTAGTGTTAATTTTCTGGGTTCAAATACCAGGTGTATGTGCTATAAAGATTTGACACTGTTCCATTTTATTGTGTCATGAACAAGTGTCAGACGCGCACAAGTGATAAATTGGAAAAATGTGTGCATAATGTTGTGTTCAATATGTAGAAATTTATACCGAACAAAGAGCATTCGCGGACAGCATTAATTTTTTGTTTTCATTTAAAGAAAAATGCTGTTGAATCATACCGATTACTTCGAGAAGCTTATAGTGAACATGCTCCATCACAAGATACGTGTGAACGATGGTTTCGGCGTTTCAAAAGTGGTGACTTCGATGTTGCAGACAAGGAACATGGAAAACCGCCAAAAAAATACGAAGATGTGGAATTGCAAGCACTGTTGGACGAAGATGATTCGCAAACACAAACACAACTCGCCGAGCAATTGGGCGTTAGTCAACAAGCTGTTTCCAATCGGCTACGAGAGATGGGAAAGATTCAGAAGCCGGTAGATGGGTACCACATGAGTTCAACGATAGGCAAATGGAAAGGCTCTAAAATTTGCCTAAACTTGAAACCCATCTTAAAGTTATCTTGATCTATTTTGGGCCAATACTGCCTAAAGAGGTTAAATAATAGCACATTAGGACCAGCGGAAGACGGTATTTTGACATCAAATACATTTCGCAAAACAATTTCGAAAATGTGACAGGGAAAAAACAGAATGCCTCTTTCTAATTTCTGTTGTAGTGTCTAAATTCCAATTAAGAAGTTTCATAAACCGCCATGGCTTGTTCCTTGTCTGTTGAGGTCTACAAAGGAAGTACTGCAAGTAATTTCTCTACATCTCCGCTAGTAGCGAGTACCGCTAATCTATTTTCCACCTTGTTAAAGGAGGCAGAAGTTTTCCATCCCAGTGAATTATTGGTGCTAGGGGCTCAGACTCTTTAAACGCTGTTTTTAATTTCGCGGCCCTTCACGCATCTGTTGTTTAGCTCGCTGTAGAGTGGTTCTACTTATAGACAGAGATTCAGGATCTTGCCCTAGTGTCTCTGCTATTGCCATCAAAAATGAACTCTCTACCTATCACTTATTTTACAAGTATCAAATGCTATTTTAGGTGTGATTATGTTGCATGTGCTATAGAACCTTTTTCTTTTTGGCTGGGATGGACCAGGCTCTTGTAGCAATATTTCGTCTTGAAACTCTTACATCGTTTCTCGGGTACTGTCAGGTTCGATAGAGGAACTGCCCCCGGAGGATGAAAGGGTAACTGTTATCATTAAGTCAGATTTGTCACGTTGTCTTCGTTCGAATCGTTCCAATATTTTCTTTTGTTTTTGTTCAACTAATTTTTCTTGAGAAACTAAATTGTAGTCGTTACCACCATAAACCCAGGACGGTTTTTTTTCGTTGGTTAATTAAAAACTGTTTATTCTCTTCTATTTTTATTAACTCAAGCTGATTTCTTTAAAGCCCTCCACTCCGCGTAAATCTTTTCTAAATTTTCCACACAGTAGTCTTGTTTTCGTGTTGGTATGCGAGTTTTGTTCCAAAAAATTATAGCTTCTTTAATAATCAGCGTAGCACTTTCACGTAAACTTAGTTTCATCTCACGCACGTTAAAAAAATAACACTGTCAAAACTTTCTTATTAGAAGACAATTTATTACCAACAATTTGTGATGTATAATGTTTAATCAGATTTACGAAACTGTCTTTTCGTAAAGTATGGCTCTCAGACATTATTACTTTTAATAGATTCGACACAAAAATTTCAGAACGATACGCACATTACCTCTAAGAGGGTCTAATGCAAACTAACTTGGAACAAACGAAGGATGTCTATTATAAATAAATTTCAAGAAACCAATTACCTGCTTAAGGGTCAGGCGGAATTCCTTAGATAACAATAGATAAAGACTCAAGTTATAAAACGATCAAGGGTTGTTTTAGTAGAAGTCTACCTTTTCCTCGATGCAATAAAATATAATGGCAGGGTCTTTAAGCGTTTTCCTCGCTATTGTTATTCCCGTAACTTTTCGGGCCGGCTATATAATTTTTTTTTTTTTGATGTATAATATCGAAAATCACAATATATATATATATATATATATATATATATATATATATATTATATTTTACGTGTTCTTGGAATTAGATCATTAAAACTATTCTTACAATTCCAAGAACACGTAAAATATATATATATATATATATATATATATATATATATATATATATATATATATATATATATATATATATATATATATATATATATATATATATATATATATATATATATATATATATATATATATATATATATATATATATATATATATATATATATATATGTGTGTGTGTGTGTGTGTGTGTGTGTTTCTGAACTCGCGCCCCCCACAAACTCATTTTAAAAGTAGGGGCTGCGGTAGGATTGCTAAGTAATTTAAATCCACCAAACTTATGATGTTCTCTCGCAAAATCCCATGTATTTTCTTATGGCCCTCAAATCTGCGATTTTTGTGCCATTTTGGAGGGTGTTATGAGACAGGGTTTCCAACTCTATGTGAAGTACTTTTTCACCTGAGGATGTTCATCGTCGTCGAGGTGTGTGTGTGTGTGTGTGCGTGTGTATGTGTGTGTGTGTGTGTGTGTGTGTGTGTGTGTGTGTGTATGTGTGTGTGTATGGTGTTGGTTGTAGGTCAAACGGGCGTTAATGAAAATAGAGATGAGGAGTTGGTTGAGCAAAAGATCCCTATTATGATGATGAGGGGTATGTCAGTTAAAAAGTCTTTATTATGACGACGAAGTTTATTGTTAGAATTGTCTGGGTTATTTTTAGTGTGTAAGGTGGTAGGTTGGATGTGAAAAAGGCGTTAATGAAGTTGTGTGATTCAAAGTTGGTCAAAAAGGCATTAGAGAGGGTTATTGGTTCTTCTTGATAAAAAGTTTGTTAAAAACGCATTAGAAGAGGGTTGATGTGTGCGTGTGTAGATGTGAAAAAAGGTATTAATGAAATTAGTGAGGTTATTTTTTGATATAACGTTGTCAAATTTAGACATGCTATTTTTATTTACACTAAGTTATAATGAAGAGCTAAAAAGTAACATAACAACAATTCCCGTGCTAAAGCGGTACGGGTCATTAATATATATATATATATATATATATATATATATATATATATATATATATATATATATATATATATATATATATATATATACTAGCATTGCCCGCGGCTCCGCTCGCGTGGACTTGATTCACTACTATCGTCACTGCTTATTCCTTATGTTACCTAATGTAATAAAATATCTGCCATTATTTCCCCTTATCTCCTATTATTTCCCCTTATCCCCCATTATCTTTACATAATTTCCATTATCTAAGCTTATCTCTGCTCATCTCCCATTATTTCTCCTTATCTCCCATTATTTCTCCTTATCTTCCATTATCTCACCTTATCTCCCAATATCTAGGCTTAATTCGACTTATCTCTCAATATTTCTCCTTATGTCCCATTATTTCTCCTTATCTCACCATAACTCCCATTATCTAGACTTATCTCTGCTTATCTCCCATTATTTCTCCTTATCTCCCATTATTTATGCTTATCTCCCATTATCTCACTTATCTCTCATTATCTAGGCTTATATCGAATTATATAGAACATATGTATAAATTTATAAAAACACGTAAATCGGTTCTCGAGTGATAAGCGCACTAACGGACAGACAGACAGATAGAGAAACGTTGCATTTTATATATATTATATTCTTTGCTACATGATATTGTTTCATATTTAATGCTTTAGGCAGTTTATTGCAAGAGAACGCGCTAGCGGCAAAGTTTCCGACTTGATTCCCTATTATCGTCACTGCTTATTTCTTATGTCACCTAACATAATAAAATATAAACCTGGCCAGAGAACATATGTATATTTAAAAAAAAAGCACGTAAATCGGATAAGTGGTTCTCCAGTGTTAAGCGCACAAACGGACAGACAGAGAGACGTTGCATTTTATATATATTATAGATATTCTCTGCTACATAATATTGTTTCATATTTAATGGTTTAGGTATTGCAAGAGAACGCGCTAGCGACAAACTTTTTTCCGACTTCATTCACTATTATCGTCACTGCTCATTCCTTATGCTACCTATCGTAATAAAATATAGCTTGTAACCTGGCCAGAGAACATATGTATGTTTTAAAAAAAAAAGATCGTAAATCGGATAAGTGATTCTCCAGTGATAAGCGCACTAATGGACAGGCAGACAGACAGACAGACAGACAGAGATAAGTTGCATTTTATATATATATAGATGTAATAAAATATATATCTATAACCTGGTCAGAGAACATATGTATGAAGTTAAAAAATCACGTAAATCGGATAAGTGGTTCTCGAGGGATAAGCGCACTAACGGACAGACAGACAGACAGAGAGACGTTACATTTTATATATATTATAGATATAGATTATTATTATTATTATATAACCTGGCCAAAGAATATATGTATGAATTTAAAAAAATACACGTAAATCGGATAAGTGATTCTCGCGTGATAAACGCACTAATGGACAGACAGACAGACAGAGAGACATTGTATTTTATATATATTTATAGATTATATATATTCTCTGCTACATAATATTATTCCATATTTAATGGTTTAGGCTGTATATTGCAAGGGAACACGCTAGCGGCAAACTTTTTTCCGACTTCATTCACTATTATCGTCACTACTCATTTCTTATGCTACCTATCGTAATAAAATATAGCCTATAACCTGGCCAGTGAACATATGTATCTTTTAAAAAAAAAAGTACGTAAATCGGATAAGTGGTTCTCCAGTGATAAGCGCACTAACGGACAGACAGACAGACAGATAGACGTTGCATTTTATATATATTATAGATATGTATAGATATATATATATATATATATATATATATATATATATATATATATATATATATATATATATATTTAGTCGAGTTGTATTAATGTCTAAATATAGCTGGAGATACGTAAATTAGGACAATGTTAGAAAATTTAATATTTATTAAAAATTATTATTAACAAATCTAAAAAAAAACGTTTCATTTTAGAGATATTTCTAAAAGGTAAGTTTACATTTCGTATATCTGATATTATTTGAAGCGAAAAAAATCAAAAAGCAGAAACAAGGTGTGTTGCCAAATTTAGTATAAAAAGTTAACTTAATTAATAAACTTTTATTGTGAAAACTTACCGTTTTCTGATTAATTTCTTATTGGAAAAATGGTTCACTAGAAAATGCTTTTTAGTATATCATGAGTCCATGAAATCCTATAAAAAAAGTAAATAAATACGAGTGTTTGTCCACATTTTGTTTTTATCATACAAATTTTGACAATTAATTACTTATAAAAAATAAAAATTGTACGTTTGTATAAATTAATACATACTATATGCTAATTTATACGAACGCACATTTTTTGTCTACACCATATCCAAGAGTATTGATTCTGGTAAGCTTTCTAGCTTTCGCCTGTACTTATCATAGTTCTTTATGGATTTAAAAAGTAAATGGTGTAGCCTCTCCCAAAATATCCTGATCCTGATTTTTGCCGTTTTAAGTGGACAATATAAAAATTTTGACCTTTTGTTTATGATAGGTTGCAGAGATCGACTTAAGAATTTTATCCATTAATGCAAATAAATAAAATTATAAGTGTTTTTGAAGATGTTTATTTATAGATGCTTGTAAAAACAAATGGATAAGAAGTACGAATATACACTTTGAATGAATGAGGTTTACAAGAGGGTACATATTGTATAAATAAAAATATATTTTAACTTAAGCCTAATTCGGTTTCATTATCACTGTCATCAGCTGAGGTAATTATTAGTGGTTTTATATTATTTACATAAATATATGAATCTTCAACTTTAACAACGTGCTGAATGGAATGCAGCTTTTTTTTACTAATTCAACCACTGACACGCTTAAAGTAGGAGAAACATTTTGTGCCCTTATTTTTGATTTAACTTGATGCCAAATATGTTTAATTGGATTAAACACACAATAATACGGAGGAAGCCGCAAAACAGTGTGTCCCATTTTCTCAACCATACTATCACAAACATATTTCTTTTTCAATTTATAGTCTTTCAAAACTTCCAAAAGATCACTTTTTTATAATTAAAGTCAAAATAATGTCATTTTCTAAAATATATTCCTGTATCTCCGATTTGGTGTTGGCTGCATTAGGAACCTTATTTAGTAGGCGACTATGGTAACTTGCATTGTCCATAACTATAAAACTCTGTACGGGAACATTTGGCAAAAGGGAATTTTGAAACCAATTTTCAAAAAGTTCTGCGGTCGTGTCTTCGTGATAGTCCAAACTAGAATCTTTTATGTTTTTTGCAGATAATAGTAGACAATTTGAAACCCAGCCCTTTTCAGATCCAGCATGCAAAATGGTTATTCGTTTACCTTTATTTGAAGGTGCGTTAGTCTGACATTTTGTACTACTGTTCTCCTACAATATCCTTAATCGTAGAAATTGGGGTTTTTGTTAGTTCACTGGTTTCTTGCAAAGCACTTTGTTTATTCAAATTTCCCTTTACCAAACTGTCGTAACATTTTTCACTATTTGTTTAGCGTCAAGCGATAAATGTTTTCTCTTGCGATAGCCACTACTGCACTGCAATTTTCCCACGGACGCCACATAATTAAAATAGAACCGTTACGTTGTAAGTTGTAAGTAAAACTAAAAATAAAAATAATGAAAAGTATCTCTCGAATATCAATGGGGACCTATGCTCATTAGGCCTATGTTATCAAATATTTAAAGGGCTCCAAACCGGGTTGCCAGGTAGTAAATATATAGGTAAAAATAGATCTAATATGATTGCAGGTACAAGTGAGGGCGGTATATAAAGCAGATAAAATAAAAATACGTTTATCGTAATACCTGGCAACTATACACAAAACCGTAATAGGGTCGTTTATTGCCCCATTGAAAAAGCAAAAAGACAGGCTCTTATATCTTGGAATTTACTTTATATATATATATATATATATATATATATATATATATATATATATATATATATATATATATATATATATATAATCAGTGGCGTGTGGTGACATTTGATAATAGGGAAGCAGAGTTTCCATAAAAATTATATACAAATACTGAAATACTGAAAATGACAAAAATAAGGAGTTTATGTATTTTAATGCTTAAATAGATACATTGACATGAAACAAAGAAATAAGAGGGTGTTTTTATTATGTTTTATAAACTAACTCTTTTTTCATTCAGTAATTACTTCATCATAAAAATCCCTTGTCGTTGATTCCATCAAAGTATTTTAAAGCTCTTTTTCTATTGAAAGCAACGCTAGTAACCACAATCTTTCGTCTGAGTGTTCCTTGCGAATGTGTGAATTCGCTTCATGGTTGAAAAACCGCCCTCAACCGACGCACTCGTAGAAGGTACCGTAAAAATTAATGATATTAAATCATATAATTCTTTTAATACATCTTTGTTCAGATCGTCATTAATTATAATATTTTTTTATGTCTAAGAGTGACTTGCCAATATAGTCTGGACATGAATATAAATATTGCAATTCACTAGGTAATGTAGATAAATCAAGAAATTCTCCATAAAATTTACTTAAAGAATTAAAATTCGCTACGGAAAACTGTTATTCATACTATTTAAAATTATTAACATCTAAAAGTGATAAAAATTCTATGGATTTTATATCTGAAACTCTGTTTCAGTAAGTCTCATTCGTTTTTTTTGGTTGAATTTCTGAAAAAATTTCATCTTTTTCCAAAGCGTTTCAAATCAAATCAAAATCATTCATTTTCTGCCATAAAAAGTCAATCAACTGATTTATTCTAGTAGTACAATATGCTATGTTAAAATTGTTTTTTTGTAATATATCAAATAGGATATCTGATTGTACAAATATTTGATGAAAAACTAGTAATAAAAAGTGAAAATCAAAATCTGTTAATCATTTATCAATTGTAGTATCAGAATCTCATTGTTCTGGACTTTCAAGCATATTTGACAACGAAAGTTTTAATTTTTGTTTATACTCCATAGCGCAGTTCACAATCCTGCTATTATAATTTCATCTAATGGGTGTGACTGAAGGAAAACGTTTTTTGACTTTTAGGTCGACGGTGTGAGATCTTTTCGAAGATTTAGAAAAAAATGAAGAAAATCCTACTCAATATATATCACTACCACACCAAACACTCTATTTTTGCACTCGACGTCGACTGTAAAAATAAAGCGTTTGGTGTAGTGGTGATATATACTGAATAGTGTCATTGTGCCAAAGATTTCACATTCCCAATAACAGAAGAAAATCCTGTCATAGTTTAAAAAAATGTTTTACATTCTTTTATATATCCAACAGATTGAGAGAAAACTAGGTTTAATTTGTGAGCATAACAGTGTACGAAAATAGCATGTTTCAATATTTCTTTAATTCTGGCTTAGACACTATTATGTTGTCCGGCCAGTACGGCAGCACCGTCGCATGTTTGTGCCACTAATTTTTTAGTTCATTGAAATTCGTCTAAGTAACTCTGGGTGTGAGTAACTAACGAATTTGCGTCTCTATTCCCACTCATATCAGTAAAGCCTACAAATCTTTCTTCAACGTTACCGTTTTCTTTCATATAACGAAATACAATTGACATCTGAGCTCTGTGGCTGATGTCGGTTGTTTGATCTATAATTATAGCAACAAATTTTGCGTTTTCAATTTCTTGCAATAAAACGTTTCCTAACGATTTAATGAGATCATTTTGAATTCTATCGATAAGCCAGTAAAAACCGTAGACTTCTCTCAATGTATTTTTAACTGATTATCTGACGTACTTAATAAATAAATATAATTCTCCTGTTATTAGATTCAATAGATTCCCTATGCCCTCTAGATGCCAATTCTTACTTTGAAAAAAACATCTATTAATTTAGATATAATACATCCATTAGTCATAACTTTCTTGTTATAATTTTTAATATTTATTTTATATTGTTCACTAATGTTAAATTCTATTTTGCTTTGATTTCCAAATTGCTTCAATTTTACGAAAGAGTTGATGTGACATTTATTATTTTCGTGTATTTTGTGAGCTTTACTTTAATTATTTAAATCATTAAAGCCATTCGTATTCCACACATGAATTTATTTCATTTGAAAATAGTAGGCAAGGCCAACAAAACAATTTTTGCGTTTTTATGCATCCACATCGTGAAAATGGCGAACAAATTTTTTTATTGGAGTATTTATATTTAATTTAGGTATTGCTCTTTCACTTTTAATAATGTTTTCTTTTTCATTATATGGTCTTGAGCCAAAACTTTTTTCAATAAATTTTCAATATCACAATTATATTCTGAATCGCTAGCCATGATATAAAGGATGAAATTAAAAATAAAATTATGAAAACTTGGTCAAATAAAATGTGTGGTGGTACCTGGTACAAAATAGTCTTCAATTGTACGAATATACGTAAAAAAAATTATAAATAAATACTTGTAAAGACACTTATTGACGAACCAACACGGATCCCTGATCGAGACGGGGAGTTCGCCAGTCTTGTTGATCTGTTTTTAACCATCAATCCGGAGATTTACACGGTCACCGTAAATCCGCCGTTGGGTTCTTCGGACCATAAACTGCTTTCGACATCGAGTATCCTGCCAATCAGTGACAGAGAGGCGCCTAGGCCGCGCAAGATTTGGCACTACAAATCTGCTAAATAGGAAGATCTCATGGAATATTTTCGAACTTTCCCTTGAATGGACGTTTGTTTTCGATCCGACAACCATCTGACTGCGCCAGGGAGGTCTCCGATGTTATTTTGGCTGGTATGGAAGCTTATATCTCTTTTTCGAAGAAATGCTCCTCCAACGGCAAGCCTTGGTTTGACCGAACATGCGAAGAAGCTGTTGCTTCTAAACATATCACCTATCGACAATGGCGTGAAAATCCTAACACCATAAAGCGTAACACCTTTGTTCGTGCCCGGAACAGATGCAAAGGAATTATAGACGAAACCAAGGAGGCACACAATCAACGAATTAGAAACAAACTTCTCGCTTGTCCCAACAATTCCAGGTCCTTTTGGTTAGTCGCTAAGGCAGTTAGTCAAAATTTCACCAAATCCACCATACCACCACTCATACGGCCAGATAATTAATTCCATTGCAACCACACCTGTTGAGAGAGCGAACTTGTTGGCCGAACTTTTCGCTTCACATTCTACTGTCGATTTCCAAGGAAAAACACCACCTACTCTTCCCATATTGCAGTCAAAGATGCCCGATGTTGTCTTCATACAGCGTATCATAAAGCGTATTTTAATGAAGCTGGACACCAAAAAGGCTTCTGGCGCTGACGGAATACCTGCCATAGTTCTCAAAAACTGTGCAAGGGAACTAACACCAGTTTTCTCTAGACTTTTCAACTTATCCTACAGAAAGGGAATATTTCCGTCCTGCTGGAAATGTGCCAGAGTTCAGCCGATACCTAAAAAAGGCAAGAAGACCTTGCCAAATAACTACCGACCAGTCGCACTGCTTTCAACCAGGTGGAATTTAACGCTACAAAAAACTCAGGCGGCAGTTTTTTCTAAAAAAGTTAACGTTCGCTGGAACATCGAAGAACGGTTGGCGACTTGAGTCTGTTCTACAAGTATTTTCATGGAAAGTGTTCGAAGGATGTAGCTCGCTTAATTCCTCCCAATGCGGTGCATCTTAGAAATACACGTCGCGCTGGTGTTTCACATCCGTATGAGGTTCAGCTTGTTACTCCGCGTACAACGCTTTTCAAGCAGTCTTTTATATGGAGAACATTATCTCTTTGGAATAATTTGCCCAGCGCTGTGTTTCCCACCGGTACAATTTACAGCGATTCAAGAACAACGTGAATCGCTTTTTCCGCATATATGCCGCTCCTAGAGCGCTTTAGGGACTTCCCTGCAGCATGTGTGCTAGACCCATAAACAAAAAATAAAAATTACATAAAGTATTCTTTACTTTTTAAATCTTAAAACAATCAGTTAGTCAAATAGCTCCCTACAAGTCGCTAAAGTAGAGGAATTATTGGAAGCGTTATACGATATTTTGGTGTGCAGCATCCACGAGCTAAACCCAGTGACGTCGGTGCTCTATAAAGTGCATGCGCGAATGTGTATACTCTGCTTTACATGATTTAAGGTAGTTCACTCGTAAATCCACTTTTCTTAAGAATTTGATGAAATTCAAATATGATGTTAATCTAAATGTTTTTCACGTAATTCAATTTGCAGGCTAATTTATATAAAAGGCACGAATCTTTTTTTAAAAACTAATATTTAGTAAAAAAAAAAATTAGAAACATTTTGAAATAAAAATAATTTTTTTTATGGCTTTATTAAAAAGATAATAAAGTTGATATTTTTTGAAAGAATAACCGTGCACTGAGGGACAGAGATCACAATTTGGCAATGCTGTATGTCGTCATATTTTACGCGCCAACATTCAAACAGCATTTATAAATAAAAATACTAAATGTATTAATTAAAAATTTGAATTTGTAATTTGATATTTATTATTTTTTTCTTTATTATTTAAAAGATTTATATCTAACAAACATATGTTTGTGAGTTCAATAATTTTTCAATATTTTAAGTTACTATTATGTTTATTTATCAACATTGTTGATAACAATTTATCAACATTGGTTTTAAAAAACAATATAATAATATATATAATAATTAATGATATGAAAAAATAAGTAAAGTAAAGGGTGATTTTAAATAAATACAAAAAAAAAATGAATAAAAAAATTTTATTTTATAATCTTTATTATCATATAATAGAACCATTCTTTACAATTATTTCTTAAAGATAATTTCTTTCAAATGTTGTCCGCGAAGTAAGTTCCAATTTTCAATGATGTGAGTATTTCGAGTGGTATTTGGCCAATGTAATGCCTCAATTGTAGCTTATCCATGTAAAATTTGGACTTTACATAGCCCCAAAGGAAAAAGTCTTTTCTCGAAAACAGTGGATTTCTGCAAGCTTGTCAAGAGCCCAACCACTAAAACGGAAACGATTCGGAAGGTCGGTCGGCTTCAGTTGTTGCACTAGTTGAATTTTGTATGCTTTTAAAGAAAGATACTTACGTAAAATACGCCAAGTTGTTGAATATGACAGGCCAAGCTGTTGAGAACGGCGACGAATCGACACTTCACGGTCTTCGCGTACACCGCTTTACCGCCCCTATATTTTCTTCACTACGTTGGATGTGGTCTATTCGGTCGAGCATTATCCACTGGGTCTCAAATTTTGATGGTAGAGCGAATTGTTCAATCGATATGGCGCCCGATACACATTCCTCGTAGAACATTATAAAAGTCAAATCAAAAAACAGATCACAGCGAGCGCAATCTGCAATAAATCATACCTCTAAATGAATCATTTGTAAACTTAATTGTTGTACAATTCGCGTATAGTGGTTTGATTTTTATTTTAATTATCTAATTGAATTGGATATACAAACATTTGTTAATTAATTTTAATTAAGTATAAAAATATTGGATTACAATTGATTAGAAAAGTAGATTTAGATTTATCAATTTTATTAATATATAATTAACTGACACTCTTCTTATGGACTACACCTACAACTGTCTTTGGCAGCTTCTTCTATTGGTGGACCAATTTCACGTTCATACCTTTTATATAAATTCCATGATATTGGAGGTATATTCATTGACGCCACTAGTTTGTTCAATGCAGTGCACCTGAAACCTGAATGAACAAAACCTTCAAAAGTAACAAATAATTAGGTTATATAAATATATAATATATATATATATATATATATATATATATATATATATATATATATATATATATATATATATATATATATATATATATATATATATATATATATATATATATATATATATATATATATATATATATAAAAAATATATATATATATATATATATATATATATATATATATATATATATAAATAATAGTTGTTATTTATTAAAAGAAAAAAATTAAATAATTCACTAAATATATTTACATAAAAATAAATAAATATTTACCTAGAACAGCTTTGGTGTTGACGTCCGAATGTTTAACCTTATAATTGGTAATATGCATTTTACCAGTCGCTACTTTCGTTATAACACAACATTCATCCCAAGAAATATCTAATATTCAATTAAGACCTAAGCATTTGTCACGAGTTATCTTTTCTAGTGAAAGGACTTTTTTTATACAGACAATACTTTAAATGTTTTCCTAACTCATATAATTCAACTATCCGTCGACCACTACACAGGTTAGGCTCTTCAGTTTTTATTTTTTTCGCGACATTCATTGCCGAAATACTTTTTTTTGCGTTTATTGGTGAGCTTTTCCTTTTCAAATCTGCTTTTATGTCGCAATTGATTATAATCAAAAGGCATTTTTTATTTAATCATATTTTTTTATTTTAAATGTACACAACTAGCCGTGCCCGCGGCTCCGCTCGTAGTATCGTCACTGCTCATTCCTTATGTTACCTAACCTAATAAAATATATCCTATAACCTGGTCAGAGAAGATACGTATGTTTTAAAAAAAAAAATCAAGTAAATCGGATAAGTAGTCGTCGAGTAATAAGCGCACTAACGGACAGGTAGACAGACAGACAGACAGCGAGACGTTTCATTTTATATATTATAGAAGATTATAGATAACCTGGCCAGAGAATAAATGTATGGTACTCAGTATATATCACCACTACGCCAAACACTTTATTTTTGCACTCGACTCGCGTTTCGCTAACCATGTTAGCTTCATCAGGAGCGATGATTGACTCATTGTCTCTCTCTCAATTACCGTTCCTGATGAAGCTACCATGGTTAGCGAAACGCTGGTCGAGTTCAAAAATAAAGTGTTTGGTGTAGTGGTTATATATACTGAGTAGTGTCACCGTGCCAAAAATTCCACGTTCCCAACACAATAAATGTATAAATTAAAAAGAAAACACGTAAATCAGATAAGTGGTTTTCGAGTGATAAGTGCACTAACGGACAGACAGACAGACAGAGAGACGTTTCATTTTATATATATCATGTTTTTTTGCTACATGATATTATTCCATATTTAATGGTTTAGGCAGTGTATTGCAAGAGAACGCGCTAGCGGCAAACTTTTTCCGACTTGATCCACTATTATAGTCTTATATATCCTATAACCTATAACCTAACCAGAAAACATATGTATGTTTTAAAAAAAAGCACATAAATCGGATAAGTGGTTCTCGAGTGATAAGCACACTAACGGACAAACGGACAGACAGACAGAGGGATGTTGCTTTTTATATATATTATAGAAGATCATATATAACCTGATCAGAGAACAAATGTATGAATTAAAAAAAAAACACGTAAGCCGGATAAGTGGTTCTCGAGTGATAAGTGCACTAACGGACAAACGGAACGAACAGACAGACAGAGGGATGTTTTATTTTACATATATTATAGAAGATTATAGATAACCTGGCCAGAGAACAAATGTATGAACTAAAAAAAAAAAATGTAAATCGGATAAGTGGTTCTCAAGTCATAAGCGCACTAACCGACAGACAGACAGAGAGACGTTGCATTTTATATTTATTATAGATATTCTTTGCTACATGATATTGTTCGATATTTAATAATTTAGGCAGTGTATTGTAAAAAAACGTGCTAGCGGCAAACTTTTTTCCGACTTGATTCACTATTATCATCATTGTGTATTCCTTACGTTACCTAACGTTATAAAATATAGCCTATAACCTGGCCAGAGAACATATGTATGTTTTTTAATATATATTATATATATATATATATATATATATATATATATATATATATATATATATATATATATATATATATATATATATATATATATATATATATATATAGATATATATATATATATTATACATATATAATAAATAACCTAAATAAACTGTATAAAAATAACGTCATATAAACTTCTATAGAGCATTTGGTATACGCATTAGCAGCGTTGCCACATTTATTCTCATTAAAAGTGTATGAATGCATATGAAAGTGTCCATGTATCGAGTACAGTCTCCGACAAAAATAAAATAGTCTACCATTGAGTATTTTAAACTTTTTGTATTGACTATCGGATTATACTTTTGACTCAGCTTGTCACGAGTGTACTACCTTAAATATTTTCGCCGTGGAAGCTAATATATCTCGTATTCGACAATACAGCACATATATATATATATATATATATATATATATATATATATATATATATATATATATATATATATATATATATATATATATATATATATATATATATATATATATATATATATATATTTATGTATGTATATATAATAAACAATGAAAAACTTATTGGTTCTCACATGTACTATAAAAATTTGTGATAACATACAAAATGCGGATATAATAAACTATTAATTGTAATTTTTTCAAGGTACGTTAAAATATGAAAATAGTCGCACAATATATATATATATATATATATATATATATATATATATATATATATATATATATATATATATATATATATATATATATATATATATATATATATATATATATATATTATAACATTCCGGGTTTCAATTCGTTCGTCTAACAATGAATTTGAACTCGAAAAATTAACGGTCAGCTTCAATACCGGAAATCGAGATCTTACCGACTCACCGAACCAGACACGAGACAGCAAGAAATTACACAAATCACTAGGGCCCTTAAGCAAAATGGATATCAAGACCAGTCCATACGGAGAGCATTAGAAAGGCAGCGCCATCCACAGACAAGGACAGAAGAACGCGACCTCAACCAGTGTAGAGTCCTGTTACCGTATGTGAAAGGAGTTATAGATATGATTGGAAGAGTCCTTAGAAAACACAACATATGCACAGCATACAAACCACAAAACATTCTGGCAGACATCCTGGGTAACCCCAAGGACAAGAAAAAATTGGAAAACCATGGAGTTTACAGCATCCCATGCGGAGACTGATACAAATTTTACATAGGACAAACAACACAGAAGAATCTCCACCCGGATCCAAGAACATAAAATAAGTATTAAAAACAAACAACCAACATCAGTTTTTTTTCGGCACCATCATGATACTGGTCACAATATCAATTTTGAGGGATTTAAACAAATAGCCTCGATTTCACATTATAAAACATGCATAGTTAGAGAAGCCTTGGAAATCGAAAATAATGGACAGCTAAATAAGCGAGATGATGCGCTGAATATCTCCACTACATAGAAGGGTCTATTAGCTAAACCAAGGAATAACCAAAACATCGAGAAGGCAACAGTCACTATAGCGCCGTAACCCGTAATTACCATCCAGTCGGCAAACACCGAGGCTCGTACGAACACTTTTGACCCCCCACCTACAATCTGTGTAGACGCTGACCTATAAAAGACGGCCACCGTAGGTTTCTTACTTAGCATTCAGTTGAGCGTAAACGTTTAGTAAAGACGGATGCCTACCAGCTAGGCTCCTCGGTTTCCAGTAGTGAAGTGAAGTGAAGTAAAGTGAGTTAAAAGTGTCTGCAAAAAAGACAAAAAAGAAAAACACGAAGAGAGTCCCCTCGGGGACAGCAAAACATCGAGATCCGGTAGCCAAGTGGCACCGGGCCACATCGAGAGCAAGCCCCGCCTCCAACTCCACCCACCGGAAAACGGAGGGGGAAAAACAGAAAGTTATAATAATGGAGTAGACACGCCAAGCAAATCAGTACTCCGAAGACCTCCGTCGCAAAAGGAGCAAAGTTGAACACACGCCGGCTGCGGGGTCGGTAAAAACCCAGAACCGTTTCTCGAGCCTAATAATAGAAGATGATACCAACAACGACATGGACACAAGTCCAACTCCAACCGACGGAGTAAATAATAACGCTGCCGCCGCAAAAATAAACAAACCGATCAAGCTGCCGCCGTTCGTCATAACGAATAAAGTAAAATACCACGAAATACGAGACAACGTGTCGAGAATCCTAGGCAACGACGAGTGGCATATTTTTTTTTTTTTTTTTTATGGGTCTAGCACAAGTGCTGCAGGGAAGTCCCTAAAGCGCTCCAGGAGTGGCACGAGTGCGGGTGCGCGGTGAAATATTCACCGAAAGACATCAGGATCTACGCAAGAACAACAGAAAATTATAGCAAACTGGAGGAAGCACTCAACGGAAGCAAACAACTCGAGTACTACACCTACGGACTCAGAGAAAACAAAACAAAAAGAATAGTCTTCAAAGGACCTTCAGACCTAGTAGTGGACGACATAAAACAGGACTTGATGAGGCAGAAAATCGACATCAACGAAGTTGTAGTGCTGAAATCGAGAAACGGAGAATCACACTCGTGCTTGATGATGACCAGCAAAGAAACTAACATCGGCGATGTAAAAAAAATCAGAGCCATCGACCACTCGATCGTCAAATGGGAACCCTACCACAGAAAGCTGAACTATACACAATGCCACCTATGCCAAAACTTCGGACACGGATCGAGACACTGCAAAAGAAAGCCAAAATGCCTAAAATGCGCAAAAGATCACCTAACACAGGAACGCACTTTAAAAAAAAAGAAAACGGAGACAAACCAACCTGTGCAAACTGCAAAGGAGAACATACAGCAAACTACTCCAAATGTTCGGCGCTTCTAGATTACCTAGCATACAAAAACAAATGGAACCCAAATCAACAAGCTCCAAGACAACAGCAACAAAGAACCTTCCAATCTAACTTTACCAATGGAAGAACGTACAGCCAAACGACGACGGCAGCAGCAACGGAAACAGCTACACCACCCGCGACACATTACTACAACCAACAGGAATTCCCAGAATTACCCAGACGGCACACGCCACAACAACAACAATCTGAAAGCAACAATGCCACCATAGATGATTTTCAAACTTTGATGAAGGAACGCCACCATAGATGATTTTCAAATTTTGATGAAGGAAATCGAAGACCTTAACAAAAAATTCAACATCAAACAGCTGTACTACAAGTACGCAGCTTTAAAGAAAAATTAACAAAAGCAAACGGGAACATCCTGGAAATCGTAGCCGCTCTCTCCTCCGATGGAAAGTAGAAAACACGACAGCAGCATAAAAATTATCCTGTTCAACATCAATGAGCAAAAGAGCAAACGAATTGAGGATCTTCGTAAAGAAACACCAGCCCCACTTCCTGTGCATCACGGAAACCAAATTAAAGAAAAAAATACCACCCCGAATAGAAGGCTACAGAGTAGCATTCAAAAATAGAGAAGCCCTATACCCAGGAGGAGGAGTGGCCATCTATTACAAAGAAAACATCGACGCAGACGAAGTCATAATCCAAACAAACTTCGAAAACGTGACGATCCAAACGGAAAATCTAAGAATATCAGCAGTGTATAACCGACCGAGCAGCCTCATACATAGGAACGACCTGGACAACCTAACAAGAGACACTGATAAAGCGTAGGGGACTTTAACACAAAACATCAGATATGGCATAACACAAATTCGAATCCAGTACGCGTCGCACTGGCCAACATATTAGAAAATACGGACCTGCACACCGTCGCCCCCAGGGAAAATACAAGGATCGACTATAGAACCCGGTACCAAGATGCAATCCTAGATATCGCCATAGCAAAAAACATCATGGCCACGGCAAAAACATTAAACGACCAGTCTTCGGATCACCTTCCCGTCGAATTCAACATTAAACAAGGAATCAGACTAGCAGAAAAACCAAAATTCAGAAACTACAGGGACGTCAACTGGGCCAACTACCGGAAAACTATAAATAGATTAACTACAGTCAAGAGAAACATCGTTAGCAACGAAGATATCGAAAAACAAATTCAAAAGCTAATGGAAGCCATACAAACAAGCAAAGAAGAAAAAGTCCCAAAACACAGCCGTAAAATAAACATAACCATCACCACCGACATCGACAACGCAATCAAAAACAGAAACAGAGCTAGGAAAATCTACCAAAGATCAAGAAGGCCCGAAGACAGAGATTACCTAATAGAAATGAACCAAACAGTCAAGGCAATGATAAATTCGGCAGAAGAGGAAAAATGGCAAAGAAAAATGATCAGTGATGATAAAAACAAAACATCAATATTCAAAAGCATAAAAGGCCTGAAACAATATAAATCATGCATTATAATAGAAATTCCACCACTGAATACAGGCAACAACATTTTCGTCACTGGGAAAAAAGAAAAAGCAGAGTTCATCTTGGGAAAACTTCTAGAAAACAACCAACAAACACAACACCTGTCAGATGCAGAGACCACCCAGTCAGTAGAAAACGCCTACGACAACGACGACGCTGCCGCCATCCCCGACGACCAATTGTCCAACACCTACGAAATTAAAAGAATAATACAAAAAATGAGGCCGTTCAAAGCTGCCGGACTAGACGGATTGATACCCAAAGACCTAAAAAAACCTGCCAAAAAAAGCCATGGTGCAACTGCATTACATCATCAGAGCCTGCCTGAAAAACAACTACTTCCCAGCCCTTTGGAAAAAAGCAATAATCAGAACCATCCCGAAACCAAACAAACCGGCGACAATGGTAGAAAACCTCCGGCCGATAGCTCTAATAAGTAACCTGGGCAAAATATTGGAAAGAATCATAGCCAAAAGGATCAACAAAGACATGGAAGACAATGAAAAATACATAGAAGAACAATTCGGCTTCAGACGGGGCCGTTCCACAACACAACAGCTAGCGAGGGTGGTCATTTACGCCATGATATATAACAACATGAAAAATTCAACGATACTGGCCACCTTGGATCTGGAAAAAGCTTACGACACCGTCTGGAGAAAGGCCCTAATATTCAAAATGAAGACAAACCTCCAAATCCCAGGTTACATCACGAGCATCGTTAGAAGCTTCCTGCAAAACAGAATAATAGCCGTCCGAATAGGAAACAAAACGTCAGATTGGAAAGAACAAAAAGAAGGATTACTGCAAGGAAGCCCATTATCGCCGATACTATTCAACATTTTTATAAATGACTACCCAAAGGACGACGACATGGAAGTAGCTCTATTCGCCGACGACATAGCCCTGTACAGCCGCTCCAGCAACAACCAGGCTCTAATAAGAAAACTCCAGAGGAAACTCGAAGTAACATCAAACTACCAAAAAAATGGAAACTCAAGGCTAACCCGAACAAAACACAATACATAATAATAAACAAAAAAAAGAAAAGAAGAAACACTACCGTCCAATTCGAAGGAACAAGAATCACCGAAAACAGCAGCCTGAAATACCTCGGAGTTACCATCGACAATAGAACAAACTTCAAAAAACACATACAAGAAACAAGAAACAAAGCTAGAGCGGCGGCATCTATAATTTACCCATTCATCGGCAAAACATGCAGGCTCAAGGTAAAAAACAAAGTTGAAAATTAGTCAACATAGCAATTAGCAAATACTGCTACCCGATATGGAGCTCAACAAGACATTATATCAGAAGAAAACTAGAAAGCAAACTACTAAGGAAACTAGAACAACGAACGAACATATATATATATATATATATATAACATATATATATATATATATATATATATATATATATATATATATATATATATGTATGTATGTATGTATGTATATATATATATATATATATATATATATATATATATATATATATATATATTTTTGTATGTATGTATGTATATATATATATATATATATATATATATATATATATATATATATATATATATATATATGTATGTATATTTTATATATATATATTTGTATGTATGTATGTATATATATATATATATATATATATATATATATATATATATATATATATATATATATATATATATATATATATGTATGTATATATATATATATATATATATATATATATATATATATATATATATATATTTATATATATATATATATATATATATATATATATATATATATATATATATTTATATATATATTTATATGTTATATATATTTTATATTTATTTATATATATATATATATATATATATATATATATATATATATATATATATATATATATATATATATATATATATATCAAATCAACGAAATTTCGTTTTGATCTTAAAATGGAAACAGTAACAAAGTAATAATATACGTAAATAATACACAAGCCTCAATAAACTGAGATTGTACCTTTTATAAATACATTCTTGACAATTATAACTAATTGCTGAAACTGTCTAAATTATTTTTGAAAGAACAACCTTCTAACGTTACATTTTACCGTCCTGGTGCATTTCACCATGCACGGTGAATATCTAAAGCAATTTATTGCCTAAAATATTTTTCTTTTAAGATCAGTTTAAACTTATACAAAAAGAAAAATCTGCTATTTATGACATATGCCTTTTTATAGTAAAACTGTATTTAAAAGCATGGTTTTCAGCAAATAAAGCACCATTTCACGACCTTCAGGTTTTTAAAGAATTAATAAAATATCAAAATATTGGCGCTGCCGTATCCCAGGCTGCAAGTAATAAAATGATAAATCATTTGTGGTATTTGAATCCAGAAAATGTCGCCGTATCCTTTTATGATGAAGATATTTTAATTAACACTAAGATAGATATGGTTAAGGCACTAAATAGAGAAGGATTAAAAGAAGAAGGTATTAAAAGAGCAACAATAAGTTGACTTGATGAAATCAAGCATAAAGAAATGACAGTTATAAAGAGTTTTGTAAAGGTATACGTAGTTTTAAAGTCATAAACGACACAGCTGAGAGAGACCTCAAACTAATTGATGTATATAATAAGATATTAACTTAAGATGAAGAACAACAACAATACTTACTTCAAGTTATTTCGCACTATAAGAAACGTTTTTCAAATGTTAACAATGAAACAACGTTGCAGGTTTTAGAGTAGTGTTAGGTAGTCTTATATGCCTAGGTTTAATTTAAAATTACTTAAGTAAAATGTTATACAAATACTTTTATCTTTATAATTAAATCATTCTACACTTAAAAAAAGCTTCCTTAGCACTAGATATTGGATATGAGTGTTTTATTCTGTATTCCTATGTATGTGTATCTTTCATGAGCGATAATTTAGTATTATATAATACATTCTGCCCCTTAATATAAAATATAAACTAAATTTTGTAATATTAACATATGTTGTCATTTTCATCACCTCTTTGCGGTTTGCAACACCATTATCCCATCTAAGAAAAATTGTACTGAGGATGTTTCTTTAATGGAACCATTTAAAGGGGTGGCACCTTAAAAATTTAATAGTCGAAAAAGATGAGCCACCCTAATATATATACATATATAATTATATATATACATATATATATATATATATATATATATATGTATATATATATATATATATATATATATATATGTATATATATATATATATATATATATATATATATGTATATATATATATATATATATATATATATATATATATATATATATATATATATACATATATATATATATATATATATATATATATATATATATATATATATATATATATATATATATATATATATATATATATATATATATATATATATATATATATATATATATATATATATATATATATATATATATGTATATATATATATACTAAATTTTGTAATATTAACCTATGTTGTCATTTTCATCACCTCTTTGCGGTTTGCAACACCATTATCCGATCTAAGAAAAGTTGTACTGAGGATATTTCTTTAATGGAACCATTTAAAGGGGTGGCACCTTAAAAATTTAAAGTCGAAAAAGATGAGCCACCCTAATATATATACATATATATACATATATATATATATATATATATATATATATATATATATATATATATATATATATATATACATATGTATATATATATATATATATATATATATATATATATATATATATATACATATATACATATATACATATATACATATATACATATGTATATATATATATATATATATATATATATATATATATATATATATATATATATATATATATATATATATATATGTATATATATATAGGGAGATGATAAAAACGGAGATTTGATCAAATCCCTAAGCTAGATGATTAATTCACAGAAGATGTTAAAATAACAACTCTGTGGGGAGATTTCCCTAAAGAAAGTAAGTGATTTGATCAAATCCCTTAACTGTCTTAGTGAAAAGATGAAATAATATTGTTTAGATATTAAAAGTATTTATATAGTAAACCATGCATTATTAAATGTAGAGTAGGTAATACCACAATAGTCATTGAAACACAAATTATTTATTCGACACTAATTAACAAAAGAAATAGGTACTTAAGCTGATATTTTTAAAAACAAAAAGATTATTTTTAGTGAAATTGTAAACATTTTTAGTGAATGTAATTAATAAATAATAATGGTCACTCATTTTTATTGAAACACGTTGATTTGTGGCATCTCGAGTTACAAAGTACGTTACTTTTTTTACAGGCACATCTTCTTGTTTTACATTGTATTTTGGGTTGTTCACAGGAACACTTCTTAAATCCTTGATATCCAAATAAGGATAAATTTCCTGCAATCTCATGCAGACTTAGGTTAGTCCGTGGAACTGTTTCGGTAAATGTTGTAGTAGCTATTTGAAGAGCGTTTCTAGGTAGCCAATCTTTTATAATTCCAACTGAGGTACCAATCTGGTATAAATTATTTTTTATATCCAATGTTATCAATCCACAATGTTATTTCGATCTAACGGGCCTCTATCTACCTTAGGTACATCAACCAAAACTGTGGAATCCACTAACATGTCTTTGAATTTCTTCAAAGAAACTTGTTTCATTTTTTCAGCTGATCTTTTCAGGTGTTAAGTTGCCGTATCTAACAAAATTCTTAAATATGAAATTAGTTGGGAAACTCGGCAAAGGGCGCAACAGGTGTTCATACAGTGGGACCTTCCTCAGGGCACAAACTAAAAAAGAGAACGAAGCGACAATTGAAGTAGTACAGGCATATAAACAAAAGTATAAGTTATTTTATTTTAATATGTTGTTGTAGAAAAAATATATAGTAATAAAACTAAGAAGACCACTTAACATACATGAGAGGTGTAATGTTAATCTAACAAAAATGGCCATAAAACCAATTACATAAATGCGACTAACAATTAAGTAAATCTTACACAAAACACTAACATATTAATTCTGTAAAAAGGCATTTACAAAAGGGATGCCATTAAAAACCTTGGATGCTAAAATCAATTACAAATTAATTCAATTTTAATTTACCACTTGTGACCTGCAATTTGTATGACATATTTAACACAACGCTGACAGAAAACAGCCATCTGACAAAAGCAAGGGATCATTTAACCTACAGGGCCAAAGCCCATCGAAAACCACCAGGACAGGACCGGCTTTAGTACAAAATATAAATATATATCAACAAATTGAAAAGTCAGTAAAATGAAAAAAAGTACAAATGGAACACGTTTAAGTCCGGTATGGAAATTAGGATAATATGACGAACTGGAATTTAGAATAGAGAAAAAAGTTTGGAGAAGGACTAAATGATGAACAAAACATTCCAAACGTTGATAATTAGCGGCCATAATTAATGAGAACAAGAGGATCAAAAAGGCCAACCGATAATTAGTGAAGTAGCGGGAGGGGACAATAAATGGTGAAACGTAGAAACTAAAAAGACGAAAAGGAAAGTATTATGCAACAGATGACAACCCAGAGGTATTGTGTTGAGGTGACAAATCACATGAAAGTAGAAAGCTATATATGTTACTCAAGCCATCAAGGTCCGTTCTTTTGTTAATGTTATTAGGATTCTCATTGATGTAACACATTTCAAGAAATTCTCTTTTAGAAAAATGTTTTGAAAAATGGAGAATTTTAAGTTCATTGAAATTGAAAGAATGTCTATTATCAACGGAGTGGCTTGCCAATGCACACCTATGTGGATGACACATGTAAGTGGTCTTTTCAGTTTTATTACTATATATTTTTTCTACAACAACATATTAAAATAAAATAACTTATACTTTTGTTTATATGCCCGTACTACTTCAACTGTTGCTTCGTTCTCTTTTTTAGTTTGTGCCCTGATGAAAGTTCCAACCTAGGACCGAAATATTGACTAAATGAATACTGTGTGAACACCTGTTGCGTCCTTTTCCGAGTTTCCAACTAATTTCATATTTAATATATATATATATATATATATATATATATATATATATATATATATATATATATATATATATATATATATAAATATGTTTATGGATTTAAAAAGTAAATATTTTAAAGAACAAATAACTATATATATATATATATATATATATATATATATATTTATATATATATATATATATATATATATATGTTTATGGATTTAAAAAGTAAATATTTTAAAGAACAAATAACTGACAAGAATAAAAATATAGCGCCAATTTTAACGTTTTGTGGAAGCTAAGGCACCAAAAATAGCAAGTTTTAGTATTTAAATACTTATTTGTTGTATGCCAGTTAACTTTTTAAAAAATGCTCCACTGTAAACTGTTAGATGTTTGACTATAAATAATTATGCTTAAAGTTTGTCTACACAACAGTTATTACCGCTACACCATACACTTTATTTAAGAACTGGAGGTTGATTTCGATAACACAGTTATCATTAGGATTGACTAAATCAACCAAAAATCAGTAAAAATACCTTAACATTAGCGATTTCACTCTTTTCCTCTTAAGTATATATTATGATACATACATTACCTGAAAAAGGCTGAGCAGTTAAGATCGAGGGCCGAATATCACCGAAGATACCTTGGCTATTCGCCGACTTAAATAATTCAGTTCCTCGGGTATCCGAATATGTTGCGACGAAATATAAGGCTTTAGAGAAGTGTCTGTCAATGTTGCGAGTAAGAGTAATTCAAGAGAGAGAACGACAGTGAGCACGACAACGGCTAAAAAAACGCTTCTCAACAGAGCTAGGACGTCCATTGAGGTGGCAATATTGAATGTGCGTAAAGCCTCTTGCGTCGAAGTGCAGAAGAGGACCTACCCTACAATTCCTACGTCATAAAAGTACTAAAAATACTGTCCGAGACTCTCTAAATTAGTGATGTTGCTGGCTATAACTTGTTTCTGTGTTCTTTAAATAACGACGCTGCCAACCGCGCCAGTGTTTTTTTGTGAGGACATTTTTAATATTGACAATGTTCACGTCCTATGCGTTATTTCCAGCGAAAATGATGTTATTCAACCGTATTTCTTTCAAAAGAGGGAAACCTTCACGAAAGAGGTCTACTTACTCTTTCTGATAATGGTAGTGAATACGTAAATAGAAACCGTAGCCTCTGAGAGACCGTACAGCAGGATGGCTCACCAACACACACAAATCATCTACTCTAAGACTGACTGCCGGATAATGCCGGTTGAATTGGTGAACAAGTCGAGATATTTTATGGTGATCTCTCTCTGGGCCGCTATCTCAGAAGCATTTACAAGTATGGACAAACAAGCATGTGAGCGCTTCGGACTGATGATCGAGGCAGAAATTCAAATAATTAAACTCTCAAGTGACACACAAAAAGATTTTTTTTGTAAGTTTTACATTTCGACTTAAAACTTTGTTTAACTAAAGTATTAATTTTGTGCGAATTTTAATGACGCACTTTATATAATTATTAAAGAAATATGCAGTTGAAAAAAAACTTAATTTAGAAGGATTTAGAATAAGTTACCAATTCATTTCATATAATTATAATTTTCCATGGATTTAGTCGGATAATTTAACGATAGTTATAAATATCAATATAATGTGTTCCCTTATGTTAGGTATTCACACGTATTAATAAAATTGAATAATGACTAAAAATTTCCTAGTTTTTCTTTTCACACAGACACTTCTAATTAACCACCAATGAAATTATGTTGGGAATGTGGAATCCTTGGCACAATGACACTACTCAGTATATATCACCACTACACGAAACACTTTATTTTTGCACTCGACGCGCGTTTCGCTAACCATGTTAGCTTGATCAGGAGCGATGATTGACTAAAGCTAAACTACAATCTACTCTATTTATACTTAGCTTTACACTTGAAATACTCAAGCGAGACTAGTGGCGAGGCCATCAGTTCCGGTCAAGTAACCAGTAG
>CM032449.1:87156950-87171950 GCA_019049505.1 Pachyrhynchus sulphureomaculatus | reverse complement strand
ACAAAACTAATTAATCCAAACAGGTACTCTATAAATTATTTTAATGGATCCAGGTTTATTACTATTTTGTTGAGGAAAATTTGTATTAAAAATAATATTAGTATAATACTAATAAATAATTTATATCTTAAAATCTGTGCTTTGTTGTCGAAATATTGTTTGTACGATTTTATATATTAACAAACGCATCAAAGTACGTATGAGTTTTGCCGTACACAAACTTAAAAAATCAGTAAAATGATTTACCCAGTATCTTCCTTGCAAACACGTAGTTCTAAAACAAGTACTGAAAGTGACGTTCTCATACAAAGAGCAAGTAAATTCCGACCATTTCACTTCCTTTTCCTGAAACGGTATCTAAAGGTTCATCCATACTTCAAGTGTTATAACACGTAGGCTGAAAAGTTTTTGGTCTGACACATAGATGTCGCACTTTACAAAAAATCCATATGATTTTAAGGAAGTACCAACTTTTAAACCATACTTCAAAATTTGGTGACATTTCGACGATTAGTTTACAAATTACAGTGGTTTTAGTGACCTACTTTTGATATTTTCAAAACAATAGAAAAAATCAAATTTCGTGTGTTGATTAAACCCTGTTTTTTGATGGGAAAAAATACCGTTCAAATAAAGCAATGGCTTAATAAGTATTACGAGGACTCTGCCCCTGGAAAATCACTCATGATTTACTGGTATGCTGTATTTAAACGCGGTCGTACAGACACAAATGATGCTGAACGCTCTGGACGCCCAAATGAGATGGTTACACCGGAAAATATCAAAAAAATCCACAAAATTGTTTTGGATGACCGTTAAGTGAACCAAAAACAATAACGTGTTGATGATTTTGAACGCTGTTTGGACCTGTTTAAGCGCGATAAAAGGGATTTTTTTCATGCGATATGTGACAATCGATGAAATAACCATCCACCAGTACACACCGGAATCAAATAGGCAGTCAGCTGAGTTTACAGCAGCCTGTGAAAGGCACCCGAAGCGATCAAACAGTCGGGTTGGAAGGTTTTGGCCTCTGTATTTTGGGATGCGCGTGGAATAAGTTTCATCGACTATGCTGAGAAGGAAAAAATCATTAATAGAGAATATTATATAACGTTATTGGTGCTTTTGAAGGCAGAAATCGCAAAGAAACAGGCCCAAATGAATAAGAAAAAAGTGCTCGTTCATCAAGGCAATGCACCGTGTCACAAGTGAATTACGATGGCAAACTTGCTTCAGTTGAAGTTTGAATTCCTCCCCCAACCACCGTATTCTCCAGTTTTGGCCCTTAGCGATTATTATCTATTCGCAGATCTCAAAAAAATGTTCGTGGGAAAGCGACTGGGCTCCAATGAAGAAGTTATCGCCGAAACTGAGGCCTATCTTGAAGGCAAAGCCAAATCCTTTTACAAGAAAGGTGTAGACATATTAAAAAAGCGTTGGACTGATTGTATTGCTCTTAAAGGAGACTATGTTGATGAATAAAGTCGAATTTTGCAAAAAAATGTGTTTTAAGTAGCTCGACCAAAAACTTTTCAGCCTACGTGTTATTATCATCTAGCTCGAAAGTTATCATGTCAACAGATCCTCGGTGAACATTTAGAAAAACCGACTGGCGAAAATGAGAAAATATGATTTTCCTGATATAAGAGCCGAAAGACGTGAAGAAAAGCAAAAATTTCGGTGGGTAATTTTCTCACGAATATACCCGTTACTAAGAGAAATAAATACAAGAATTTACATCGATTCTACACAAGACCGAAGTCCACTTGGCACTTATGAACAATTTTTAGACGAATTACGGAATGTTGTTTCTGACTCGAAATTCGTACATTCTCTGATATTCTCGACATTTATTTTGCAAGAAAAAGGTAGTGCTAAAGATACTGCAGTTGAAAAAACAGATCCAGCCTCAATGATGGAGAACATCTTCAGGAATTTAAATCAGAATCAAAAAGATAGAGTAGTTTTATTAGCATCCGAATCAGTAAAAAGAAACTAGATTTAATGTATATATATATATATATATATATATATATATATATATATATATATATATATATATATATATATATATATATATATATATATATATATATATATATATATATATATATATGTCTACATATGAATAAATAATAAATAATTTTGTGTTATTTTCATCATGTTCTTATTATATTCAACAATTGGTTTCGCGCAAGACAACTTCTTTAAATATATATAATACCTGAACAAATTAATAACAACTGTCAGAATTTCTAGTTCAATTTATGAAGCCACATTGAAAAGGTTTTACCAGCTCTTCTCTAACCCAAATATTTTAAAATAATACTACTTTTTTTTAAATACAATTTAATAGTTTCAAAGCGTTGGCTTACCGTTGTTATAGAATAAGTTGAATATAAATTCAATTCAACCTTTTTTAGTTTACTCTGAAATAAAATTAATCCCCTCTATATACTTTTTCTTTTAAAATGACTGAAAAAAACAAGAGCACTGAAATCATCCTTCTAAATTCCTACTTCATCCTTTTTTTCATTTCTTTCTATATATATTTTACTACAAAAATCTTGTTTTATAATAAATATCTAATACCCCAAGAACCAAGGAATAATGACAAAAAAATGTAATGTTTCAATTCTGTGACTAAAAGAATCCTCCTCTAAAAAAATACACTCTTCTAACTCCTTTCTTCACCCTTTTGGCCCCTTTACATGTTTTATTATACTTTATTATGCTTAAAATTTGACTATTTTTCCGTCCAAAAAACCTGGAAAATCTCTCATAATATTATTGAAACCATACAAGATTATCCCATCTCTTTTACCTCCTTCCTCTATTAAAATTGAAACTAATCAAAAAATAAGTAAATTTGCATTTTCCAGGAACTCTGAAAAGGATATGTAGGATGATAAATCAAGCAATGTCTCTAACCCCTGCCTCATCTCATTAGCCCTTTACATTATAAATATAAAGCTTTACATTTGTCAATTACTTCAATCAAACAACCTGGAAAAATTCTCGAAATACTATTAAAATTATACGTTACGAGCCACACCTCTTTCACCTCCTCACTGAAAGTATTGAAAAAAACCAAATCTTGACAAGGCCATATAACGCTATGTATACGAAACAACGACTCTAATCTCCCCCCCCGCTGTTTTCATTATTTTTATGTTTTATTAAAAATATTTATGCATAATATTTGTTTCTTATCTCAATAAAAAACCAGGAAAAATACCTTACTATTAAAAACATAGAAAACTTATCGACATCCATCCCCTTAAGCAACCTCGCTTAAAAACTGTAGGATTTATACTCATTTAACCCCTAATTTATTTTACGCTAAATTATATGACTAAAATTTATTTATTACATCAATCAAAAAGCCTGGAAAAATTTTCATAATATCATAAAAATTTAACAACATTTCACTAATTCACGAGTTAAAATTGGAATTTATAAACATTAACCTAATTATTGAATTCCTCGACTACAAAAATCTTGAAAAAGACATAAAAACACGATATATCTGAAACTACCCCCCTAATTTTCCCCTACCGCTTTTACGACAAATATTTATGCACAAAATGGGTTTATTATCTTAAACAAGAACCAGGTAAAATTATCATGTTACTATTAAAATCCTAAAAAATTCATCGACACTGAAACCTTGACCCCGTTCTCCTAAATAGATATTATCCAACAACAGGTCTTAGTCCATCGTTTAGTGGTGTATGTGTACCAAGTTATAAATTGATATCTCATTCCGTTCGGGAGTTACCGTGCCAACAAACCGACAGATTGAAAGAGAGGCAGACGGAAATGACTATGTTTTTCGTGATACCTAAAGTGTGAAAAAAAGTAAAAAACTCAAAAGTTAATTTTTTCTCGAATACAGTACTTTCCTTTAGAAATGAAAGTAAAAGGAAATGTGGTAAAAAAATAATATCGTAGTAATATTTTAAGACACCAGTTTTAAAAATAGATGAACATGAAAAAATGGAAAAAGTGACTTTTCATTTTTATCCGATTTATAGTAATAGTCGAGTCAGTGAAGAGGAAAAATCATTGAAACTTCTTAATCCTCAAGAACAGTTTTTGATAATCTTTTTTTTTAATCTTTTTTTAATATAATATTTGAAATCAGAAATATTGTAATGGTGGGAGATAAATATTTATATTGTTTAAACAATAATAATGATATTTATGGAAAAAAAAATCATTTTTTCACGATATTTATTGAAATTTTAAATAACAAGGTGTATTTAAAGTCTTTTTCTCATTACGTCATTATAAAAATCATTAAATTTTTTATAAAAATTTTCAAAAATTTTTATAAATCAGCTCCGCTCGCGTGGACTTGATTCACTATTATCGTCACTGCTTATTCCTTATGTTACTTAACGTAACATAGAACATATGTATTTTATAAAAAAACACGTAAATCGGATAAGCGGTTGTCGAATGATAAGCTCACTAACGGATAGACAGACAGACAGATAGAGAGATGTTGCATTTTATATATATTCTATTCTTTACTGCATGATATTGTTCCATATTTAATGGTTTAGGCAGTGTATTGCAGGAGAACGCGGTAGCGGCAAACTTTTTTCCGTCTTGATTCACTATTATTGCCACTGCTTATTATGTTACCTAACGTAATAAAATATAACCTATAACCTGGCCAGTGAACATATGTATATTTTAAAAAAAAGCACGTAAATCGGATAAGTGGTTCTCGAGAGATAAGCGCACTAACGGACAGACATGCGGAAAGAGAAATTATTTTATATATATATATAAGATTATAGATAACCTGGATGTAGAAGTAAATCGGATAAGTGGTTCTCGAGAGATAACCGCACTAACGGACAGAGCGGAAAGAGAAATCATTTTATATGAAGATGATAACCTGGACAGAGAACAAATGTAAAAAAATCAAATCACGTAAATCGGATAAGTGGTTCTCGAGTGATAACCCTTTAAGTCAAAACTTTCAAAACTACACGGCTCTGATGGATCCATCAGTTCCTATATTAGTGCCAAATTTCAACTTTGACAAATAGTTTCGGAGAAGATAGGGTGTGACA
Source organism: Pachyrhynchus sulphureomaculatus (assembly GCA_019049505.1). NCBI lineage: Eukaryota > Metazoa > Arthropoda > Insecta > Coleoptera > Curculionidae > Pachyrhynchus > Pachyrhynchus sulphureomaculatus. The sequence goes on along the minus strand of CM032449.1, from coordinate 87,166,857 downwards.
GACAGACAGCCACCGAAATGATCTTATAAGTGTTCCGTATGGAATACTAAAAATGAATCTAGAGTATTGGAGACTTCATTCTCTTCAGGTGGTGGGTGGTTATCGCAGTGATTTTCACTGCAAACAATACATGCAGGTGCATGCAGACCACTCTTTCTGCAGCCATATGCTGCACCGTATCCTGTTTTGCAAGAGCAAAATATGATTTTCAAGACGTTGTTCGCTGTTGCTGGTTGCGTCATTTTTACTGGTGTCAAATAATTTTCTCCTTGCCAATCCCATTGTTCGGGAGGTAATGGAGAATTATTTTTCCATTGCTGAACTTATAAATAGACTCTTTTGATATGTTGGGCTGCATCTTCTGTCGGAGGTAGTGAACTAAGTTAGATGCTTTTATTCTTCAAGGCTAACGTTATGAAACGCTTATATCTCAATTCATTTAAACTTTAAAATGGAAATGGATTTTTTGTACAAAAAGCACCTCTTTTAATTTTCAATAACATTTGCACACAGTAAATAACATTTGCAGTTATAATAGTAATATAATCATCATATAATATATACACATAGTGTATATATATTTCTAGACTCTCATTATACTGCATTTTTATGAGAAAATTTTGCTTAAAAACTATATCTTATACTACAGATTCAATAAAAAAAAATTGCGTTTTAATAAATATCGTGAAAAAAATGAATTTTTTCCATAAATATCATCATTATTGTTTAAACAATATAAATATTTATGTTCCCTCACTACAATATTTCTGATTTCAAATAATGTATTAAAACAAACATTTAAAAAAAAATGATCAAAATCGGAACTGTTCTTGAGGATTAAGAAGTAAAATATAAATAAAAACGTGCCTAATATTTCGTGCCTATCTTTGGCGCTCATCTACTGGCAGTTGGATATTAAAGTTATGGTTATCACAAAATTTATCTAGAAAATTTTGACCCGTGCAAGTGTGTATAATAAAATAACAAATACATTTTCCATAGAACGTATCAACATGGTTTCGTATTTAATTTCAGTGGTGCTGAAAGGTACGATTTAATATGTCTAATGTAATATCGTGTCTTTCGCTAGTAAGCTTTCATCTTTAGTGTTCCGTGGGGAACACTTATAAGATCACTTCGGTGTCTGTCTGTCTGTCTGTCTGTCACACCCGATTTTCTCAAAAACTATTTGACATAGAAAGTTGAAATTTGGTAATAATATAGGAATTGATGGCCTCATCAGAGCCATGTAGTTTTGAGAGTTAAATTTTGACTTAAGGGGTTAGTTTTGGGGGGTGAAATTGGAAGTGAAAAAAAAAAATTTTACTAGGTCATCGAGTGTGGTGTCAAATGAAAGCTTGTGAAAACACGAGTAAAATATATATATATATATATATATATATATATATATATATATATATATATATATATATATATATATAATATTATATGTATATATATATATATATATATATATATATATATATATATATATATATATATATATATATATATATAATATAATACTTGCGCGCACTCTTCTTTGTATTATTTTTAAAAAATCGCGATAAATCGCCCGCCTTATCTCGAAAAGTAGAAAAATTTTGAAAAAATTCTGGAATATTCTCCACGGGGTGTAGATTGAATAAAAATTATCACGAGTGCATTACCTTTAATAATTTATCTGGTATTTAAAAAAACAAAAATTTCAAGGGCATCAGATTTCAGTAAAGATTGGAAACAAACTTTATTGATTTTGTGAAGATCATTTTATACCTCTGTAACAAAATTTTTTATTTTAAAGGAATCAGCGTACGGAACACTAATTGCGCAAGTTCAACTTGCACTTGACCGGTTATTTTTTTACATGTACACTCTATCTAAGGTTAATCAGTACAGTAGGTGCTTTAAAAATCTATATAATTTTTGTAATTTTGGAATGATATATATTTCGCTGAAGTTTTTCCCACTATAATCTAAAAGTTGACATATAACAAGATCCAGTATTTAAATATTTATAATAAAAAATAAAGTAAATGCGTTCTGAATTAGTACAAATACACTACTTCTTAAATACACCAGCCTAAGGATAATAAAGTAAATAATGGAGAAATCATAATTTTCAATATTTGACAATATTAGCTACAAATTCATATACTTCAGAGTAAAATGTATATAGATGTGGCAGTCGATGGATTTCTTTCTAACACCTTCACTATCAACGCTGAAATCCATTATAGTCATGTCGGGATACTCCATTCCTCTAGCATCGTCACTTGATTTGTTAGTTGGAGCACTTGGCATGAATGCATATATATTGGAACTGGTGGATCCTTGTAGTAAGGCCGTTAAGGCCGTTTGCAGAAAAAGGAAAAAAATCGATCCTAAAGAAATAATGTCATGAATGTGGAAATACGTAAATCAGACAGATGGTCGTTTTTTTCGATCCCGTCAGTCGGCTTTCCTCAAATAACTTTGATAGAAAAAATATTAAAATATTTTTATGTTCTAAAACCCATAGATATGCGGCTCCTTTGGTATTCGCGATTAGAGCATTTATGCCGCGACTGCTGTGTTTTCTTTTCAGTGAATGTTTACTAGTTACGGAGGTAAGGTCAATGTTTTTTTAAAGAGAGATGGACTGACATAGTGATTAAGACATTTGCAGAAAGCATAGATTATAGCAATAAATGAGATAGATTGTGTCATTGGTACAGTTGGTTAAGTTTTAAATTTGTTACGGACAACTTAGGACATTTTAGAAGGAGATCTATTGCATAGTTAAGGAACATTTTATTTATTTATTTCGTGTGGCTGCACATTGCACACAGCACAATTGAAGTTAAATAAAATTATCCAAATGAATTATACAAAAATATAACTAACCAACCAATAAGGTAGACAAAAAAAAAATGTTTACCATTTAGGTATTTATCTTGAAATAGATCAGAGAAAAATCTATTCGAAATTCTGTTTTTATTTTACCCTCAAACAACTTTAAAAAAAAATAGTGGATCTTAATAATAAGGTTTAAATATTTCAATATTCTAAGAAGTAAAAATTGAAACGGGTAATTCACTAATTTTTTATTTGCTTCCTGGTAAAAAAATAAAATAAGTGTTGGGATGGATTGTTCCCAAATTATTTATTCTAGACTAGGAAGAATTTTTTTGTCAGACGTCGACAAAAAATTGTTTATTGATATTCCAACATATTTTTGAAATGACTTAATGTAATTTCCACAGTTTTTTGTACAGTATTTTTTGTAGCATTGGACATAAAGATTTTACAATTTTTTTTAAGGCTTTAGCGTTAAATCCCGGAATAGATGGTTCAACTATTTAAATGTGGCTTTTTGATTATTGATGATAATAGAAGCGTCTTGTAAGATCGATGTGCTTTCATTACTTGAGTTTGTTTGAGAGAGAGAGAGGGAGTATTTATATTTTCAACTGTTTTACACAAATGTTCGGGAAAGATGTTTTTGTCCATGGGCCAAACTCCACCCGCTTGAAATCCGTTCACAATGGTGCCAATGATACCAGTTCCTTTGTGAGCTTCTGCAAATAAACTTGGAACTTTATATTGCGTTACTTGACGACCTGGATTTGTCCTCAATCATTTTTCTGTTGCTAGAATATAATAAGAGCTCAGATTTTTAAAAAAGGACACTTCGAGTGGCTGAACCCGGTGATTAGTAAGGCCTGGCATTTGTATCATTAGCTTTTGCTACGTTCAACACTTCCAGGTTCTTCTAATGCGTTGTGTTTCCATCAAGCAGAAGTAACACTTTAGTTTCAGGGGCTGGCTTTACGACGCTTATAAAATGTTTCATCCATTTTACAAATAAGTTCGAGTTAATATAGCCAGTGCCACTCTCAGAAGGTGTGCTATTCCCCAATTCACGGTTTTGTCTCATCCTTTTGAATAGTTAATCCTAAAACTGTTTGCGTTTTTTTCTGAACGGTGGAAAATCCACTTTCATCAACATTAATTATTTTTGTAGACGAAAATTCATTTTTATTTACGGTTTGCTCTACTCTCTCCACTTGAAAACAGTTGTTAAGGAGGAATGGTTTAGTTGTTCCCTACGCCTTACGAAGGCCAAGGTCGGTCTTTCATGGGCGGGTGGGTTTATAAATGTTTGGTAAAAATGAGTTTTATATTTTATAATTCTCAAAAAAAAATTTTGAATTTGAAAAAAATATATTGAATATGGCCCCACGAGTCACCCATCTCAGTATATACAGTGAATTTCATAACACTCTGTATATATATATATATATATATATATATATATATAGGGTATTATGAAAATCGTTTAATATATTGGGACGGGCAAATCATTGCATCAAAAACAACTGTACAAAAATAATTATTTTAAATTAATATTTAAATAATTGGCGTGCCTGTTGAAAAACCATAAAACTTCACGGCCTAATCCCTCATGAGTTCTCGAGGAGCGACATTTTTAATTATAATTAAAAATGTCGCTCCTCGAAAACTCATGAGGGATTAGACCGTAAAGTTTTATGGTTTTTTAGTAGGCACGCCAATTATTTTATATCAGAAACAAGAGACTGCTGTATTATCACACTGTTGCTAAACCAAATATATGTTTTATTATTATTTCATTCTATAATTAATAAATAGAACTTTACCTATTTCTGTTTAGAAAAGCTTCCGATGGTGTAAAAACAAGTAACATTTTATGCTTGGTATTTTAACTGAAGAATTAATACACACAAGAGTCGAAATGTAACCTATACAAATAATTTTGTATCAAAAGCTGAAATTTTTGGTAATGGCCAAGAATTACTATATTTCTAAAATTTATGGAGTTTACGGTCGGCTCTAGGTGAAACATCTTAATATTTACACTTTTGAACTAAAATATGGTATAACTGTTTCACTGAATTTTTTCAGATCACTCTGACACGGGTTTCGGTCTTGCAACCATTTTCGAAGAGGTTTACAATAAGTCTAAACTTAAGTCCTAGAAGATATTACATTTGGATGGTTAACTGATACTAAATTTAAATTGAGAGGTAATAAAATTGGGTTAATTACAGGTAGTCTATCTTAACACGGCGTCTAATATGGGGGTATTTCCAAATTCTGTTTGGGTGTTCATTATTTTTATATTATTTTTAATGGCTTTTTTTATGCTAAGAATTTCTAAATAATCCATATGTTTTCCTTTTTGAGCACTGTACAGCAGCTTCACCCTCTCGTTATTAAATAGATGATTATTGTCTACGCAGTGTTCAGGAAAGCCAGTTAATTTTTGATTATTTAAAATAGAGTGCCTGTGTTCTTTTAATTATTGTTTAAGTTCCGTCCCGTTTGTCCCACATAGCATCACTGTCATTCCAATTAAGTTCATATATACTCGATTTTCCATATTTGTTAGATCTTTCTTTCTTTGAACTAAATATGGGGTTATATTGTTTTTATTAACACTTATACCGTTTTTTCTAACTTACTAAGGCTTTAGTTGAATTTATTACTATGTCGGTGGTATTAGTAACAAAATCAACAATAGCCCAAATAAGTTAGAAATAAACTGTATAAGTGTTAATAAAAACAATATAGGCCGATATCTAGTTAATAACAAAAAAAGATCTAACAAATATGAAAAATTGGGTATATAGGAACTTAATTGTGATGACTGTGACGCTGTCTATGTGAGACAAACGGGACTGAGCCTAGAACAAAGATTAAAAGAGCACAGACACTCTATTTTAAATAAACAAAAATAAACAACAATTAACTATGATCACCGCATAGACAATAATCACCTTTTTAATAACGAGAGAGTGAAATTGCTAGGGAGGGCTCAAAAAGGAAAATATATGGATTATTTAGAAATTCTTAGCATAATAAAGCCATTAAAAATAATAGAATTTGGAAATACTCCCATATCAGACGCCGTATTAACATAGACTACCTGTAATTAATCCAATTTTATTACTTCTTATTTTAAATTTATTACCAATTAACCATCTAAATGTAATATTTTTTAGAACTTAAGTTAAGTCTTATCGTAAACCTCTTCGAAAAGAGTCGCGAAACCGAAACACGTGTCAGAGTGATCTGAATAAATTCAGTGAAATAGTTATACTGTATTTTATTTTAAGAGTGTAAATACTATATTTCTGTTTAAAAAATTGTTTAACTTGTATTACTTTGTGATACCTATTTTATGTAGAAAATGTTTTCATTTTCCGGAATTTGCATCATATTTTATGATATTTTAGCCGGTTTAGTGCCATTAATGAAATTGTAATAAAAGTTAAACAACTTTTTAAACAGAAATTTTTCTGTTTAAAAAAATGTCTAACTTCTATTACAGTTTCATTAATGGCACTATACCGGATAAAATATCATTTTATATAACTAACCCCTAAACCCGATAGAACATAAAACATGAAGTAAATTACGGAAAAAAGGATATTTAAATAAAATAAGTATCACAAAGTTCACTATTTTTTTTAAGGGTAGACAATACGAGTATTAAATTATTTATCCTTCAGAAATTTTAAAGCTTAAAAAAAACTTTACCCATGACCTACAAAACTCATAGAATTGTCAACCTTCGCTATAAAAGCTGTTACTCGATGCGTTGCAGAAGTTGCTCTTCACAATTATAGTATTAAGGCACCGTTCCTTATTTGGATTCATGACGCCATTATTTGTGGTTTTATTTCTATCGTTTTCTGTTTAAAATTAAAAGTATAAATTGTTTTATTCTTACAATGCAAATTTTTTACAAATATAATTAGATTTAGGTTTTGTGTTGAGACACCTGTAATTAATTATATTTTCTCTTTTTTTTTCAGTTATATGTAAACGGCTTAGGTTGGATATAACTGTAGAGTTAAGTCAATTTAGTAAAATAATTTTTGAAACATATTGAACAAAGGTGATAAGTAAATAAAGGAAATATATTTGGTTCAAATAATCATTATACCTTTTATATTATTAAATAGTGCTATACAGTATTAAATAAGTAGTTTTTGTAGAAAGTTTTGGAAGATTGCTTCTTAGTTTTGACAATTAAAGGTAACTAAATTGTATCTTTATAAGAAAAATCTGTTAACACACTTTGGGGATATTCTCGGTTTAAATGTACCGAAAATGCAGGATTTTTAGTTACTAATAGAATTGAAATATATTTTTATTCCCCAAAATTCACTTACTTATTAGTTAATTCATCACTCGTAGTAGTCAGCCAATAATTGACGTCACAACTTTTTCCTGAATTTAATAATCGTAGACCGAATCTTGGTAACGAATGCGTCGGCTTGTGAGTTTTGCTTTTAAACGTAAACATACTTAGTGACATGTTAAACTATTTATGCATCTTTTCAATATTACTGTAAACAATTTCAAAATATCCAATACTATAGTACAGGTGGTTTACTATGTAAACAAATATGGAACATATATATATATATATATATATATATATATATATATATATATATATATATATATATATATATATATATATATTTATATTTAAAAGAAGTCTCTGAAATTCATTATTATTCCGTCCTTTGGTTAGTCTGAGTTTATATGTTATTATTATTTAAGTCTAGTGCATTTTTAAACTATTTTTGTAGTGTATTTTGGCTACAATTTTTTTTATATAATGATAGAAACGAACTTTGAAATGTAAATTTTATTATTATTCTATCGATACTTTAACTATTCCTGGCCGCTTTCACTGATCAGCCGAGGTTTTCATTATAAATAGTATAGGTACGACCGACGCTCATATCTTGCCCTTTATCTTTGTAAATTTGTAATATCGTCCTTAATTTAGAAGTAATAACACCGTTTGTTTACTTACTTTTTGTGTTGATGTGTGCTTAAGATCAACAGTTTTCAACTTAAAAAATGCTTTTAGTGCTTATTAATAAAGTGTGAGAATCCACATATATACTATACTTTATGTTAATACTGTGTTTCTCAACGGCTTCATAAAATTCGTTTTTTTTTATAAAAAATAGTAAACATCCTTATATTTGTTCAGTTTTACATTTAAACATATAACAAAATGTCTTTAAAGTGAGTTAATGTTTTTTTTTACAAATATACAAGCACTTAATTGTCAAAACTAAAAACGATCTTACAAAATTGCCTAAAGAAATTACTTATACTATTCAGTTAGGCCTAGGGCACATTTGCAATTTTTGGTTGCGCAACAGTTGGGTTACATGTTTGTGTACTATGCAGTATTATAAATGTGCGCACATATGCAACTACAACAGTATTGCAACTAAATAGTTTGTGTTTTAACACAAATTTTATGATTGCATCTATTTGCGCAATCGCCTTGTGCAGCATTAAATAGAATGGTAGTGCGCATACTTGCAATCAAACAGGTTGCGTGTGGTTCCAATTATTAAAATATTATACACACAGGACTCATTAAAACTTCCTTCATCAAAATGGTAGGTGAATGAATTGACTATTTATAACACTTTTTATTCATGTATATAGACATATTTAGAATTAAATACAATACGTTAAATGTACTAAGAGATATATAAAAAAAAGAAATAGAAGACGTTTCTTGGACAGAAAAGTTTATTGAATTAATTCGAGAAAAACCGGCAATTTAGAACAAGTCTATCCGAACAGAGTGACAGAATCTTAGTACGGAAGATCTGGATAGATATTTTCCAGGAATGATTCCCGAGTAGGGGAAGCTCGTTCCAAAAGAGAAATCAGAAAAAGCTAAAAATTAATATTGTAATGCAAGTTTAGTACTCTAGATGTTATCATATTGCCACGAAATCGATCCCTTCGGTGATGTGAAGTAGTTGACAAAATAATCCCTAGCTCTAGTCCCGCCTTTTTCTCCTTTTAAATTATTGGGATTACGATTTTCAAGAAAGTAATCATACAAAGTGCCCTCGTATGCTATGCAATTTCTTTTTCTAACAAAATCGTGAAGTATGCAACATACTTGAACAATGTAGTCGCAGAAACAAGTCTTAACGTCAAGTGGCCCCAGGAAAATCCTCCACTTACTTGCCAAAGGCACATTCCATCATTCTCCCGGCCCCAGTAGGGCCGTAGTTCTAAATCTTTTTTGCGACAGTCAATTGTTGCTTTCCAAATGACTGTAACATGTTTTTCGATAACGCCTCGTCTCCCACAAAAACAAAGGGCATAAGTATTCCTGAGTCATCGCCAGGTAAGGGTTGATCAGGTGTTATATTCAGTAAACTTTCACTTAGCTTTTTTCCGAACTTTGAATTTTCGAAGAGTCGAGTGTCACTGGAACTACCATAGGCTCTGGTATCAACAGAGATAAAGCAATAGTCAGCATTCACAACTGCCATAAGAACTGATGAATTTTTTTTTTATAGTTTATGAACTCAGAGCAGGTGTTATTTGGTTTCTTTATACCTATGTGTTTCCCATCTACTGTTTCCACGCAGTTGGGAAAGTTGGTTTTACCAGCGAAATTTTCGGCAACTTGACGTCACATTTCTTCGGTCTTCTCTAGAAACAAATGGCCTTTAGATGTTTGCATATTGCTTTACATGTCCCCATTACAATTTATCTGATTGTGGAAACTCCCAGGAGATATTCATAATACAGAGAGTGAAAAATATTTCCCGAAAGAAATGGAAATAAAATGTTAACACTTTTCAGTTATACCCGTATGTCATAATATAATAAGTACTTCATTAAACCAAAATCTCAGTGGGGCGGGGGATCAAATTTCTAGGTGGGGGTAGGAGGAGGAGCAACTTTATGAGTTTTGTAGGTCATTGGTAAAGTTTTTTAAGAACTTTTTCAAGATCAAATAATTGGTCATTTCAAATTAAACAAATAGTGACTTCTGTGATAATTATTTTATGTAGAAAGTATTTTCATTTTCCTT
>CM032449.1:87111950-87151950 GCA_019049505.1 Pachyrhynchus sulphureomaculatus | reverse complement strand
CGTTTTTTAAAAATTTTCTTTTTAAAAGGCTCGTAATGAATGGTACTTTAGTTATGTCAGTTTGGGGGTAATTGAAAAGAATTCGTCGTAAGGCAATTTTAAATTTAAATAATTACTAAACTAGAGCATAGTAGTAGAAAAAGGTGATGGATGGATGGATGTTTTATTTGGCGCGTCGAGAACTTAGATCATTGAGTGCCATGTAATATTAAGTTCAATTAAACTTTCGTATACAGGTAAGTTTCCTTGAGAAATCCGTTTAAATTTCTGATTCCGGTTTGGTCAGGTTTTAGGATCTATTTCAACGGTTTTATCAGGTTAAATTTAACTTTTTTTATTTGCGTCTTCTTTTGATTGGAATATGTGTGTTTGATTGTAAGAGTGAAATTGCAATTTGTGCAATTTGGTGGAGGTTCGTTTTTTAATAAGTGCGAATGAGTAATGTCAGTGAGACCTGCAGCAGTTTTTCTCCATATTACATTCTCTCCGCGTGACAGAAGCGTGAGCAAGGGTTTGATGAATTTATTCGAACCCTCCTGCAAATCCCAGTCCAGTTGAAATAGTTATTAGCTAGGTCTTTAGGCGAGATGATAAAGTTTAAGAAAGAGCCTGATGCAGATGGCAGATTTAGCATTTAGATTCGCCCTTTCATTTCCAGGGATAGCCATGTGACTGGGTACCCACAGAAAGGACGAGTGTATACCTCTGTTATAACCTATTTGTAGTAAATCAGTAATGTTCAGTAATATAAGATTTGAGAACTTGGTTGAATTTAGTGTTTGTGAAGAACTTAAGGAGTCTGTGATTATAAGATATTTTTTGCTAGTCTTAGATGATATGGCCCTTCTCAGAGCCTCCCTGATTGCCATTAACTCTGCGAAAAATATTGATGTAATCGGGTTTAGAAAAAGGTGAGAAATGACCGAAATTGGCGATATTTTTCAGATTAGACCATTTCGTTCTTGTTACATTGTTGGTTTACATTCTTGAGATGATATTCGAATAGCTAAAAAGTAGAGTATATTCATTCGTATTCATATGTTCACTAAAAAACTAGAAAAATGTTGACAAATGTCCACATTTGGTTAATTTTTCAGGTCCGACCATGTTGAGTTTATGTTTATGGTATGAATTTAAACTTTAAATAATTGTCAAACTTCTCAAATGTATATATTATTTTGAAAAAGGCGAAAAATGGCCAACATTTGTAAATACTTGAAAATCCTACACATTAAAAAAAACGGTTACTTTATCGTAATCTACGACCCCAAAAACCTATTATAACGTTGTAAAATTTCAAGTCTAAGTAAATGTATAGGATCCGTAACTATCCACATATCTATTTTACGGAAAATTTATAAAAATAAATAAAAAAAAATAAAAAAATATCAAGAAACTTGAAGGTACATTTTAAAGTACTATTCATTACGAGCATTTTAAAAAAACTATTCCAAAACGAAAATTAAAAAGCAGAGAGAATTTTGTCTAAGTTAGTAGTACTTATCCAACTGAGTGGCGTTCAGCGTTAGAAGAAAGCCCAAAAATATGAATGACTTTAAAAACCGAGCTTGTCCCTATTAAAAACATTTTTTTAAAGGGGATTTAATTAAAGAAATATTGTCCTCAATGGAAAAACTTTTTTTAGTGACAAAATAGTAACTAGTTGAAAAGGTAACAATTTTTATAAAAATGTAATGTTTTTATTATTAAATTTGTTTAAAAAAAAACCTATTCAAATGTGAAGAATACTATAGTAACTGTATAACCATAAATTCTGATCCAAGCTGTTTTTTTTTAATATTTCCCGGAAGATTGAATTAAAAAATTATTCTAATTTTAGTAACGATAGCCAAATTGCCTTTATAAAAAAAACAAAAAATAAAAGTCATTAAGGATAACCACCCGGAAATGACTGAAAAATTATCGGGTCCATAAGGACTGATATACCAACTATACTAACAGAACACCCGCAAGCCGCAAGGCTATACGGTGGGTAAATGTACTAAAAAGCACATTGCATCAACTGAAATCAAAAACTGTAAACCAACCCTGAAAATTTTATTGAGTATTAATAAAGCTTTTTTGAATTTGATTTTGACTTTCTGGTTAAAACTTGCCGATATTATGCAGTTGTATGGTAAACCAGTGGAAGCGTGAAAAAAATATTCATGACGTTATTTCTTTAGGGACGATTTTTTTCTTTATTATTGAGATCTGTTATTTAAGATGAATTTTCTGCAATCGGTGTTGCTATTAGGAGGCGCCAGTTCCAATATATGCACTGAATTTCATAACACCCGGTTTATATATATATATATATATATATATATATATATATATATATATATATATATATATATATATATATATTGTACCGTTTGAAAATTGGTTGCCCCAAGCTGGGGCGTAATTTTCTTGCAGCCCCGCTTTAATTTCTGATAATGAATTGAGTGAATCCTGATTTTAAAAGAACTAAAGAAATTAAACACACACTTATTTGCGGGGAATATATTTATTGATGTATTGTTCTGGTAACTTAAACGGTCTTCCTATGGGCTTCTAGGCTTTCAATGCAACACAAAACCGATTTCACACTTTTGAGAAGAGCCTACTTTAACTGCTCCATTTAGAAAACACACAACGCCCACTACGGCTTTATGATAAAAAAAACTCGTGCTTAACTTGGCTCTCGTAGATATTGTCGTAAGCCTCTACTGCGGCTCGGTAGAAATTAGCCTCTGCGGCTTGATGGTACTGCCTGGCGGCGGCTCGGTGTTCTAAGCCTGGCTGCGGCTTGATGGTCTAAGCCTCGATTCGCGTCACCCGGACCCTTAAATAAGCCGTGGGCACTCTGTCTGTAATATGGCGACGCCGGAACCAAAACTCCGGATACAAACATTTGACCAATCCCGGCGTATCGATAGATTCGGTCGCAAACCCGCACAGCACACTATATACCGAACGGCTTGGAATTTCTGATTAATATACCGCTCGATACAAAAATGAAAAGAAGTACATTATTAAGAGAAAAATCAGTAACATTATATGTCTTAAAATCTAGGAAAAAATGAATGTTACAATATATATATATGTATATACATGTATATATATATATATATATATATATATATATATATATATATATATATATATATATATATATATATATATTTATATATATATAATATATATATATATATATATATATATATATATATATATATATTATATATATATATATATATATATATATATATATATATATATATATATATAATAAAAGACTGTTTTTAGTCAATTTCCACTGGTTTAATAATTTCGGCTGTTTGAAATTTTGATAATATGTTGTTAGGACTATCTTTCAAGGCAATCTCAGTATCAATACCTAATGTCTCCGATTCTTTGATATTGAAGTTAGTTTGAATATTGTGTTTGAAATCTATTGTTAGAAGATTTTTTTGTCCCTGTCCGAAAAAGGTGTGTTAGAAATGTTAATAAATCGATTAAAGAATTGATGATCAGTAAAAAATTCTTTTTCTTTCTTATTTTGTGTTGTTATACGTTTTTGTTGAATGAGATACTGTAATTTATTGTATTGTTTCAAATATTTTTTATGAATTATTGTTTTTTTTACTTTTTCACGTGTATTCGAATCTAAGACCATAAATTCTATAAAATTTAGTTTAAATAATAATTCTGTGTGGATTACCTTCAGATACATGTTATATGAGTCTCTAATGCTGCTCTAAATGGATTTTTCTCTCTGTGTATATCCATTTTCTTTTGGCGAGTATAACTGCTTCTTTGGCTGCTTTGCTGGTGTTGTTAGTTTTCAGATTTATATACTTAGGTGTTAGTTGGTTTTGGAGGCACTGATTGAAAAACCAAATATTTTGCGTAGTTGTTACACATTTTAGAAGTAACTTGAAGTAGTTTGAAGCTAGAAAGCTTATATCAGCTTGTTTCAAATTTTGGATTGTTGTAGCTTCTACTTGATGGAAATTCATTATAAATATATAATAAAAGACTGTTTTTAGTCAATTTCCACTGGTATATATATATATATATATATATATATATATATATATACATATATATGTATATATATATATATATATATATATATATATATATATATATATATGTATATATATATATATATATATATATATATATATATATATATATATATATATATATATATATATATATATATATATATATATATATATATATATATATATATATATATATATATATATATGTATATATATATATATATATATATATATATATATATATATATATATATGTATATATATATATATATATATATATATATATATATATATATATATATATATATATATATATATATATATATATATTATACATTACAGACTAAGAAAAAACGTGAAAATACATATTGAATCTTAAGATGTCAGGGAGCTAATTAACTTAGTAAGAATTTTATTTTATTTTAAAAGGAATTACGGTACGAAACACTGATAGCGCAAGTCCAACTTGCATTTGACCTTTTTTTTTTTTATTTTTAAAGGAACTTTTTCAATCCATCAATAAAAAATGATAGTTCGACTAATAAATCTGAATATATATATATATATATATATATATATATATATATATATATATATATATATAATATATATATATATATATATATATATATATATATATATATATATATATATATATATATATATATATATATATATATATATATATATATATATATATATATATATATACACATACACATATAATGTTAAAGATAGAACAGATACCTTTAATAGATCAAATTTGATACATGTGTCAAATGCTACTAGCCTCAGCATTCATGTGAATAACAGAGACCACAAAGTCCTATGTAAGGATGGTTTTATTCTTGATAATGAAAGTAACTTCTTTAAACGAGAATTTTTAGAAATGTGTTATATCAAGAATTGCACCAACTAGATCAACCAAGAAAAAAAGGACATACAAGGTCTAAGCTCCATTTATACTTACCTCCTATCTCAAAATCTCACAAAAAATATAAAATGTAATCAATCATATAAGAAACTCTTTATCAAATCTTAATATCAATTTTCGATAGGTTAGGTAAAGATGTGACAATGACTCTCGCAATCTATCCAATGTTATATGGTCGCATGCACCATTCTTATTTGCTTTCGTGACAGTTGCGCAACCTTAGCCCTGGTTTTATTTTAACTGAAAGACTGCATTAAGTTGGCAATTATGGCTATTTAAAGTTGAAGAAGAAAATATGGCGGGAATTTTACTAAATGACCACTGTTGTTAGCGTCCTTCATTTTAGATTATTTTGCGATGTATAAGTGTTTAGAATTGACTGTTTGTTGGGTTAACATAAGTAATTTTTGAGTGTTTCCAATGCTTTTATATGAAGGGAAGGAACTGTTCTCCTGACTCATGAAATATTCCAGGCTCCTGATGAGGTTCATATACATGAACGAAAGAATGAAATACGAATACAATAAAAAAAAAAAATAGTGTAGAGTAAAATACATCGTATCATTCTCTCTTTCAAAATAGCTTTCTTAGTCATTAACGCAGGAATTAGATATATATTATATATATATATATATATATATATATATATATATATATATATATATATATATATATATATATATATACGTATTAAATACAGATTTATTATTGTCAAACTATCATTTTTATGGATGGATTTAGAAAGTTCCTTTAAATAAAAAAAAAACGGTCAGATGCAAGTTGGACTTGCACAATTAGTGTTTCGTACCGTGATTGCTTTTAAAATAAAATAAAATCCTCACCTAGGCTATGTTAATTAGGTCCCTGACATCTTAAGATCCAATATGTATTTTTTTTAATCAGTAATGTATAATAGTTATAGCAATCTTAGCTACCTAATGGCCAATAAATCAATCTAGCTCAATCTAATATTAAAAGTGTAAAACAAATATTTACTACCATAATATTTGTTTAATTATAAACAAATTAAATACAACTATTTTGTCTCTAGAGGAGTACTAATGTTCTAAAAATTATGTTAAAAAAATATCCACCATATTGTCGTGAAACATAGTTTTTATTATTTTTTCATTATACCAGATAAATAATGAAACGCAATGAACTCATAATTTTCACTCAATCTACACTTTATGAAGAATATTTCAGAATTTTTTTCAAAATTTTTTGATCAGTATTTTTTCAAAATTTTTTGATCAGTATTTTTTGAGAGTGGACAGAGAATTTCGGCCATTTTTTTAAAAAACAATACAAAGTGTGCACAAGTATTACATCATATATAGTTTTTAACTCGTGTTTTTACAACCTTTCATGTGACACCCTACTCGATGACCTGGTAAAAAATTTTTGTTTTCACTTTCGATTTCACCGCAAAACTAACTCTTTAAGTCAAAATTTAACTTTCAAAACTAGACAGCTCTAATTGTGCTATCAATTCCTATATTTATGCCAAATGTTTCGGAAAAAAAAAAGAGGCTGTGACATACAGAGAGACGGACAGACAGATACCGCAGTGATCCCATAAGTGTTCCGTACGAACCACTAAAAACGTTTACTATATTGGTTTATTAGTTGGTTGTTTGGTCTGTGTACTGCAGCCTCTTGCTCTTGGTTTCAGGTGCGTAGTCCTTTTGAGAAGGTCTTCCAACCCCTCAAGTGGTAATTTATCGACACGATGTAGATCTTCAAACAGCTTATGTCTATTGTGAATTAATGTCTCATATTAATATAGGATATGCATAGAGGTTTCTTCCTCTTTACCACATAGTCTGCATTGTGGACACACATTTTCTGTAAATGTTCCCTCAGCTGACAATGGTCGGTGATCAGCCTCACCACTAGTTTGGTCTGGGTTCTTGTTAAACGAAGGATGATTAATATAAGAGAAACGAATAAATAAACCCCATTGTATCATCGAAACTATCAGAGGAAGAAGGTGTTAAAGAAGAAGATGGAGAGAAAGAAGTATCAGAGGGTGAAGATGATGATAGGGGAGACTTATACCGAAGATACCACGTGAAGAAAACGCGGCTTGCATTTTACCTCAAAGGTGGTGTGGAAATTAATGCATCACTACTATTGCTGTATTCTATATGCAGTTGATGCTTTGTAAGCCGTATTACGGAACAACGGTTATATGAAAAAATTGTATATAATCTTTTTTGAAGAGAGTTATTTAGTTTACAATTTTTATAGATATCCGCAAAATACAATTTCCGTGCAAAAGTATATGAAGCCGGCGGATATCATAGTGAAATTTTTGTATATTTCTTATAATGCCAAAATAAAGGTATGTGCAAAAATTCAGCTAGATTAGAATTTATCGACAGATTACTAATTATTTTACTGCACAATTTATGAGTATCTTCTTCCGACTTACAGCTAGGCACTATTGCCTGCTTTCTTTGTTTCCCGCTCTATAGATCGTCGCTCCATCTATTTCTTGGACGTCCCATTGATCTTCTTCCATTCGGGACTTGTCACTTGCTATCAATACTATCCTGTTGTTTGCCATTCTTCCTATGTGTTGATATCATTCCACTTTTCTTCGTCTTATCCACTGGTTAATATTTTCTATATTACAAGTGCGTCTTATGTCTTCACTCCTTTCTCTATCCCTCAGTGTCTTGTTTGTACATCTCCTAAGTATTCCATTTCAGTTGATTCCAGCATCCTCTGTGTTATACTTGTATCGGGTCTTGTTTGAGATGTGTAAGTCGTTACTGGTCGTATTACGCTCTTGTATATTCTTGTTTGGTCTCCACGGAGAGAAATTTATTTTCAAATATGGTATCATTGAGGCATCCCGTTATCCTATTAGCCTTGTTGACTTGATGTTTTACTTCTTCCTCGATTTTTTCGATACTAGATATTTTGATGCCCAGGTAATCGACCTCCATCACCTGTTCTATTGGTTTATCTTCCATCACCAGCTTTCACTTAATCGGCTCTTTTGCTATTACTATTGTCTTGGTTTTTTCAGTTGAGATTAACGTATTATATTGTTTTGCTGCTATGTAGAATTCGTATAGCAGTCTTTGCAGATCGTTCTCGGTCTCAGCCATTATTATTGCTTCATCTGCATAACATATAATTTTAAGTTCATTTTATATCCCTTCTTTTTTGTAATTTCATCCATGACAATATTAAATAGAAGAGGACTTAAAGAGTGTCCCTGCCTGATTTCAGATAGTTGATTGGTTCTGTCATTCCTTCTGCTAATCTTGTGACTACTTTATTGTCTTTATATATATTCTCGATAGTTTTAATTAGGTCCAATGGGATATTCATGTTATATAACAGATGAATAACGTCTTCTAATTGCACATTGTGGAAAGTTTTTTTTAAGTCTATCAGGTACAAGTATGTTGGAATGGATTTTTCTTTTACCTGTCTCACAATGAATACGGCATCGGTGCATGAGCGCGCTTTTCTGAATCCTTGCTGTTCTTCTTCCAGTTGTATTCTCGCCTTTATTTTTGTTTGTAATGTACAGTTTAGTAGAATTATGCCTCTACGTTATTTGGATCTTCTCTTTCTCCTTTCTTGGGCATTAGTATAACTGTCGCTATTCTCCATTCATTTGGGATTCTATTCGATCTTATAATCCTCTGTATAAGTGTCTGGAGTTGCTTAATCAGAGAATATCCCCCATATTTTAGTAGTCCATTAACTATTTGGTCTACGACGGGAGATATACGGTTTTTTAATTTTTCCAATGCTTCTATTACGTCTACTTCCCTTATATATGTTTCTTCGTTTATCGTTATCTCTGATATTTATGGCAGTATGATACTTTGTTTCCTTTTATATAATTGTGTAAGATATTCCTTTCATCACTTGTGTATACTCTTTTAGTTCTTTCATCTCAGTTCTCTGCTGTTTTATGAATCTCCAAATTTGTTTTTGCTGACTATAGAAGTTTGATTATATTTTTTTTCCGTTTTTGTTCTTCTTACTAATTCGTGTGTTTTCTGTCCGTATTCTTTTATATCTTTGGTAGGCTTCATCTGTCCTAATTGACCTGTACTTTAGGTAGCTTTCTTTTTTTTCATGGCATTTCTCTTTGATTTCTGCACTAAACCATGATATTTTGTTCTCCATTTTTATTTTTGTCGTCAGTTTTAGTCCCTAGTGCCTCATATGCAGCTTCTAATACATTTGTTTTTATTTTTAACCAACCGTCATGTATGTTATCATGGTCATTTATTTGATTTATTCTGATTTTTTCTTTCAGTCTCCTCTCTCACAGGTCTCTCGTTGATTCTTCTTGTAGATTTTCTATTCTTATCTTTATTTCCAGTTCCTTATTTTGGTGTTGTTTTGTGTTTCTTATGTTCCACCTTAGTTTACACATAGCTAAATACTTTGGTGATGTCAAGCTTCTTACGTCTAATATATGGCGTGGATGTATTTCTCTGTTTGTTAGGACATAATCTATCATTGATCTGTTACCTTTAGTGTTCTCGAATGAATATTTATATTGGTATTCTCAATTCGTTTTGTAGCGCAGAAATTTATCATAAGCTCCCCGTTGTCACTTCTTATGTTTT
The DNA here is from genome assembly GCA_019049505.1 of Pachyrhynchus sulphureomaculatus. Classification (NCBI taxonomy): domain Eukaryota; kingdom Metazoa; phylum Arthropoda; class Insecta; order Coleoptera; family Curculionidae; genus Pachyrhynchus; species Pachyrhynchus sulphureomaculatus. The sequence goes on along the minus strand of CM032449.1, from coordinate 87,142,348 downwards.
CATTAAATCTCTGTTTAACTCCTGGTATTATCTCATTTCCAACTCTTACTTTATAGTCACCCATTATTATTATTGTTTTGTTAATTGGTATCTCATCTATCATTTTCTGGAATTCTTCATAGAATTGTTCCCTGTCTTTTTCTGGTTTACAATTTTCAGGTGAATAAATTCCCGCTACATTTGTCTTTTTGTTTATTCTTAGTTTAACCATTACTATTCTCTCCGATATGTACTGACACTTCGTTATGTAGTTTATGTATTTCTTCTTAATCATCAGGGCTACTCCTTCCTTTGCCCGCTGGTCTTTCGCCACACCACTGTAAAGCAGAATATATTCTCCTAATATCACTTATCCTTTCTCCCTCTTTTTGTTTCTTGTAAGGCGCAAATGTCTATTTTGTGTTCTCTATTCCCTTTTCCACTTCCTAGTCTCTCCCACTTATAGATTTTATATTCGAAGTTGCGAGTCTCATTATATCCAGTCCTTTCTAATTTCTTAATCTTGTCCTTGCATGTGTCGTCATCGTTAAATCCGTCCTATTTCGAGGCAGGGCTCTCATTCTGTGAGCGTTCTTAGTTTTTTTATCCGAGGTAGGTTGCTAGCCTGATCTAGGGACCCTCCTCTTTTACGTGGACTTGAGACCTTTGGGAATCTTATGTTACAATAATAAAGGATTATGTTGTTACCACCAAACGCGCATTGAACTGAAAATTTTATTCATTCTTCATATTTAAAAATGAAAATAACTATGATCCATTTGCTGTGCCTTGTATTATGTTATGAAACATTTATTACTATTTCATTATCAAAAAAAGAGAAAGATAAATTTGCTAATTTAAAGCATGTAGATGGAGTGCATCTTATACTGTAAAAAGTAACATATCCGACAAATCCCTATTTGTCAAGGTACATAGAAGAGCATAGTGGACCGAAAAATATAGCAAAGCAATGAACGTTCATGAACTATAATACTTAAGGCTTATCTCGTTATGGGCAAAGCTTTGAATAGGTGCTGCAATAATAATATAACCTTAAACGCCCTCCATATACAAAATATTTATGTGAATTATATAGATTTTTTCTTTACATTTTGAACCACTGAGAGGCAAAAAGTAATTGGGGTCAATTAGATGCCGTAAATTGCAAGAAGCGCCTGACGCCATTTTTTCATGTATAAAACGTGTTGAGATTAGCTACTATATAAAAAGAATATAAAACATTCTTAACAATAAGACATTAGGTGGAAGCAATACCTACCTGAAAAGTTGCGCCAACCAGTTGAAGCGAGTAATTTTTCCAAGTTACAATAATATTCGAAGATACCTATTAATACTATTACTATTATACCAGCCTAGTTCTATAATTCTCTAAAACAAGAGATACAAAAATAACTTTTAGGGACAAGCCAACAATAATAAGCACAAGAAAACACACCGAAACTATTTCCCTTCTACTAACAGGCAACCCAATGTCGGGACACTTTGAGCTTCTGACACCACAAAACACTAAAAACATCCCAAACAACAGTAGACCAATAAAAGAAGCATCGGGCGAGCGACGTAACGGTCGGGGACGTCGCGGGAAATGGCAGCTCGACCAAAACGATGAAGACCGGGTAACTGACAATGGACCTGCCAAAAGTGTTGTGCCGGCGAGTAAACCGACACCCACCAAGGCGGGAAAGTCAAGGCAACGCATGAGTTGTACTACAGGAACAAACGAACACACCATGCGTTGCTTTGATAAAAGCACAAGTCCTGACAAAGAAACCACTGAGAAGGGAATCACTCGCCGCCTAGACCCACCACCATCAATCCCAAACGCAATCGACGAAGTATTTAATCAAAAACTCCCGCAACGACAAAGAAATCCCAACAGCACAAAACCAAAATTCAAACGGCAAATAAGAATAGAAAAATAAGAAAACCAAATCAACAACATCAGGAGATATCTAGGACACCCTTACCCAGTTTATCAACGGGAATGTGTCCAAACGAGTCACGCAGAGTATAAACAAGATCAAGTCCGGGTCTCCCGACAGAACACTGCCAGAAAGCCTGGATACTCTGAAACAAAAATTATCCGTATATGCCGCAAGACTTCTTAGATACAAAAGAACCAAATGAGAGGAAAGATACCAACAACCTCTTCCGAAGAAGCCAAACACAGTTCTACCGGAAAACTATGCACAGCAAGCAGACAGCAGCGACCGAACCATCAAACAAACAAGAACTCACAGATCATTGGAAAAGTATCTGGTCGGAACCCAAACTACCCAATAATAACACCCACTGGATCAAAGCCAAAGAAGGCAAAGATAAACATGTGATAGAACAGGAAAATTCCACATTAACTACTGTGGGACCAAAGAGCATGATGAGGCGCCTGGATGCAAGAAGTTCCGGAGGCAGAATGGCTCCCCGTTCGGATCTCCGGGTGGGGGCTGGTTCGGAGGCGTCGACTTGCAGACATCATAATTTTAAGATAGATTTTTGCAACATACGAGGTATAAACTCGAACATAAATTCAGTGCATCAACACCTGCAATCAGATAAACCTCATGTACTCGCTCTATGTGAAACCAAGGTCAGTCCATCGACCAGCACGGTCAACTATCTTTATCCTGGGTACGACTTCTATTCCCGATTTAGGCGTAACTTTGGAATCTGTCTTTTTGTCAGAAGCGACCTCTCTTGTCAACGAGAAGAAGCTCTGGAGCCCCCAAACTTTGATGTTATATGGTTAAAAATAACGACTCAACAAACCACAAGGTTCATCTGTATCCTGTATCGACCACCAAGTGATACCAATTTTCGAACACTTTTCGCTTCTCTTGCAGACACCATCGATCATTTACAAAGTAACTATCCAAGTGCCGAAATTGCCGTCCTGGGCGACTTTAATGTCCACAATATCAACTGGCTCAAATATTCAAATACTACCGACGAACAAGGTCGTGAAGCTGAATCTTTCTCAATCAGTTATGGCTTAACTCAGCTTATTGACGAACCAACACGGATCCCTGATCGAGACGGGGAGTTCGCCAGTCTTCTTGATTTGTTTTTAACCACCAATCCGGAGATTTACACGGTCACCGTAAATCCGCCGTTAGGTTCTTCTGACCATAAACTGCTTTCGACATCGAGTATCCTGCCAATCAGTGACAGAGAGGCGCCTAGGCCGCGCAGGATTTGGCACTACAAATCTGCTAAATGGGAAGATCTCATGGAATACTTTCGAACTTTCCCTTGGATGGACGTTTGTTTTCGATCCGATAACCCATCTGACTGCGCCAGGGAGGTCTCCGATGTTATTTTGGCTGGTATGGAAGCTTACATCCCTTTTTCGAAGAAATGCTCCTCCAACGGCAAGCCTTGGTTCGACCGAAAATGCAAAGAAGCTGTTGCTTCTAAACATATTGCCTACCGACAATGGCGTGAAAATCCTAACACCTTAAATCGAAACATCTTTGTTCATGCCCGGAACAGATGCAAGGGAATTATCGACGAAACCAAGGAGGCACACAATCAACGAATTAGAAACAAAAGTCAAGGATGCCCGATGTTGTCTTCAGACAGCGCATCATAAAGAGTATTTTAATGAAGCTAGACACCAAGAAGGCTTCTGGCGCTGACGGAATACCTGCCATAGTTCTCAAAAACTGTGCAAGGGAACTAACACCAGTTTTTCTGTAGACTTTTTAACCTATCCTACAGAAAGGGAATATTTCCGTCCTGCTGGAAATGTGCCACGGTTCAGCCGATACCTAAAAAAGGTAAGAAGACCTTGCCAAATAACTACCGACCAGTTGCACTGCTTTCAATAATATCGAAAGTCATGGAAAAGGTTATCAATGAGCATCTTCTAAAATATCTTGAACGATTCAATATTATTAGCGATCACCAATATGGTTTTCGTAAACATAGATCAACAGGAGATCTTCTGACTTATGTAACACATGTTTGGAACAACGCAATTGAACACTTTGGAGAATCTCGAGCGGTTGTTCTTGACATATCCAAGGCATTCGACCGTGTTTGGCACGATGGACTGTTGGCTAAGTTGCGCTCTTATGGTATGTCTGAAAGGTTCTGTTTGTGGCTCTCATGTTTCCTCAGAGAGCGTTCTTTACGAGTGGCGGTCGACGGATTTCTTTCTAACACCCTCACTATCAACGCCGGTGTGCCCCAGGGCTCCATACTGTCTCCTACTCTCTTTCTCATTTACATTAACGATCTGCTGGAAAAGACCAGGAATCCAATCTATAGCTTTGCAGATGACAGTACGCTTGTCTCTTCATTCACCTTGAACGCTCGGACATCAGCTGCTCAGGCGAATATCCGCAGACAGCAGGAGGTCGTTCAACTTAACAAAGACCTGGAAGAAATTCTATCTTGGGGTGACAGTAACCAAGTGGAATTTAACGCTACAAAAACCCAAGCGACAGTTTTTTTCTAAAAAAGTTAACGTTGCTGAACCCGACATAGCTATGTCGGGGCACTCCATTCCCCTAGCATCGTCGCTCAATTTGTTGGGCGTTAGTTTGGGAGCAAATATGTCTTGGCAGGAACATGTTGCAGGCATAGCAAGGAGAGCTTCTCAAAAATTGGGAATATTATTTAGTACCAGAAAGCTTTACACCCCACAGCAACTGTTAATTCTTTACAAAGCCCAAATTCGACCAACTATGAAATACTGCTCCCACGTTTGAGGCTCCGCTCCCAAACATACACTGCATTTGTTGGATTCTGTTCAGAGAAGAGCGGTCCGTCTGATTGGGGACCCGGAATTGACCGGCGGCCTTGATTCGCTGGAACATCGAAGAACGGTTGGCGACTTGAGTCTGTTCTACAAGTATTTTCATGGAAAGTGTTCGAAGGATGTAGCCCGCTTAATTCCTCCCAAAGCGGTGCATGTTAGAACTACACGTCGCGCTGGTGCTTCGCATCCGTATGAGGTTCAGCTTGTTACTCCGCGTACGACGCTTTTCAAGCAATCTTTTATATGGAGAACGGAATAATTTGCCCAGCGCTGTGTTTCCCACCGAGTACAATTTACAGCGATTCAAGAACAACGTGAATCGCTTTTTCTGCACTCGTGCCGCTCCTGGAGCGCTTTAGGGACTTCCCTGCAGCACGTGTGCTAGACCAATAAAAAAAAAAAAAAAAAAAAAAAAAAAAAATCTTTTTTCTCAAAAATAGTGTTGGTGGTCTGAAAGAGCTGTGCGGCCAGCCAGTTTATCTACCTGAACCAGTAAATAATTTAACCAAATCATCATACATATAATCTGCAGTAAAACCTCTTTGGAAATAAAAAAAAAGTACCGGTACGAAAATTACAGTCTAAATAAAACGTGTTCAAAACTAAGCTAATTGAAACGTCGAGAATTTTGCAAATGCAAAATGACCAACAAATATAGATCCCATGAACGCTATATTCCATGCCTTTCCTCCTACGACTATAGTTTCTGAGCCTATACTCTTCATCAGGTAGGCTTTAGGCAACGGTATCGATCGTTAAGAACGGAGTACCGTGGAGAGCAAGTTGGAATGACTCTCGCTGGCTTATAGCAATCATGGTACTTTAAATAAACGAGGTACTACTCGTTGGGTAAGATATAGACTCTTGCGCCATCTGTTGAGCGTTTCGAACTTCGAAAGCTTGCTCAACTATATAAACTTAACATTGTTAGTTAGTAGTTATATAGTTGAGCAAGCTTTCGAAGTTCTATATCTTGCCTAACGAGTAGTACCTCGTTTATTTGAAGTACCATGATTGCTATAAGCCAGCGAGAGTCATTCCAACTTGTTCTCCACGGTACTCCGATCTTAACGATCGATACCGTTGCCTAAAGCCTACCTGATGAAGAGTATAGGCTCAGAAATTATAGTCGTAGCAGGAAAGGAATGGAATACAGCATTCATGGGATCTTTATTTGTTGGTCATTTTGCATTTGCAAAATTCTCGACGTTTCTGTTGTAGTGACCAATCAAGCAACAAACCATATTGCGAAAAAAAAAAAATATTTCGGAATATCGATTTGACTAAGCTAATTCGTTAATTTTTTACTTTTCTTGCTAAAGGAAAGAATTGTATTGGTGAAAAATTCACAATCCGAGATTTTTGCTTTTCTTTGCGTCTTAGGGTTCCCAGATTACGAAAAATATAGTCGCTCATTTCCGTCGGTCTGTCGGTTTGTTGGTACCATACCTTTCGAACTAAATAAGATATCAATTTCAAGTTTAGTGCATAGATATTATCTAATTAGGAGACGAAGCCCATAGTTTTTAAACAATATCGTTTCAGACCAAGGGGATAAACAGGATGGGGGTCGATAAATTTTATATGTTTTAATAGTTTTAATAAGAATAAGGTTACTTTTCCTGTTTTCTTTTGGTTGTTGAAATAATAAATAAATTTTAAGCGTAAATATTTATAGTAAAACATATAAGGGATGAAAGGGGTGGGGGAGGAGATTAGATAGGTTGATTCGTTATATGTGGTTTTTAGGGTTTTTGAAATCAAGAAATCCCAGAAATAGGTTTTTTTTCATTGCTTTCAATTTTAACGTAAGAAGGAGCTGAAAGGGGTGAGGATTGTTTAATACTGAAAATTTAAACAGTATTTTGAAATATTTACAGGTTTTTTGGAAAAACTTTAAAACGTATTATTTATAGTAAAATATGTAGGGTTAAAGAGGTGAGGAGGATTTTTGGTGTCGAGGAATCTGAATATTAAGTTATTTTTTACAATAGTTTTAAGTGGGAAGTGGGTGAAAGAGGTGGAGTGATCAAATATGATATAGTTTTAATAAAAGTTAAGGGCATTTTTTCTGATTTTGGCTGAGAAAAGGAAAAAATTTTGAGCATAATTATTTGTTTATTAGAAATTATTATTATTATTATGCATCAACGTATACGGGGTAGGAACGGGAGTTAGAAGGGTGCTTTCGTGTTTATTGTTTTATCGTTCTTCATCAGGGTTCTTTAAACTATATTGTTTTTTTGCTACTTTTAATATTAACGGGGGTAGAGGGTGAAAGGGGTGGAGATCATGAAATATTGTATTGTTTTAATATTATTATGGTTTTTTGTATAGAATATTTTATAAAATTTTAGCTAATTATATATAGTAACAGACATATGAGGTGAAATGAATGGGGTAGGGGGTTAGAAGGGTGGTTGCATAATGTACATCTATTGCAAAGTGCCTTTCATTATTTTAAATTTTAACACCAGTAGTTCGTAGCAAGGATTGAGATATGATTACAGAGTGACCTAAAAGAATGTTAAGTTGTTTATAGAACAAGTTTTAGGAATATAAGTAGAAAATTACTTACCTCCGATACAGTAGGTTTATTATTGTTTTACTCCCCTTGCTAAAGGGAAGTTTTATATTCGTAAAAAGATACTCTCGGCAAACTTTACTTCTCTTTACATATGAAAAATATAAGAGGATAAAAGGTGTCGGTGACGATATGTTGTATGGTGTTAATTGTATTATGGAAATTTCCCTGTCCCTTCACTTAAGAAAGTTAAATTCCCTACTTATTTTAGAACTGCATGTGTGCATGGAAAGAACTGGATATTTTTTAAACAATATAAGCTAATTAGAATGACGTTTTATTGTATTTGTACAAAGCATTAGCATAAATTATTTATAGTATTTTTATATTTATTTTTTAACTGACATTTTAAGATTTTATTTACTCTTATTAGAACACTCAAAAGCTAATGTAAAATTATGTAATGTATTTTTTATGGTAATGTCTGTATTAGTTAGATTATATAGTAAATATTTTCAAAAAGCGATACTAAGTTAGTATTAATAACACAAGTTGAAACGCATGCATGTTCCAATGCATTTTCTTGCCGTAAGGGGATTTCTTATCTCAGATTAAGGAAAAGTTGAGAATAGTCAAAATACTTATATTTTCTGAGTCTTTACTGTTAAAACGGTTAAACTCTGTACTCTCACTTGAGCTTTAGTAAATACGTACACAAAGCTTGGTGGTCCAGATTTCATTCTGCAATTTATAGTCAATTTTTCAAGGAGACTGACAAAAATTGAGGGACCAGATTGCGGAACTGCCTCTACGCGTGCCCCTATTTCCCTAGTAGGTGGGAGATAGGATAACGCCGTGATCGCATCGATCGACGGACAAAGTCAATTTACTACGCAATAATCAACTGGTCGTGTTTCTGGTGATTTTTGCGTAGAAACATTCTTTGGGCTTGTGCGCTTCTTATGGATATAGTCGTTTGATGAAATTATTGTTTATTTGTTATTAACAATGAATAAACTTTAAGCTTTTTAATTAAAAAATTGGCCAAAATGAACAATGTCGGGCTTATTTTTCATACATTTGGAAGTATTATTTCACAAATTCAGGTCAGTACGTTAATGTTTGCAGCAATTATGTGGATAAATAAACAAACGCGCACGCGCATGTTTTCATGCAGCTAATCATAGTGAGAGTTTGTTTTTTGAATGCTTTCTGCTACCAAAAAGACATTTCGTTATCGTAGCAAAATCAAATAAGAAAACTAAATGGTGTAACTGTTTAGATATAAATTTTTAAAGTAAAGATTATAAGAAGGTATATACGGTAAGGTATAACGTTTACAATAATTGTAAACGTTGGGGAAACTCAGTGAAATAGCTTCTCCAATTTGATTTTTTTAATAGTTTAACCAAACGGAAAAGCCAAATTGTAAAACCAAATGGTTTTTGAATTTTGGGGTAAAAAATTGTAAAAAAAAACGATTTTGAAGCGTGCATACACGTATACTTTTTATAATTTTCACGTGGAAAATTTATATCTACACAGTTACACCATTTAGTTTTCTTATTTGATTTTGCTACGAAAAATTAACAAATTAACATCAATATTTGGTTATTGTATTTTCAAATGAAATAACCAAATAAGAGAACGAAATGTCTTTTTGTCATTAATACCGAAGTAAAACAATAGATGTTTTTAGAATTCCACTATATTTATAAACCGTAACAATTGTTTCGACATACAATGTCTTCATCAGACGGATGATAACTTTAAACTAACTAGTTAGTTTAAAGTTATCATCCGTCTGATGAAGACATTGTATGTCGAAACAATTGTTACGGTTTATAAATATAGTGGAATTCTAAAAACATCTATTGTTTTACTTCGGTATTAATTTACAATGAATTTCCATCAAGTAACGGCTACCTCAGTGAATAATATAGTCTTTTTGTCAGCTGAAAGCATTCAAAAAACAAATTTTCACCGCGATTAGCTGCATGAAAACGAGCTACGCGTACGCTAAGAGCTCGTGCGCGTTTATTTATTTTATATATATATATATATATATATATATTATATATATATATATATCATTGCTGCAAAAATTAACATACTGACCTGAATTTTCGATATAATACTCGTAAACATATGACATTGTTCATTTTGGCCAATTTTTTAATTAATACTTAAATTTTTCAGCGTAAAGTTTATTCATTGCTAATAACAAATTAAACAAACAATTTTATCAAACGATTATATCCATAAGAAGCGTACTAAAGAGTGTTTCTATGCAAAAATCAACCTGATTCGTTAATTATTAACAGAAAAATGACGAGTTGATTATTGTGGTGTAAATTGATTTTGTCCATCGATCGACGCGTTCACGGACTTGTTCTCTCTCCTGCCTACTAGGGAAACAGGGGTCACGCGTAGAGGCAGTTTTGCAATCCGATGCCTCAATTGTGAATATAATAAAATTTAATGTCGATAGAAGATAAATTATCTCTTTTCCAAAGGAGTGTCTGATATGGTTAATACGTAAACAGGAACAATATCCTTCATCCATCATTTTTAAAAATGAGGCTGTGGATTTGCAGGGAGGAAGAACAGACAGTAATAAACCCCGCGCTGGAAAATCGATTTCTGTGTCTACTCAAGAGAGTGTTGCTGTGCATGTAATAATTTTCAATTTACTAGTCATAACATAATTCGTCTAATTTTCAAACAAAATACGTATATTTTATTTGATTAAATATAATTTGGTGTTATTAAACTCATTAAAAAAGTACTAATTTACAAAAATTTTAGAAAAACGACTTTTCTCCCAAGTGACAATAAAATCCTGTCCGCTGTGGCACGAGTGCCTTGGTTCGCCACCCCTGGGTTACACCAAATATAATTTTTCGCTTAAAAAAAGGTCCCAAATGGTCATCCTTCCTCATTTTCATGTACAGGTTAAATTTTGTGTACTGATATACGTTCTGTATATATGCATAATGGAAGCAGAATAACATAGTTGCTTCAAATTTAAACTGACGACATATATTCATCAAACAGCAATAATATTAAATTTAAATAACCGCTAAAATGCGTTATAAATCATAAGTGGTCTGAAACTGGTTTTAATATGCATGACGCCATAATCTTTAGATTTGACGATACTAAATGGAATTTCTAACATCTTCATAATCTTATATGTACGTGTTAACAACAATTAAATAAAATAAAAATATTTATGGTTTTCAAATTAGCAAAATCCTCACTGGTACTATTCGTTACAATAGTTAATAATAATCAGGTAATCAGATTCAGCCATACGTCTTTACAATAGATAAATAACACTAAATCGTTTTGCATTAGCTTATATAGTATGAAGAGAAAATGGTTGATATAATTTAAGAAATACTGATGTCAATAAATATACTATTTTTCTGTATCAAATGGGATAAGCGACAGTTCTTTATAACATTTCTAAGAAGTTATAATGGTAATATATATATATATATATATATATATATATATATATATATATATATATATATATATATATATATATATATATGTATATGTATATATATATATATATATATATATATATATATATATATATATATATATATATATATATATATATAAACAGTTGATTGTTGCTTAGTTTCCGACTCGCACGAATATATCCAAGTTTCGTCTTCTGTTACGATGTTGTATACGGATTTTACAGGTCCTCGGACAAATTCTTTGAGTATCTCCTTAGACCAATTGACAGGAATCTGTTTTTGACTGACGGTCAAATTATGCGGAATCTATCGGAAACAGATCTTTTTCACAGCTAAATGTTCATGCACAATCGAATGTCCTGCAGTCTTCGATGTCCTTAAAGATGCCTCTATCTCACGGTAAGTCACATGCCGATCCTCTTCAATCATGTTGCGCACAGCATCGATGTTTCTTGGAACAACAACTGATTTTGGTTGACATTCACGAAATTCATCGCTGACGGAAGCACGATCATGACGAAATTCTGCAAACCAATTGTAAACAGTCTTTTCTGATGGTGATTCATTACCAAAAGTTGAACGAGAGATATTGCCGTTGAGTTAAGCCTTTACTAATCGTAAAAAATCATCCAACGAAAATCCTTACCTGAAATTTCTATTTGTTCTCAAAACTGTTTTTTTCTTAAACGTTTACTGTAAACAAACTACTCGGCCAATTTTCGAGCTACAACTGTTTTAACAATAACAAATGTCAAATGTTACAACAATGGTAATGTCACGTCTTAATAGCGTCATGTAGTGGTCGTTTGTAAAAACTTGAAAGGCGGCCTTGTAATTATCCAGATTCAATATTACTTTAATATTTATTTGCAATACTTTGTGTTTTCGTATTACCTGTATGTATAGCTAAGTAAATTAATTTCTATGCTACGATAGAATCAGTTTATTAAGTTTTTAATATGATTTTGAGATAAAATTTTTAACAGGAAGCAAATAGTAGCAGACAATTTCTAAACTATTGGACTGAGGACTATGTGATGCTAAACAAGGGTGATCAAGCAACGTGTCATGTTCGGTATATGTAATGTGCAGAACATCCTCGATAAAGCGACATAACAAAATAATCTATCAATACCTTCCTAGTTAAAAATTCAAAAAAAGTCCAGTAAACACGTCAGTAATTGTCAGATTATTTATTGAATAAAGGAAAATGAAAATAATTAAAAATTAGTGCACTGATTTTAATTGTATCATATTTTTGTTAAAAATTTGATAACTTTCTTATCTGCTTTGCAACAATTACAACATTATTTAATTACTTAATTACTACGTACATAAGAAACGCCACTAATCTAAACGTGAGCTTAATTTTTTAGTTCCTATATTTTGCTCTGTATTTAAATTTAAACACACTTTACTCTTGATTATATTTTATTATTTTTTATTTTCCTTGTATACCATCAAATATTCTAAACTTTTGATGCTTGATTGTGGATTTCCATGTAATGCAGAACTTTTTATCAAGAATAACTTTTTTTGTAATATGTAAGATAAACTTTTGCTCCACATATATATATATATATATATATATATATATATATATATATATATATATATATATATATATATATATACATATATACATATATATATATATATATATATATATATATATATATACATATATACATATATATATATATATATATATATATATATATATATATATATATATATATATATATATATATATATATATATAAAAGTATACGTAACGGAAATTGTGTTGTGGTTAGGTTGGTACCTGTGGTACACGGTTCGCCCGCTAGGGCGATATAGTTACACTCCTCTCAAGTCAGTGTGCCAAGCGGCATCGGGATAGAAGGTTATGAGCGGCTCTTGAATTTTTTTATAAAAGTTGTTTTGTGTACTCGTCGTGTTTTAAGATCTCGGGAACTACGCGCAGCTGTTTTCTACTTGAAAAAATGCCGCAGAAACTGTTGTGGTGAATGGTTCTTCGGTCAAATGATGCAGCCCATATGGCTCTGACTGTGCGCCAATTTTTGACAAAAAAACGACATGACTCTTTTACCCCATCCACCTTACTTGCAGGATTTGGCTCCATGCGACTTCTTTATGTTTTTCAGAATGAAAGGAAGACGTTTTGTTGATATAGAATAGGTGAAACAAGAAACGACGCAGGTTCTGAAGGACACTGGATCAGACAAATTTAAAAAATGCTTTGAGCGATGGAATTATAGATTGGATAAGTATATTAGCTCCAATGGAGAGTATTTAGAACGAGACTATTTTCTTCTTTTTCCGATACGGACGTAAGCGACCCTCCTTGCCTTTGCCTCTGGTTGGTCCCTTTTTAAGTATTGCCACAGACAAAGTAGATCTACAGTTTAATGCCATTTCCGAACAGTCAAAGTGAAAGGGCTTTACCTAGCATGATACTACGGGTGGTTTGCCATTGCCTTCCCGAGAGAGGCGACCGAGCCGAGTTACGAACTCGGGTCGCTGGTGTAGAAAGCAGACACCTTGATCACTACGGCCGGTTCCAATTAAAACTATATTGCTGAAAAATATTTATCTAATACAAATATTGTATTGTTTACTTTTCATCTCCTAACAATCAGACATGTTTTTTTTTTTTTTTCATAGTAAAAGTTAGTTGGCACGCCAACGTTTCAAAATGTGAAAATTTTAAAAAATTCGCACGTGGATATAAAAAGGTTCATCATAAAATAAGTTAAACTGCTGATGGATGTATTACGATTGGCGATTGTGAGAGATAAATAAAATAACCGGCCTAGTGCAAGTCGGACTTACTCAATTAGTGTTTCGTACGTTGATTGCTTTGAAATAAAAAAAAAAGTTACCAAGGTATAAAATATTATATTAAAAGTTTATAGAAAATTAATAACCTTGAAAATTTTTTTTTTTTTTTTATACCAGACAAATTATTAAAGGTAATGTACTCGTGATAATTTGCGTTAAATCTACACAATGTGGGGAATATTCTGGAATTTTTTCAAAATTTTTGGCAAGTTTTTAAAAATAATACAAAAAAAAGTCCGCGCAAGTATTACATTATATATATTCTTGAACTCTCTCTTTTCACAGGCTTTCATTTGACATCCTACTCGATGACCTGGTAAAAAAATTTTTTCACTTTCGTTTTTACCCCCAAAAACTAACCCTTTAAGTCAAAATTCAACTTTCAAAACTACACGGCTCTGATGGGGCAATCAATTCTTATATTAGTGCCAAATTTCAACTTTTCGGAGAAAATCGGGTGCGACAGACAAACGGGCAAACAGACAGACGGACAGACAGACACCGAAGTGATGTTATAAGTGTTCCGTATGGAACACTAAAAATGGTTAAGTCAGAAAGGTGTTAGAGAATCATGTGCCTAATAAAATTGAATTTAAAAATTTATTTTATCTTTTGAGGTATTCGTAAAAACTTCGAACAAAATTGTTAATTCGATTTTTATTTAATTATTGTTAAAAATAATTAGTACTTTCTCCAAATAATTTATAATATCATCATCAAAAAATTTAAAATTTAGGCTTGGATTTTTAAGAATTTTTTAAAAGCTTTTTAAATAACGAATCATAAGTTGGTACGGGGTTTTATATAAAAGTTGTATGGTTTATGTATTTCCAATTACATACAGGCTATTGAAAAAAATAACGTTAAAAAAATATTAATTAAATATGAATGTTACTATTTTATTTTAATGCTAAATGATAAGATTTTCGCATGTTAATACGCATTTTAGATAATTTTTGGGTCAAAAGGTAACTTCAACTTAAACCTCCAAAAACACTAAAAAAATGGCCTCTTGCTGATAAAAAAATCTGTCTTATTTAATAGAAAAAATATTACGAAAGTATGAGTTGTTCTAAGTAATTAAATAATAAGGAAATATACATAATTTTGGCACTTTATTATTTAAAAATTACTAACAATACTTAAAATTAAATATAATTATCTAAAATTACAAAGTCAATATGATATCATGGGATTATGTCAGAAGTAATTAAAACCATTTAATGCAAATAGCCTGTATTATTTTAAAAAACTGAAAGTTTGAAAATCATAATCGTTAAAGAATAAATACAGTAAATTACGTTCCAAAATAAAAATATGATTAGCGTGACACCTAGAGCATATATCGCAGACGCTAAAAACTTCATATCACTATTATCATATCATTCTGGTAATTTAGCTTGGAAATATTGCTTCCCCTTTACTATAAATATAGCTACTGATGGGAATAATAAGCTTTCTGACCGCATAATACATATATATATATATATATATATATATATATATATATATATATATATATATATATATATATATAGTGAAATTCTTGCTTAGGCTAGATTCACACCATGATGCCGCTCTTGATGTGCTCTCGATTCAACAAAATATGTTTACAGAAGAAACAGTGAGTGTATTCACACTATCAATATCGCTCAGATTTCGATCTCATAACGCTTCAAGATCGATACGTCTCAAAGAATATTTTATCGGAGCGAGATCGGACTTGTCAAGGCTCGTCACGGTAGTATGAATATGTTTTCGATCCCGCTCCACTTCGTCCCCCGCTCAGTTATGCACTAGACAACAAGTGTGTGTAACGTAAAAATTAATAAAAATTAAAACACGTCAGTAAAAGATTTGAGAGGTAATTATGTATATCAATTAGATGACGGTACAGTGTATAATATTCACCTTCACTTTTTCAAGCCGCTAAATTTGGATCTACCCATATCCTTCTTCTTAACCTTTCTCTGAATTACATTCTCAAAATGTGGTATTTGACTTCTTACTTTTTGGTTATATTTTTGTTAATTTTTGAATCATCGTCTAAAAGAATAGCGATAATTGCTAATTCTTCAATTGAAAAGTTAAATGACATTATGGTATATATGCACTTTTCTCAACTACTCCGTTCTAACTTGAATCCTTGACGAAAAACTGAAGCGAGGTCTAAATCAGAACAGCAATGTGGATATGAGAAAATTTTATCGAACCGTGAGCATATCGAGAGTGGCCTTATAGTGTGATTCGAACCTTAATGACGATGAGGACAGTGGGCAGTCGCATATTATACTTATTGCTCTCTCGAATATTGTAATTCTGCGGTTTAGGTCCAAACTTAAGAACCTTGAAGGGATTTCGTATGTCCTTATTAGGGACTGCATTCATGCTTTTCTAAAATCACTGTGATATATCTTTATTTTATTACTTAGAACACATATTTTTCAGGATGTTTAAAAAGAGGCACGAATCACTTTAGTTTTCAAAAATGTATATGTCCAACGTTTCTAACTATAGACCTATTTCTATATTATTGCTTTTGCGAAGATGTATGAGCACATATCGACCAAGTTAAGTACCTTATTTCTTATAACCAACATGTGTTTCTTGTTAGGCATACCACAATGAGTAACCTAGTTTGTTTTTTTCGATTAAGGACAGATCTTGGATATCACTATCACTATAAGCCTAATTTTATCCAATGCTGGATGTAGGCCTTCCCTCTGAATTTCCATCTCAATCTATTTGCAGCTGTTGTCATCCATCCAATGCCCACAACCCTCTGTATATCATCCGGCCATCTTCTTTTGGGACGTCCTACGCTCCTTTTTTGTTCTTGTGGTCTCCATTCTCCAAGCGAACATTAGAATGGAGACCACGTGATCTTGGATAGTCGATTACAAATTGACGTGCACTATACAGATGTCTCTAAGAACTTTGATATGATCGACTACGGTATTTAAAAAAAAAATAAATGCTGTGAGCTTCAGTACTAACCTTGTTCTCTTCTTTGCTTCCTACTTAAAGGTTAGAATGAAGTATGTGCAGCAGTCATCTATATGAGTATGCCAAACATCGAGTGGGGCACCTTGCATCATCAATATTCTTATTTGTACTATAAGTGAAAATATCTCTAGCAACCCATTGTTATTTACAGATGACCTTAAAATTTATAAGATAGTATATGAGATACTTAACTGCACAGCGTTGTATGAAGATCTAATAATATAACAGTGTTGGTGTAATATTAACAATCTGCCTTTAAATGACTTTCTCAAATAAGGCGAACTTTGCTTGGTTTTATATTGTAAATTGAGAGAGAATTCTCTGATTTACTAGTATTGATAATACTATGCACAAGTCATGTAAAAACTTGTGCATAGTAGTTTGGAAGTCTGTGCATAACTAATACATAATAGTACTGGAGAAGGTTTAAAGGAAATTCTAAAAATTTTTGGCGTTTAGAATGATGGAAGGTACATTGCTCTTACAAGGGTTTCAAATTCTATCGTTGGTAAATCGTAAAAAATCCCAAATTATTAGGAATGCAAATAAAGTTTCATGTGCTTCAGAGAATAACTAACTCTCCTCCTCCCTATGACTTAATAATATCAAAAACCAATTTCGTATTGAAACTGACAATTGAGTTTATTTAATGTAATGTGTGTTTAGGTTGTCTTATATGAACTGTTTATTGATCAAGTCTCCAATCACTATAATATTCATGCAATTGTCTTATAAATGGAAAATCAGTTAATAGCGTAAAGAGAGTTTCGCATGAGTTTTGCGTGGTAGGGTTATATAAATTGTACTCTCAATATCCATTGACTTTTGAATTATAATAATAACTCCATACAAAGGAGAATCAAAAGCTAGAACGACGTAAAAGGAGAGTAAATTCACTATATAAATTTGGCCATGGGAATTTAACATTGAAGGAAAATTATAGTCTAGAAATATTATTTTATACAGCAGCTAGTAATTTGAATCTAAAAATTTATTAACATCTATTTTCATACATCATTGTGACGTCAAAGAACAGCCTAATTAAAGGTACATGACAAAAAATATTAGACAATTTAATATTTACGAACCCAACATAATCTAAGTTTCAGTTTCAAGAAAAAATTAACAGTGATATACGCAAAACGGAAAAGAGGTTTAACTTATTGAAACAAATTTGTTTCTCGTCTCGGGGAGCGCATCAACAGACATCTCTTATGTTTTACAGCAAATTTTTGATGGCTCTGCAAGTAAATGCCATCTTATGAAAATAGATAAACTGCAGTACAAAGCTTTGCAAATCGGCTATGGACTCTTGAAGTCCTCCTCAACTCCTACAATATTAATTGAAGCCATTGAACTACGAGTACATCTTGAAAGAGAATAATTAGTCCAGAAATACTTATTAAAGTTACATATAAAAAAACTCTCTATTTTAACTAGAAATTACAAAATATTCTTCCACCTCGTCTTTGTATGAAAGCACATTCAGGCATAATAGGCAATGTTATAGTTGACAAGATTGCAGGAACATCACCAAATACCTTTGACCTAAATAATTTCCAATTTTTATTCATTTTTAAAGAAATGCATGTTAACCGAACATAATGAAGTATTGTAACAATTCATCGCCTCAAAATGAATCACGGCTTTGTCTTCGACCATCTCTATAAAATCGTAGTAAAAATAATCCACTATGTGACTGCAGCGGCTGGAGGTTAACTAAAAGACATTCAGACGCTCTTATTTTATTTACTTATTATCAATAAACGGGAAAACCCCATTATAAAAGTTATAATATTCAATATATAAAGTAATAACAACAGTACAGTAATGAGTATTTAGATAGAACAAACAAAACATTATATAACATCACAGTTTAAAACACCCAATTTAATAAACAAGAAACATATCAGTGGTCACACACACCACTTTAATGACTTGCCCTTTAAAGCCAGATAGCGAGCCTCCGAATGGATTGATGGAAGGATTATTATTTAGGAAGAGCAAGGAGCTAGTCAATGGAGAGTGGACTCCATAGTTAGTACCGTGATGACCGATGACAAATATCTCATTTCTTCTTAAGCAGCGTTCTGGAACCTTCAACTGTATCTGCCCTAAGAGGGGTGGACAATCAATAACACCATTTAGCAATTTAAATATCGTGGAACGATCTGACACCCTTCTCCTGTCCTCTAATGTCCGCAGACCAAGCACACTAGCCAGGGCTCCTCTGTCACCAACCAACTCCAATCTATGAGAGCAATATCCAATAAATTTATTGACAAATTATTAAAACACAATATATCCTCATCGATATGGATCTCAGAAATACTAAAAAGCAACAACGTAAAGATTTTTTTAGATATCTCTAATTTTATTAAAAAGAATAATATAAATATTTAACGCACACATTATATTTATAACCATCCACATCCTTATGTGCCCTTCCTTTCTTTTTAAGTGTTCTTTATTGTCCTGTCTAATAGTCAAGTCACCCTGATAGACCTAGTGGCGTGAAACGAGTATCCCTGTGTCTATCCTTGGACTAATAATTTAGAGTGATACTCTCGACATTATTATATATTATTGCAACACCTACATGCGGTTGTTTTTACTTTTGTTCATTATTTTATTTATATATTATAAATACATGAGTATTTCGTGGCTTTTTGTGAGGCCAATATTTCGGAACAACAAAAAAATCATTTTTCGTGAATGTTCCTTTCCTGTTCCTTTAAAATTTTGTTAGTTTCCATGTTATTATTACTGAACGAATTAAAAAAAATAATAATAAAGCGTTGAGAGAAATATTTTTTGAAGCGGTAATATTTCAATGGAATCTGCGCTTTTCAAAATTTAAGTAGTTCATTTTCCATTGTTTTTTGTTTATTGCACCTTAAAAATACTTGAGCTGAAAAATTGTACAGAGGCAGAATATACCCGTAGGTGAGTATTTTTTATTCTAACTAGATAATGTGATCATCGTGGAAAAAATGGAATTGAGCAGAGAGGGAGCAACAGTATTCACTAAAAAAATAACCACTAACACCAACAGTTTTTTTTGCTAAAACTGAAATTTTTCACTCACTAATAACCACTACTTTTGCGTTAAAAATGTTATTTAATTTTTACTGTAGTTTCATTAAACGCAGTGTTGGACGATACCAAATATAAGTTTTTACTATTGCAATACAAAATGGCCGTTTCAATAAATAAAAGTTTTCGTGTCACTTCAATATATGTATTTTTTTTTTAATATTACCGACGTTGTTGATCAGATTTTGCGTAATTGTGTGTGTGACAATCCGTACAAATTTTTCACTTGAGAGGGAAATGGCAAAAAGTTATTAATGAAAAAATATTCCAATTCGCTTGTCCCAACAATTCCAGGTCCTTTTGGGCAGTCGCTAAGGCAGTTAGTCAAAACTTTACCAAATCCACGATACCACCACTCACACGGCCAGATAATTCCATTGCAACCACACCTGTTGAGAGAGCGAACTTGTTGGCTGAACTCTTTGCTTCACATTCTACTGTCGATTTCCAAGGAAAAACACCACCTACTATTCCCATATTGCAGTCAAGGATGCCCGATGTTGTCTTCAGACAGCGCATCATAAGGCGTATTTTAATGAAGCTAGACACCAAGAAGGCTTCTGGCGCTGACGGAATACCTGCCATAGTTCTCAAAAACTGTGCAAGGGAACTAACACCAGTTTTCTGTAGACTTTTTAAACCTATCCTACAGAAAGGGAATATTTCCGTCCTGCTGGAAATGTGCCACGGTTCAGCCGATACCTAAAAAAGGTAAGAAGACCTTGCCAAATAACTACCGACCAGTTGCACTGCTTTCAATAATATCGAAAGTCATGGAAAAGGTTATCAATGAGCATCTTCTAAAATATCTTGAACGATTCAATATTATTAGCGATCACCAATATGGTTTTCGTAAACATAGATCAACAGGAGATCTTCTGACTTATGTAACACATGTTTGGAACAACGCAATTGAACACTTTGGAGAATCTCGAGCAGTTGCTCTTGACATATCCAAGGCATTCGACCGTGTTTGGCACGATGGACTGTTGGCTAAGTTGCGCTCTTATGGTATGTCTGAAAGGTTCTGTTTGTGGCTCTCATGTTTCCTCAGAGAGCGTTCTTTACGAGTGGCGGTCGACGGATTTCTTTCAAACACCCTCGCCCCAGGGCTCCATACTGTCTCCTACTCTCTTTCTCATTTACATTAACGATCTGCTGGAAAAGACCAGGAATCCAATCTATAGCTTTGCAGATGACAGTACGCTTGTCTCTTCATTCACCTTGAACGCTCGGACATCGGCTGCTCAGGCGAATATCCGCAGACAGCAGGAGGTCGTTCAACTTAACAAAGACCTGGAAGAAATTCTATCTTGGGGTGACAGTAACCAAGTGGAATTTAACGCTACAAAAACCCAAGCGGCAGTTTTTTCTAAAAAAGTTAACGTTGCTGAACCCGACATAGTTAGTCGGGGCACTCCATTCCCCTAGCATCGTCGCTCAGTTTGTTGGGCGTTAGTTTAGGAGCAAATATGTCTTGGCATGAACATGTTGCAGGCATAGCAAGGAGAGCTTCTCTCAAAAACTGGGAATATTATTTAGAACCAGAAAGCTTTACACCCCACAGCAACTGTTAATTCTTTACAAAGCCCAAATTCGACCAACTATGGAATACTGCTCCCACGTTTGGGGCTCCGCTCCCAAACATACACTGCATTTGTTGGATTCTGTTCAGAGAAGAGCGGTCCGTCTGATTGGGGACCCGGAATTGACCGGCGGCCTTGATTCGCTGGAACATCGAAGAACGGTTGGCGACTTGAGTCTGTTCTACAAGTATTTTCATGGAAAGTGTTCGAAGGATGTAGCCCGCTTAATTCCTCCCAAAGCGGTGCATGTTAGAAATACACGTCGCGCTGCTGCTTCGCATCCGTATGAGGTTCAGCTTGTTACTCCGCGTACGACGCTTTTCAAGCAATCTTTTATATGGAGAACGTCATCCCTTTGGAATAATTTGCCCAGCGCTGTGTTTCCCACCGAGTACAATTTACAGCGATTCAAGAACAACGTGAATCGCTTTTTCCGCACTCGTGCCGCTCCTGGAGCGCTTTAGGGACTTCCCTGCAGCACGTGTGCTAGACCAATAAAAAAAAAAAAAAAAAAAAAAAAAAGCGAAGGGATTGAATTTATTTTGGTCTAAATTCAGGATGATTCCAGAATAGGAAAATTAGTTGAGGTAAGAACTAAGAAAACCACTTCATGCAGATATGCTGCTGTCAGATCGATGAATGAAGATCCTAATGCTTGCTAATAAAGCTAGAATATCCAAAATTACAGTTTTTTAAATAGTAAAGATATTTGGTTGGAAGAAGTTTCTGCTCTATAGATTCCTAAATTCTTTACATCAGAGCAGAAATATATGAGGAAAAAAAGCAGGAATCGATGCAGTAGGTCTATAAGGGTTTTTTAGCTCTTAAGTTAGCGAGAACTTGTCGTTTTCTGGAAAGCTGATGGCAACTACTTTTAGGGACTGCGAATGAATTCTGTTTATTGAATATATAGAAAAAGAGTCCACAAATAGTGAGAGGTTTACGAAAAAGATGATCTAAAATCTGACGCGGGTCATTAGAGAAAAAGGTCTGAATTTATGGAGAATCAAAACTTTTCTGTTGCACGTCTACTGCAGGGTATCATCCAAAGGGTGGAAAATTTTCTTTTGATGATAAGTTAAAAGCCTCTATAGTGTTCTTTTTTTTTAAGGCTGGGATAAAACAACTTGATGCTGGAGTAAATATATTAGTGTAATTGTAGTTATGTTGAAAGATATTTTTTAGCTTTTCGAGTACTCCTTTATAGCTATATATATAACTTAAAAAGCAACCTCGTAGTTTGAAGTCAAACAGTATTAGTAGCGTAATGTCTGGTTAGTGACCTTTACCTTATGCGTATTTTAGGACCATTTTTTGAGCGTTTATTTCGGTAATACATCTTGTATTTTCTATTTTAATTAATGGACAATTACTTACGCCTGAAAATATAAATCAATTTATTTGATGAGTTTCTAATATCATTTTTTTCAATTTCCACAATCTTTAATTATTTAACAAATTTTACAAATTACTGATCTTAGAAAAAAACGTTTAGATGGGAATTAGTTGTTCAGCTCAGGGTAGCAATAAACTATTTTTTATTTCTTGTATTTGCCACCGCTTTCCTATTATTATTATTATTACAAAAAAGTTCTTCTTTCTCACATTTGGTCAATGTGGTTCCATGTTTGGCTGACGGGCCAAAACCAAGTCGGCACAAACGCTATTACCATTCCGTATTAAGGAATGACCTGACAATGTTACATGTTTTCAAAATCACTGACTTCTGATTGTTTTTGTGTATGTTTGTGTTGAGTCCTAATTGTACTAAATGTGGTGTAAATGTTATTGGTGTAAGGCCTGTGGCTGATATAATGAGGGGGACAATGATGACTTTTTCTTGTCTCCATAGCCTTTTTATTTCCGTTGCAAGGTCTGTGTATTTGGAAATTTTTTCTGTGTATTTCGTTTGGATGTTTGTGTCGTTGGGGACAGCTATGTCAATTAGATAGGGGACTTTTTCCTTTTTTGCACTGAAAAATAATATCGGGTCTATTGGCGGAAACTGTTTTATCTGTATGGATACCGATGTCCCAGTAGAGCTTGTAATCTTCATTTTCAAGTATGGATGTTGGCGTGTATTTGTAGTAGGGATCTGTGTTTTCTATGAGTTTGTATGTTGTGGCTAGTGCTTGGTGAACTACTTTGGCAGCTGAATCATGCCTGGCTGTGTACTCTGTTCCGGCTAATATTTTACATCCGCTCGTTATGTGTTCAATTGTTTCTTTCTGCTGGTGGCATCTCCTACATCTGTCCTCTGTAATAGTCGGGTCTTTGATGATATGCTTTTGGTAGTTTCTGGTTAATATGACTTTATCCTGGATGACAAGTAAGAAGCCTTCTGTTTCAGGGAATAGCTGCCCATCCTGTAACCAGGTGTATGATTGTTTTTTATTTACGTGGTCTTGTTCTATGTGGTATCTGTGTTTTCCGTGGAGTGTTTTCTCTGACCACGTTTTCATCTTTTCCTGTTGTAATTGGGTGTGACTGTGTGTGTCTGCTGAGTGGTCCGCCCGGGATAAGTCGAGAGGTGTCTAGTTTTTGTCTGCTTTCACTGTCGCTGTGTGGAGGCTGGTTTGCTTGCTGTGAAAGAATTTCCTAAGTGCTTGTATTTGTTTTGTGTGTAATGATCTGATGTCTATAATTCCTCTTCCTCCTGCCTTCCTCTCGATGGTAAGTCTTTCTTTGCATGCGTTGGGGTGTAATTTCCTTTATTTGGTGAATTGAGATCGTATAAGGATGTGAATATTTTCTATGTCTGTTTGTGACCATTTGATGATACCAAATGAATATGTGAGTATAGGTATAGCCAACGTGTTGATGGCTTTAGTGAGATTCTTAGAGTTGAGTTTTGTTTGCAAAAGTTTCGTCAGTCTGTTTTTGAATTCGGTTCTGAGCTCTGTTTTGATGTGAGTGTGGTTGAGTTTGGTGCTTTGTTGGAAGCCTAGATATTTGTATGTTTCTTTGTCTTATTATTATTATTATTATTATTTTATCTGATTAGTTTTTTTATTGGAAACTTAATATTTCTTATCGTTGAAAAAAATATAATTTTTTAAAAAATCGGCTAAATATTTTCAGGCAAAATAAATTTACCCTAAGCTATTATAGTTTACACATATCATTTTTTGTTCTTGTTTCCATTCTCTCTCTCTTCTACTCGTTCATTCGTTATTTCCCGTCGTTCTTTCCTATATACATTTCACTAATACATACATGTTTGTTTATTATGTATTACACCTCTTAATCTATATTACACTACTTACACTCCCACACTTTACTATTTTAAATTCGTATTACACCTCTTAATCTATATTACACTATTTACACTTGTTGACTTATATATGTTCGACCATTTTATGCTATTCTGATACTATGGATTGTCCTTACAAAGGTTACTCGTTTATCCTCGCTGGAATATTCATGGCGATCTTCCATTTATTCATCCATGTCATGAATTGACGCAAATGGTTAACTATGTGTGCTCTGGCTACATTTGCATAAAAGGAATGGATATATATATCAGGGCGTCGCGTCGTCTGGAAACAACTTAGTCTTTGGGAAAGGATAGATGGAAAAATCCGTTATGTAAAGATTATAAAGCTTAGGAGAGAGTACTACCTGACCCATTCTCACCTAGAATTTTGTGCTCCTTAAAATGTGCGGTTAATTTGTATGTCAACCCATTAATTCACACTGTCAAAGGCTCTCTTTATATCGATAGCTAAAGCCATCGATAAAAAATGTTTTAATATGGCATTTCTCGGTGTCGAACACAATAATCGAATCTATTCAAATAATTATTATTTTTGTTAATTTATACTAGGAAAGATAAATGATAGAGAGTTTTTTGGCACGGTGCATTCAATAATTCTAATTTGTTTGTATCAACTGCGTGAAAGATATTTTTTTCTTATTTCAGATGTAGAGATACCAGTGGTGAAATTTTAATAAATGGGAGACATAGAAATATAAAAGAGTTTAGAGAACTGTCACGGTACATTATGCAAGAAGATCAAATGCAACCCTTGCTTACAGTAAACGAGGCAATGATGGTTTCGGCTGATCTTAAATTGGGAAATTCAATTAGTCGTACGGAAAAACAGACAACTGTAAGTAAACATCATTTGTCATAATTATCACTAACCTATGATTTGGTAATTTGTTACCTTACATAAGTATTATAATTATAAATGATAGCTGCTGTGCAAATGATTGATCATAAACCTAATGAAAACTTTTTTTTTTTCGAAACCTAGTATTGAAATAACATTATATTATCTATTATACTAATTTTGATTATTCTCTGTAGTAACCCTAATAATAATAAGTTTGTCTGGAATTAGCACAATAACTTTTGGTAAATAATCTAAAGTGTTTATTAGAGGAGAGAGAAAATAGATAATTTAAATATACAGATGATGATATGTGAGCAGTATTAATACAGGTATATAGAGTTGAAGGAGCATTTCAAAATAAAATATCATTATTGGTAGAATATGTGCATATTCTAGAGTTTATAACACAACTTTTTAAATCATCTTGCTAAAGTTATGATGTAGTGGTATGGAGTAAGTTTTTACCCTTGGTTGGTTGGTTATTTGTACTCGGGATTGACGATTGTGCCTGTTTGCGGACTGCAGCTTCTTGATTAATTGTACTCCCCTCACTTGGTTACATGAACGTTATCTCTTTAAGAAGGTTAATTAGCTTACTTTCAAGCCTTTTATGTGGTAATTTATCGCCACTTTGTGGCTCTCCGAACAATTTATTTCTATTCAGAGTTAAGCCGCATATTCATCTAGGACGTGCACAGAGGTTATTTCCTTTTCCCCATATAGTCTGCATGTCGTGGGACCATCGTGAATATCCATTTTCTGTAAATGTTTTCTTAAGTGACAGTGGCCGGTGATCAGTGCCACCACTAGTTTGGTCTGGATCTTTGTTAAACAAAGGACGTCAATTGTTAGTTTCTTTGAGGGACCGCCAATTAATCTCCTCGCATGTCTTTAGCCGGATGTTGGAAACTAACGATCTAGATGTTACTGATATGATTATCTGTTAAATCGTTTTTTTTTACCACCTGTTTTGGTATATCAAACACTAGTTCTGGACTCCTGCATGGTTTTGTAGCTCCAGATCTTGCTAATTCGTCCACTTTTTTATTACCTTTCATCCCCGAATATCTTGTAACCTACAGTAGTTTATTTCTGTTTTTCTTGGAGGATAGTTTTAATAGAAACACGTTTACACTCCATTGTGATCTTGGAGTGGGAGCCTTTAAGGCTCGACTGACTGAGAGAATATATGTATATTTTTTGGTTACGGTAGTCCCGTCTAATATTCTCGTGAACAAATGCTCGTATTGCATGAATTTCTGCCTGGACTATTATTGCACTTATCCTTAGCGGAATGTCACTTGGGCTTTTCTACATATATACCAACCTTTACTCCGCTTGTGTAATAAACCAGACCACTTGTCTTCGTCGGAGTCGTCACCTCCATCGATAGATTTGGATCACACCCAATTCTATATGGTTTTTCAAAATTTTACATCGTTGTCGAATAGTTTTTACCCCTAGTAATTAATGATAACTTATGAATAGAATTAAGGAGTATTGTTTCTAATTCAGTAATAAAAATAAATAAAATTTGCCAGTTTCAGATGAACATGTTATTAAAGTTACTAAAAGATAATTATGAAAAAAATGAGATTAGACTACATTTCATTTTGTAAAAATATTTTATATTTTAATAAAACGCAGATAATTGAGTGCTAACCTGAACTAGCGTTTTCATGGAATTAGTTCGGTGTCAGTCTACCACACCTCATTTTTTCCGAAACTATTTAGCTACTGTTTTAAGCATTAGGTACCGAGTGAAAATAATTTTATTTTATTTGTTTATAATTAAACAAATATTTAGGTAATAAATATTTGTTTTAAACTTTTTGATGGTTATGATGAAAAGCAATGACGTTACAGAACACTAATTGCGCAACTCCAACTTGCACTTGACCGGTTATTTAAATAAAGCAATTCATATGAATATTATTTATTAAACATAATTTGTTTAAGCTATATTAACTTTAATATATTATAGTAAGCAACAATTATATTTTTATATTTTTTGTAGATAAAAGATATCTTGGAATTAACTACGATTGCAGAATACTTTACATACACTAACGACTAGACTCTCTGGAGGAGAAAAGAAAAGACTGTCCATAGCATTGGAGTTAATTAATAACCCGCCAGTTTTATTTCTAGATGAACCCACTACGTAAGTAAATTAATACTTTCAACTATATTATTATTTTATAACCTTATTAGCGTATTTATTACATGTTTGTATTTTTCTAGATTCCTATATTATTGTACAGATAATTTTATATTCTAATACGAAATACGATACTTTAATTAGCGTAAAAGAGACAAAACATCTTTGCATCTGTTTTTGAATTAAATAGGATTCTTTCTTGCTAGTTTGCCGGCTTTGGAAAATTTTAATATATTAATATTTTTCCTATCTTTTTTCTACTACATCTTCGTTACGATTGAAGAAATCTTGTGAATGGCAGTACTTAAACCCTTTATATTTTTTATAATCATATGATGATGGGTTATTTTTGTCCCAGACCAGTTAAGATGGTGAGAAAGCTTTGTTTCATATTGTAACTATAACTAAAAAGAGTCTTTAGTAGTGGAATTATACCATTTTTATTTTAACAGTTCTAATAATTTTTCAGATAATGA
This sequence comes from Pachyrhynchus sulphureomaculatus, assembly GCA_019049505.1. Taxonomy (NCBI): domain Eukaryota; kingdom Metazoa; phylum Arthropoda; class Insecta; order Coleoptera; family Curculionidae; genus Pachyrhynchus; species Pachyrhynchus sulphureomaculatus. The sequence continues at coordinate 87,114,278 of CM032449.1, read as the reverse complement.
TAATGGTTACCTATACCGTAAAAGATGTTAATATTTTTTAGTTGAAGGTGTGTGCATAACCATTGACGAATGAACTGATATAAAGACCTGAAACTGAAATGACCCGTACTCAATAGAAATTTAAAATCCTTAGATGGCGTAAAAAAATCGCACGTCCATATTTTATTAGTATAGCTTTTGTGGAGTAATGTGGAGTTCTGTTTTGTGTTTGCACCGCTTTGCCTACCTAGTGAAACTCTTGTGAAAATAACTTGACGAAATAATTCGTCGTTGGCATAATCGTAAATTAAATGTTCACACATTATGGAGCTGATATCCTTGACATCCCAAGTGTGCCTTAACCATAACAATCAAATTGAGACATATCATCTGCTCTTCAACAACAATCTTTTAAATTTTTGATACGTCAAGAGTATTAACAGTAAATTGTGCCTTCCTTCTCTCTCTCTCTCTCTAGTTAGAGACTAACTTTATTACTATTATTACATGAATTGATAAAATATTATAGAATTTATATAAATGCATTGGGAGAACTTAGGATATTTGAACCTAAGGTATTTCGTGATTATAAACTTAAAATAAATGTCATTAGAGTTAAGATATTTAATGATTATAAATTTAAAATTAACCTTAAAGTTAACTTTAGCTAATCCTGGGGAATGGGATTGCTGAGTCTTGGCAGGCTGCGTTGGACATGGTGTGGGGGGCGGTAAGCGGTCCTGACTGTGGGGTTCAGGTGGTGTGTAGTTTTATCCAGGAATTGGGAGTTGCGCACAAATTCCTAGATTGTAGGCGTCTGGAGGTCTCTATGAAGCTGGGTGTTGCGTATGAACCATGGGGCTTCGGCGATGATACAGAGGGCCTTAACGGTCTGGAGGATGGATCTGCGGGAACGTGACATTTGGTACCATGCTGGGCTAGAGTAGGTCAATCCGGTTCGGATGATCATCTTGTGAATTGTCAGCTTGTTGTCAGTCGACGTTCCTAACCAGGAAGATGCCTATGTGGCCTATGAAAGTAGGCTCGTCTGGAGTGATCATGTTAAAGAGCGTTCGTGACTAGGTTTCCCCAGCGAACAGGCGACCAGGACCGACCTTTCGTTATTGGTATCGAAAAGCATATGATAGTTTGCAAGGTCAATCGAGTGTTTGTCCCCGCCTTGTTAGTGGATGGAAGTTAAATATATAGCTTTATTATTAGTTTGGATAAGCGCTGGAAACGGTGGTAGACGATGATTTAAGGATTAATTGATTAGAATCATGATCCTCCCGAGGCGGGCCCTGATTTTATCGTCCCTGTAGACTATATAGTTGAGGATTTTGAAACGGTGGTAGCGTTTCAGGAAAGTTTCTTGAATTAGGGCGATATCGACGCTATGCTCCTGGCCAAAATGTTGGAGCTCTTGTTTTGTTGGGGTTGATGCCGTTGGCGTTCCAAGTTAGGATCTCAGGGGATCACGGATTAATTTTGTTCGGGCGTGTGGCCATTTAATGGGGGAAAATGTTGAAAAGAGGAATGAGGGCAGGGTATTGGCGTTGCACATCTGCCATGTTTTTGAATATCTGCTGAACTGCGGCACTAAAGGCGTTCATTTGCTGAACAACTGCAAAGTCGGGAATTTGGAGTTTGGACAGTTAGTGCAACGGGCTGGGTTTTCTTTTGGTCTGGCAAGTGTGGAGGACAGATATCTTTGGCCACATTTTACGCATTTTGGGAAGGCTCTACATCTCCTAGAGGAGTGCTCGAAAAGTTGACAGTTGTAGCACCGCATGCTACAGCCTTGTTTTTTTTGGATTTCGATCCTGACTGCGAGGTTGCATACATACTGGAGAGAAAAGGAGAGAAAATATGGGATCGTCATCATTGGGGCATTGAAAGAAGGATCATAGCCGTGGGCTCGCCCCCCTTATGGTGTCAACGGATGATACGCCTTGGATAATGCACTTGACGATTAAGGCCTTTTGTGATGTTTTCGACGGTCTGTGATTCGTTTATTCTTAATAAGATGTGGTTGTATTTTTCCTGTTCAAGATAAAGGTGTGATATAGTTTCTTTTAGACATCTAGGAACCTGGTAATATTTCTGTAATCTTCTATAGAACGGGGTGCATTTTGATGCCTTCGGGCATAGTGACTCAATGCCCGTAGTCTGCATTATAGCTTTTTTTTTTATCGTGAAGGACAATTGGAGGTACCCTGGTAAAGGCTGAACGAGTAGCTTGGTTGTTTTGGGGGGTTTTAGAATGAGGGAGTAGGGTAACTTGGGGGCTATTTTTGAGTGGCGGGTGGGTTGGACGTATTAGCTTGGGCAGGTGCGGTGGGGGGGGGG
>CM032449.1:87085261-87111850 GCA_019049505.1 Pachyrhynchus sulphureomaculatus | reverse complement strand
TATATATATTATATATATATATATATATATATATAATATATAATATATACATATATATATATATATATATATATATATATATATATATATATATATATATATATATATATATATTATATATATATATATATATATATATATATATATATATATATATATATATATATACATATATATATATATATATATATATATATATATATAATTTATATATATATATATATATATATATATATATATATATATATATATATATATACAGTCCCTGGCCAAATTATTAGACGCACTGTATTTTTTTTTAGTAATTTTATGTTTCTTAAGAGTTTTTATGCAATAATGGTATATTAAAACTACAATATTATTTATTTTTATTAAAAGAATTGTTGTAGACTACATATTTGTATTTATTTTTTAACATATGGTAACACTGTGTTGACAAAGTGATACATGAACGTAAATAAGTACAAACCTGTATCAGTCGCGATCGGAATCGAGTCAGGTACGGACGTGTTTCTGTGGCTTTATGGACTGTGACAGTTTTATACTACTCAGTTATTAGTTTATTTTGTATGCAGTGTTTTTAAAAAGTAATTGGACTATTTTCATTATGGGTAGAAAAGGCGATCTTTCACCACGTAAAAAAGCTGAAGTGAAGGCCCTTGTGATTGCGAAAACATTTACAAACCGAGAAATATCACGAAGATTGGAGGTTTCTGAAGCTAGTGTACGACGCATAAAAAAAAGTCAGGGAAGGAATTAAGCCCGAAAAGAAAGAAAAGATGCGATAGGAAACCAATTTTCACTCCACGGTCAGAGAGATGTTTGAAGAAAATTTGTGTAGAAAAACAGATTTGCTACCACAAAGGTAATAAAATCACAACTCCAGAATGCTAGCGTAAATGCTTCTAAGCGCACTGTTCGAAGAAAATTGAAAGAATTAGATTTTAAAGGCCTGTCGCGCCGCCAGGAAGCCCAAGTTAACAGCTGCAATGAAAGCAAAGCGCCTGAAGTGGGCCAAACAATGGCAAGACAAAGATGTGGACTTCTGGAGATCGGTAAGATACAGCAATTTAATCAATAATTGATACATTATTATCATTTTCAGTTAAATAAAGCAAATAAACATGGAAGTTTATATATTTTTCCTATTTTTGACAGGTCTGCTTCAGTGACGAAAGCACATTCGAAATTTTGCAGAATAAAGCTCAGTACGTGCGTCGTCGTCATGGAGAAAAGTTTCATCCTGATTGTGTCGTCCCGACGGTTAAACATCCCACCAAAGTGATGATTTGGTCAGTCATCAGCGGCAAGGGCACTGGACGTCTGTACGTCGTCAAAGGAATAATGAGGCAAGATCAGTACAAAGAAGTATTACAAAATCGGTTGATTCCGCAGCTCAGAGAATGGTTTCCAAATGGGGAACCATTCACTTTCATGCAAGATGGAGCTCCCTGCCACACTGCTCGGTCTGTTAAAGCTTTTTTGGCAGAAAAAAATATCCCTCTGTTGGATTGGCCGGGTAATAGCCCTGATATGAACCCGTGGGAGCTGATGAAAAGAGAAGTGGCTAAAGATGTGATTACCAACAAAACCCAGCTCCTAGAAAAGATTATTCATGTGTGGAATCATCATCCTCAAATGCAGGAGGACAGTACACTCTTGCATTGATAGTATGCCGCGCAGAATTAAAGCTTTGATAGCGGCTAAAGGTGGTTCAACTAAATATTGACTTTTACTAACATTAATTTCACTTTTCTTTAAAACTTAATAAACTTATGCTTTTCTAAATTAATGCTGTTTTATTTATGTCAAATAAATAGGTAATTGATTGGATAATATAAAAATGAAAAACAAATCAATTTAAAATAATAAAACGGTACAATATCACTCGGTAATTAATATTTTACATGAAATCTTGCAGTGCGTCTAATAATTTGGCCAGGGACTGTATATATATATATATATATATATATATATATATATATATATATATATATATATATATATTATATATATATATATATATATATATATATATATATATATATATATATATATATATATATATATATATATATATATATATATATATATATATATATATATATATATATATATATATATATATATATATTATATATATATATATATATATATATATATATATATATATATATATATATGTATATATATATATATATATATATATATATATATATATATATATATATATATATATATATATATATATATATATATATATATATATATATATATATATATATATATATATATATATATATATATATATATATATATATATATATATATATATATATATATATATATATATATATATATATATATATATATATATATATATATATATATATATATATATATATATGTATATATATATGTATATATATGTATATATATATATATATATATATATATATATATATATATATATATATATATATATATATATATATATATATATATATATATATATATATATATATATATATATATATATATATATATATATATATATATATATATATATATATATATATATATATATATATATATATATATATATATAATATATATATATATATATATATATATTATATATATACATTAATATATATATATACATATATTATAGATATACATTAAAATGCTTAAATACAGTTTATTCCTAACTTTTTGACACCTGTCGAAAACGAACAATTTATTAACGCATATTAATTCTTATATAAAAATGTATACCTCACATTCACTGAGCTTGTGTCAGCATTACACGATTATTTAAACCATGTCTAAACGAAACCATGTTTGGTGTTGTACGATACTCTATATATACTATAATTTTTTTTGTATTTTCTCCTAGGTAATTATTTAAATTTTTTTTTTTGGAGCTTTTTACAATATTTTGTCAAAACATTTTGTTATTTTTTTTTTTTTAATTTTTTGTAAAAATCAAGTTAGTTTTACATCTACGTTCCAAAATATAAGCCAATTGGTTCAGTAGTTTTATGTTGTCCTCAAAAAGCACGGATACTGACAAGAAAACAGCTGTTAATAATCAATCACAAAATGTTTGGTGTAAGTATCACTATACTAGTTATATTATGTTATAACCTAATTAAACAATAAGACAGTACTTACTAAAATCAGCTGGATTAAAGTGCTTCGGACATTCTAAGCCCATGCTGGATAAAAACGGTACAACTTCTGGTCCATACCCCTGATAGACACATTGACCGGAGGACATAATGTAAACATTGTCAAATACTGAAAAAATTTTTGCACTTGGTGTGTGAATTGAACAAATTATTGTTCTTCCTCCTTGCGCAATTTGTTTAAGTAAAGTTATACATTGTGTACAGGATAAGTCGTCTAAACCACTGAAAAAAAAAACAAAATATTTAAATGTAAATTTAAGAAAATATATATGAAACTTAAAATTATTTGTAGAGTTAGCCGATACTTGATAAAAATCCATTCTAACTTAGCAGAAATGAAACAAAATTTACAAAACCCCACAAATTTACTGAGACTAATACTCATAAATTAGTGCTCATCACAGTGTCATACATAGATTTTTTCTATATCTCTATGAAAAGAAAATTTTAACATAGAACTTAACATAATAAAACTGACAGCAATTAATAGTGATTATGATGCCATATTAAATGATAAAATTCTTCAACCAAAACAGTACAAAAAAGAAAAAATAAATAGTTCATTGGCTAAATATATTACAAAACTAAAAAAAAAAAAACAAAAATCAGCGATTTATCAGTTAAATTACATGTCATGTAACAAAATTTATATTGGACCGACGAGAAGATCATTTCAAATAAGAATAAAATAACATTGTAGACGTTATACTCATGATAAAACTGGTTTAGGTGATGCGAAATGGAAAAATATGACTTTAATCTTAGTTTTAAAATTTAGAAAACAAGGTCATAAACCTAACTACCTGGAATTTCTGGGGATAATATGCATAAAAATTAGGACATTGTGCTTAGTGACCAACAATTTCCCTTTATTGACCCTTTATCACTGAGATTTTATTATTAATTTATAGTTTCTTATACTGACTATGTATTAAATCATATCTCCAACACATATATTTAAATTCATGCCAAAATCTTTAGTAATTGTAAGTCGCCTGAAGAAGACGCAGGGCTGTTGCAACGATTGACGTAGTAATTAAAATATAGTGGAAACCTCAACAAAACAAACTTTTGTTTTATTTCTGTAAATTCAAAGTCATTTCGTACCTTGAAGTATCGAAAATTCCTTTTTTATATATTCGTAGTTAGCGTATAAAAGAATAAACAAGACCAAGTTCTCTAAAACAATGACCTAGTTTAATTCGAATGTACCGATTAACCTAAACTATATAATAATGAAAGCAGCGCTTTCTATTAAATATCGATAAAGTATACCGTAACTCACACCATACTAAATCTTTTTCGTATTTAAATCAGAATGAATTATTTGATTGCAATAAATGTCTTGGCTCATTAGTCCATCTATATGTCAAAGCTAACCTACCTGTGGCAAAATTAGTTCAGTTTATATTTTGTGGAATTACCTAAAAGTAATCCATATATAACTAAAAAAATTAACTTTGAAAGAGCAAATTAATCAAAACTAACCTGTTTGTGGCGTTCACTTTAAATAAACCGAAATTAACCCAAATCGAATTGACAATATTTAATATATTTGTTTGTCTGCTTGTGGTATACTTAATTCTACTGACCAAAATTAATGAAAATGCACTTTTTGATTAGGCCTACCTATAAAATTAGGAAATATATAAGAAAAAATGGAACAAATAAATGAAAATTAATTACTTTGCAGACCATTTTTTGAAGATTCTTTTGGTTGTCAATTTATATTTTTACTAAAAGGTCCGCTTATATTATAATACATCAGAATAGCAATCTGTGATTATTATTCATTTAGTGAAAAAATATAATTTATTACAATTTATCTAGATTTTTCTGACACTAAAATATTTATTAAAAACTCAATTCCTGATTTTTAGGACTGATACCTTAGAATCAAAGTATTATATTTGGTGGTAATTTTTTTTATATTAAGGACTAGTACCAGAAATTGCAATTCGGTGCTTAATTAGAATGAACGAAAAAAATGAATTTCCTAGACTCGTTTAATATTTTGCAGGTTTTGCAGGTTTACCGAATATATTAACTGAACGTGTTTGTCTACTAGTTGTTTACCGATTGATCTTGTAATTAAAAAAAAATAATAAATTAAGTTTTTATGTGCAAAATTTTAGAACATTTAAATATGAGGTAGTTGGAATAAAACCTGATAAAGAGTATTTAACTTAACGTTTTATACAATTTGTATTAAATAAATTACTGTACACGAATAAAGATGTCATTGCAGTTCAGATGCGGCACAGTTAATCGTACCCGCTTCTGTAACTTCGTTTACATATAACAAAAGTTTAAGTAACTTTCCTCGCCAATGTTTTTTTTTTATAGTTACTCTTCTTATTTTCCCCACCATACTGCAAAACTATACTTGAAAATAAATTCATAAAAAGCTATTTACAAGAAAAATAATGTAAAATTTATATTCGTAATAAAATTGGCGAAGTTTACAAAGCTGCAATACGTGTACTCCAATTTTTTTAGGGATAATCGCATTCACGGTTCATTCTGGCTGTATGATATAAATATAATAAAGATTGATTTTTATTTTTGTACCATTTTTTTAAAACTCAAATGATGTAAATAATATATTTTTAATATTGAGTTGTTAAATGCGTGAATATTAAAACTTTCTTCTCGGGATAAGTGTTTTTTTAATGAAAAACAATTTTGCTGTTTTCGCCAAAACTGAAAGTGAATTTTAGTTTTGGAAAACGTGCCAAAAAACTACAAGAAATAAATAAAAATCTTTTAGTAAGATATTAGGTACTATACAACAAAAAAGAAACCGCGGATGAGTAGCGGAATCCTCCAGTAATGGGAAAGAGAAGGTTGGTTAACAATGAAAAATAAAATGATAACCAAAATTCAGAAGTCAAAGAAAATTAAAGCTTTAGAATAGAAATATAGCAATTTCAATGTCCATCAGAAAGTAAGAGAAATGACTGGTATATATAAGACTAACTTAAATGGATTGCTTAATGAAAAAAGAATTGTCATTATTCACAACGAAGAGATTTAGGATATTTGGGAGAAGAATACTGAACTATTTTATAATAACCGTCCAGGGTTCCCTCAAAAAAGTAATCTGCCTGGACCGAACATTTTTGAAGTATGATCAATAAAATCATTAAGCAGCTTAGATAACCTTGATGGCTTAGGATGAGGATAATATAAAGTTGCTGACCTAAATATCTAATCCTGTCTGTAATTTTGGAGATGTTCCTCTCCAGAGGGGTTAAAGCTGAATTTATCTTTATACCAAAAAATGTCGAGCTAAATTCTGTGAACAGTATAGAACAATAAGCCTGATGAGTTATCTCTTGAAATTGTTTCTTAAAATAATCTACAGAAGAATATATAGACTCTCCGAGGAACCCATATCACTAAATCAGTGGGGGTTTAAAAATTTGCTGGTACGTAGCCAACTTTTCTTAATATTTGAGTACTTTTTCAAAAATATAAGAATACGGATGTTGACATTCGAAAGTATATGATAGGATGCACCATCAAAAGACGATAGATATTTAAAAGGGGTTAGAAGCTAAAGATCTGAGAAATATTGCGAGCTTGTATTGGAACCAGTGTGCTTCTGTAAAAATAGAGAATGAAAATATTCCTACGAGAACAAATTTCAAAGAAGCTCTCTAGAAGATGTTAAGCTGCGAATCCAACTAAATGGAGAAGGACTAAATAATATTCAATATTCGGGTGACACTACCATTTTTAAATAACTTAACTAATTAATACAAATAAAACAAAATTTATGGTTATAAATAAATCCAATTTGCTAATTGTAAATCGAATGCAACCAAAACCCTATTAAAAGATTCCCAAGTTGTTACGTATTTTCGATTTTATTTCATGGTGCAGAATCATAAACAAACATTGGCACAAAAACAAGTAAAGATTGGAGGCCTTTAAGATGTGGCTTTATCATCAGATGTTAAGAGTGTCGTAAACAGATCGATTTACAAATGAAAAAAAACATCCTGCAAAGGATGAATAAGGAAAAAGAAATTTTAACCGCTGTTAAGTATAAAAGATAACTTGGGACTATTTTATATTTATTATATTCATATCATACAAACAGACTTACATCAGACCTAAAATATAGAGTGTCTACCTAAATTATTTGAAATTTACATACGGAAGCTTTGAGAACTTTATCAATTTTACTATACTGTATTTTATATTGTTTTGTTAATAGCGTTCCATAAATAATTTACCACTAAGTTTATTTTCAAATATAGTTCTGTATTTTGTAAATATAGAGAGTTAGTATTGTATTAAATAAAAAAAAAACACTGGGAAGACAAGTTATTTAAAATGAAATATATTTATCGTATACGAAAAATTACAAAGGGGAGTGCTGCACCGTTTTGAGCTAGAATATCCTGGTAAAAGATGGTTCAACAGAAATCGCACAAAATGTTGAGTTAATTTCATTGTATCCGGTTTTAGACAAAGCCACCTTTTCATATTCAAATATTTTAACATTTGGCACACAAAAATCCTAATTTATTTACAAAACTTGCTTTCCTAGTGTTTTTTTTTTTAAATTTAATACAATCATTCTACTCTCACTCTCTATATTCACAAAACACAAAACTACATTTGAAAAGAAACTTAGCGGTAAATTATTTATTGAACGCTATTAACAAAACGATGTAAAATTCAGTGTAGTAAAATTGGTAAACTTCTCAAAACTTCCGTATGTAAATTCCAAATAATTTAGGTAGACACTCTATATTTTAGGTCTGATGTACATAAGTCTGTTTGTATGATATGAATATAATGATTATAAAATTAGTCCCAAGTTATGTTTTATACTTCATTTAAAATCTTGAATACTATCTACTTTTGTTTCTCATAGTATAACCGACATACTCGACCTTCCAGTCTTAACAGCGGTTAAAATTTATTTTTCCTTACTCATCCTTGGAAGGATGTTTTCATTTGTAATTCAGTCTGTTTACGAACACTCTTAACATCCGACGATAAGACCACATCTTAAAGGCATTCAATTTTTACTTATTGTCCCAGTTCCAATTAGAAATTCTGCAGCTTTCAGGGCCTCGACGACGCTCGGAGTCGATTGTATCTCTCGATCTCAGCATCGGCGTAGTCGCCACTTTCGTGTCCTTCAGCGATAATATTCGGCACAATAAACTCATCGGAGAATCCTCAAATGTGATAACATGATTATCGACATCCGAATTTGCTCAAGCTCCTGGCTTGTTATTGGCCGCTGCCCAAACGGAAAGCGGTATGTCGTCTTCGTCGTCAAAGTCTACAGAAAAGTTGTTGACACTTTGATCGATTTCTGCTGTAAATCCGCGTGTCTAAAATCAGTTTAATCATAAATCATTAGGATGGCGTAGAGTAAAGTAATCTTAGTAATATTATTACTGGCATTCGGATTTGCTTCAAGGTTTTCGCTGTCAACTCATAATCCTGAGAATGTTCTCATTTTGTGAAAATATCAGATGTCCAAGCTTTCCGATTATTCTCGTAATCTACTGGTAATGACTGCACACCTCTGAAGCATCCTGGGCGTTAAGATTTACCGACCATCAACTTTTTTTAATCGTGCCACTCATGTCGCTGCAACCATAACAGTTTTCCTCTCTTTCCATCAGCATGCGTTTCTCCTTTAAAATTTAAAGTTTTATCTCGCGTTAGTCTATAAATCAACCTTGTCTTATCAGCATTAACAATCTGATTAACTGTAAATCTCGCACTCGTCATTTTGTCTCCCCGACAATGATTCGGAATCTAGTTTTGAATCGGTTTTTTCCTATAAAGCAGGACCAATCCACTGTAACAATGCTTGTTCCCCTTTTTCCTAAGTAGATTTCTTAATCCGTTTGGAATTCAAAATATCAGCATTAAATAAGTCTCAATCGTACTTTTTCTCTTCTTTCTTGTCGAAATGGTGGAATGAAATGCACCAAACTCCTACGCATGTGTTACATTTGATTCATCTGCTTTCAAACGTTGAATTACTGCACTCTTTTCTTCAATAGGGAAACACTTTCGACGTTTAGAAGTGTCTTTGAGTGCGTAAATTGACAGAATTATCACACATAATGCGTGACGATTACAAAAAAATGAATGATTGAGTCGCGAGGAGTGGAAAGACTGGTCAGAATTCGGGAAAAAAATTATTGTTTGTAAACAAATTTCTGGCGCGTCGTTATAGCTAGAAAAATCGGAGCGTAATTACGTCGGTTTAAGCGGTTGGTCGCTTTATCCGGAGTCGTTATAAGCAAATTTGTCGTAATACTATTTTATAGGAAACCAAACAAAGCTTCACATTTAATTTGCTATAACTGATTAGTCAGAGATTATCTCCGAATACAAGGAAACCATCCGCTATCTAAAAGAAGGCGCGAAGAAAGACGCTATCAACGAAAAGCGGCGAACTGAGTAAAAAATTGACGAGTTAACCAAGAAAATTAAGTCCTGTGCAGACTCTAAATCCGACGACTCATCTGATGAGGACGAGGAAACGTTAATATAAGAGGACCCCGGGTCTTCAAACTCTGACGCCTCAGTTTCCTCAAAGTCAACTACAAACTCGGAAGAACAAACCCCATCTAAAAAAGAAAATGGCTTTGAACAGCAAAATGGAAGGAAGTATAAACGCAGAAAGAGTCTTTAGGCGAAGAAGCGACCCCAATTAAAAGTCAAAACCAAGACAACTCAAGAAAATCCAGCGATAAGCAATCTTCAATTATAGCCTCGCAAACCCACCACCGCACTCAAAATGTCACTGTAGCTTCATTCTAAAACCCCCCAAAACAACCAAGCTACCGTGCCCGGGTACCTCCAATTGTCCTTCACGATAAAAAAAAAAAGCTATAATGCAGACTACGGGCATTGAGTCACTATGCCCGAAGGCATCAAAATGCACCCCCGTTCTATAGAAGATTACAGAAATATTACCAGGTTCCTAGATGTCTAAAAGAAACTATATCGCACCTTTGTCTTGAACAGGAAAAATACAACCACATCTTATTAAGAATAAACGAATCACAGACCGTCGAAAACATCACAAAAGGCCTTAATCGTCAAGTGCATTATCCAAGGCGTATTATCCGTTGACACCATAAGGGGGGCGAGCCCACGGCTATGATCCTTCTTTCAATGCCCCAATGATGACGATTCCATATTTTCTCTCCAGTACGTATGCAACCTCGCAGTCAGGATCGAAATCCAAAAAAAACAAGGCTGTAGCATGCGGTGCTACAACTGTCAACTTTTCGAGCACTCCTCTATGAGATGTAGAGCCCTCCCAAAATGAGTAAAATGTGGCCAAAGATATCTGTCCTCCACACTTGCCAGACCAAAAGAAAACCCAGCCCGTTGCACTAACTGTCCAAACTCCAAATTCCCGACTTTGCAGTTGTTCAGCAAATGAACGCCTTTAGTGCCGCAGTTCAGCAGATATTCAAAAACATGGCAGATGTGCAACGCCAACACCCTGCCCTCATTCCTCTTTTCAACATTTCCCCCCATTAAATGGCCACACGCCCGAACAAAATTAATCCGTGATCCCCTGAGATCCTAACTTGGAACGCCAACGGCATCAACCCCAACAAAACAAGAGCTCCAACATTTTGGCCAGGAGCATAGCGTCGATATCGCCCTAATTCAAGAAACTTTCCTGAAACGCTACCACCGTTTCAAAATCCTCAACTACGCAGGGACGATAAAATCAGGGCCCGCCGCGGGAGGATCATGACCCAATCAAATAATCCTTAAATCATCGTCTACCACCGTTTTCAGCGCTTATCCAAACTAATAATAAAGCTATATATTTAACTTCCATCCACTAACAAGGCGGGGACAGACACTCGATTGACCTTGCAAACTATCATATGCTTTTCGATACCAATAACGAAAGGTCGGGCCTGGTCGCCAAAAACGTTCGCTGGAGAAACCTAGTCACGAACGCTCTTTAACATGATCACTCCAGACGAGCCTACTTTCATAGACCACGGAATGTCTCTTCCTGGTTAGGAACGTCAACCTCCACCACAACATCACCGTCCTCCACCAGCTCTCCTCTGACCACTTACCAGTCATTCTTACACTGGGCGGCCCGGCCAACCGGTTTAATAATCCTGTCACTTATAGCTTCACTGACTAAGACGACTTCTAAAGGCTCCTAGTTGGCACCGCCCCTATTCCCACTATCTCCACCACAAGGAACCTGGACAATGCAGTCAATAAATTGACAGTGGATATCCAGACAGCCCTAGCTCATGCCACCGTTACCAAGGTCAAGCCCGCCACACTCAAGTACCTAGGCCTTCACTACAACAATCGGCTAGTATGGTAGAATCAGGTCGCCACCTGGGCCAAGAAAGCCAACCAACTCCTCGGTAAGCCGTACCCACTCCTCAACAAGTCCAGTAAATTGTCAACTGACAACAAGCTGACAATTCACAAGATGATCATCCGAACCGGATTGACCTACTCTAGCCCAGCATAGTACCAAATGTCACGTTCCCGCAGATCCATCCTCCAGACCGTTAAGGCCCTCAGTATCATCGCCGAAGCCCCATGGTTCATACGCAACACCCAGCTTCATAGAGACCTCCAGACGGCTACAATCTAGGAATTTGTGCGCAACTCCCAATTCCTGGATAAAACTACACACCACCTGAACCCCACAGTCAGGACCGCTTACCGCCCCCCACACCATGTCCAACGCAGCCTGCCAAGACTCAGCGATCCCATTCCCCAGGATTAGCTAAAGATAACTTTAGGGTTAATTTTAAATTTATAATCATTAAATATCTTAACTCTAATGACATTTGTTTTAAGTTTATAATCACGAAATATCTTAGGTTCAAATATCCTAAGTTCTCCCAATGCATTTATATAAATTCTATAATATCTTATCAATTCATGTAATAATAGTAATAAGGTTAGTCTCTAACTAGAGAAAGGGAGAAGGAAGGCACAATTTACTGTTAATACTCTTGACGTATCAAAAATTTAGAAGATTGTTGTTGAAGAGCAGATGATATATCTCAATTTGATTGTTATGGTTAAGGCACACTTGGGATGTCAAGGATATCAGCTCCATAATGTGTGAAAATTTAATTTACGATTATGCCAACGACGAATTATTTCGTCAAGTTATTTTCACAAGAGTTTCACTAGGTAGGCAAAGCGGTGCAAACACAAAACAGAACTCCACATTACAATAGTGTGTAGGTTGCGTCAAAAGCTATACTAATAAAATATGGACGTTCGATTTTTTTACGCCATCTAAGGATTTTTAATTTCTATTAAGTACGGGTCATTTCAGTTTCAGGTCTTTATATCAGTTCATTCGTCAATAGTTATGCACACACCTTCAACTAAAAAATATTAGCATCTTTTACGGTATAGGTAACCATTATCATTATTTGAAAAATTATTAGAACTGTTAAAATAAAAATGTTACTATTCCACTACTAAAGACTCTTTTTAGTTATAGTTACAATATGAAACAAAGCTTTCTCACCATCTTAACTGGTCTGGGACAAAAATAACCATCATCATATGATTATAAAAAACTATAAAGGGTTTAAGTACTGCCATTCAAAAGATTTAGTCAATCGTAACGAAGATGTAGTAGAAAAAAGATAGGAAAAATATTAATATATTAAAATTTTCCAAAGCCGGCAAACTAGCAAGAAAGAATCCTATTTAATTCAAAAACAGATGCAAAGATGTTTTGTCTCTTTTACGCTAATTAAAGTATCGTATTTCGTATTAGAATATAAAATTATCTGTACAATAATATAGGAATCTAGAAAAATACAAACATGTAATAAATACGCTAATAAGGTTATAAAATAATAATATAGTTGAAAGTATTAATTTACTTACGTAGTGGGTTCATCTAGAAATAAAACTGGCGGGTTATTAATTAACTCCAATGCTATGGACAGTCTTTTCTTTTCTCCTCCAGAGAGTCTAGTCGTTAGTGTATGTAAAGTATTCTGCAATCGTAGTAATTCCAAGATATCTTTTATCTACAAAAAATATAAAAATATAATTGTTGCTTATATAATATATTAAAGTTAATATAGCTTAAACAAACTATGTTTAACAAATAATATTCATATGAATTCCTTTATTTAAATAACCGATCAAGTGCAAGTTGGAGTTGCGCAATTAGTGTTCTGAAACGTCATTCCTTTTCATCATAACCATCAAAAGTTTAAAACAAATATTTATTACCTAAATATTTGTTTAATTATAAACAAATAAAATAAAATTATTTTCACTCGGTACCTAATGTTTAAAACAGTAGCTATCAGTCCCACTTCAATTCACAACTTTCGAGGAAATAAAGCTTCACCATTTTAGCGGGCAAATAGTTTTTTTATACCAGATAAATTATCAAACGTGATAATTTTCGCTAAACCTACATTTTATAGACTATTCAAAAATTTTTTCAAAATGTTTTGATCAGTACTTTTCGAAATAGGATCGGTGGACTGGGGTCTTTGGCCATTCTTGTAAAATTATACAAAGAAAAGTGTGTGCAAGTATTACATCAAATATATTTTTGAAATAGTGTTTTCACAAACTTTCATTTGACATTCCACTCGAAGATCTGGTAAAAAAAAAAATTCACTTCCGATTTCACCCCGTAAAACTAACTCCTTAAGTCAAAATTTAACTTTCAAAAGTACACGGGTATGATTTGACCATTAGTTTCTATATTCGCGCCAAATTCCACCTTTCTATCTCAAATAGTTTTGGAAAAAATGAGGTGTGGTAGACTGACACCGAACTAATTCCATGAAAACGCTAGTTCAGGTTAGCACTCAATTATCTGCGTTTTATTAAAATATAAAATATTTTTACAAAATGAAATGAATAAATGGTAGTCTAATCTGATTTTTTTCATAATTATCTTTTAGTAACTTTAATAACATGTTCATCTGAAACTGGCAAATTTTATTTATTTTTGTTACTGAATTAGAAACAATACTCCTTAATTCTATTCATAAGTTATCATTAATTACTAGGGGTAAGAACTATTCGACAACGATGTAAAATTTTGAAAAATCATATAGAATTGGGTGTGATCCAAATCTATGGATGGAGGTGGCGACTCCTACGAAGACAAGTCGTCTGGTTTATTACACAAGCGGAGTAGAGGTTGGTATATACGTAGAAAAGCCCAAGTGACATTCCGCTAAGGATAAGTGCAATAATAGTCCAGGCAGAAATTCTTGCAATACAAGCATTTGTTCACGAGAATACTAGACGGGACTACCGTAACCAAAAAATATACATATATTCTCTCAGACAGTCGAGCCTTAAAGGCTCCCACTCCAAGATCACAATGGAGTGTAAACGTGTTCTGTTGAAACTATCCTCCAAGAAAAACAGAAATAAACTACTGTAGGTTCCAAGATATTCGGGGATAAAAGGTAATAAAAAAGTGGACGAATTAGCAAGATCTGGAGCTACAAAATCATGCAGGAGTCCAGAACTAGTGTTTGATATACCAAAACAGGTGGTAAAAAAAAACGATTTAACAGATAATCATATCAGTAATATCTAGATCGTTAGTTTCCAACATCCGGCTAAAGACATGCGAGGAGATTAATTGGCGGTCCCTCAAAGAAACTAACAATTGACGTCCTTTGTTCAACAAAGATCCAGACCAAACTAGTGGTGGCACTGATCACCGGCCACTGTCACTTAAGAAAACATTTACGGAAAATGGACATTCACGATGGTCCCACGACATGCAGACTATATGGGGAAAAGGAAATAACCTCTGTGCACGTCCTAGATGAATATGCGGCTTAACTCTGAATAGAAATAAACTGTTCGGAGAGCCACAAAGTGGCGATAAATTACCACATAAAGGGCTTGAAAGTAAGCTAATTAACCTTCTTAAAGAGATACCGTTCATGTAACCAAGTGAGGGGAGTACAATTAATCAAGAAGCTGCAGTTCACAAACAGGCACAATCGTCAATCCCGAGTACAAATAACCAACCAACCAAGGGTAAAAACTTACTCCATACCACTACATCATAACTGTAGCAAGATGATGTAAAAAGTTGTGTTATAAACTCTAGAATATGCACATATTCTACCAATAATGTTATTTTATTTTGGAATGCTCCTTCAACTCTATACACCTGTATTAATACTGCTCACATATCATCATCTGTATATTTAAATTATCTATTTTCTCTCTCCTCTAATAAACACTTTAGATTATTTACCAAAAGTTATTGTACTAATTCCAGACAAACTTATTATTATTAGGGTTACTACAGAGAATAATCAAAATTAGTATAATAGATAATATAATGTCATTGAACAACCTAACAAACCTAATGAAAAAAAAGTTTTCATTAGGTTTGTGATCAATCATTTGCACAGCAGCTATCATTTATAATTATAATACTTATGTAAGGTAACAAAATACCAAATCATAGGTTAGTGATAATTATGACAAATGATGTTTACTTACAGTTGTCTGTTTTTTTCCGTGCGACTAATTGAATTTCCCAATTTAAGATCAGCCGAAACCATCATTGCCTCGTTTACTGTAAGCATGGGTTGCATTTGATCTTCTTGCATAATGTACCGTGACAGTTCTCTAAACTCTTTTATATTTCTATGTCTCCCATTTATTAAAATTTCACCACTGGTATCTCTACATCTGAAATAAGAAAAAAATATCTTTCACGCAGTTGATACAAACAAATTAGAATTATTGAATGCACTGTGCCAAAAAACTCTCTATCATTTATCTTTCCTAGTATAAATTAACAAAAATAATAATTATTTGAATAGATTCGATTATTGTGTTCGACACCGAGAAATGCCATATTAAAACATTTTTTATCGATGGCTTTAGCTATCGATATAAAGAGAGCCTTTGACAGTGTGAATTAATGGGTTGACATACAAATTAACCGCACATTTTAAGGCGCAGAAAATTTCAGGTGAGAATGGGTCAGGTAGTACTCCCTCCTAAGCTTTATAATCTTTACATAACGGATTTTTCCATCTATCCTTCCCCAAAGACTGAGTTGTTTACAGACGACGCCTTAATATATGTCCATTCCTTTTATGCAAATGTAGCCAGAGCACACATAGTTAACCATTTGCGCCAATTCATGACATGGATGAATAAGTGGAAGATCGCCATGAATATTCCAGCGAGGATAAACGAGTTACCTTTGCAAGGACAATCCATAGTATCAGAATAGAATAAAATGGTCGAACATATATAAGTCAACAAGTGTAAATAGTGTAATATAGATTAAGAGGTGTAATACGAATTTAAAATAGTAAAGTGTGGGAGTGTAAGTGAATTTAAAAGAAGTAAAATGAGTGTCACGACCAATAAATACAAAAGCAAATAAACAAACATGTATGTATTAGTGAAATGTATATAGGAAAGAACGACGGGGAATAACGAATGAACGAGTAAAAGAGAGAGAGAATGGAAACAAGAACAAAAAAAGATATGTGTAAACTATAATAGCTTAGGGTAAACTTATTTTGCCTGAAAATATTATGCCGATTTTTTTAAAAAAATTAAATTTTTTGTTCAAGGATAAGAAATATTAAGTTTCCAATAAAAAAAACTAATCAGATAAAATAATAATAATAATAATAAACAGAAGGCTTCTTACTTGCCATCCAGCATAAAGTCATATTAACCAGAAACTACGAAAAGCATATCATCAAAGATCCGACTATTGCAGAGGACAGATGTAGCAAATGCCACCAGCAGAAAGAAACGATCGAACACATAACGAGCGGATGTAAAATATTAGCCGAAACAGAGTACACAGCCAGGCATGATTCAGCTGCCAAAGTAGTTCACCAAGCCCTAGCCACAACATACAAACTCATAGAAAACACAGATCCCTACTACAAATACACACCAACATCCTTACTTGAAAATAAAGATTACAAGCTCTACTGGGACATCAGTATCCATACAGATAAAAGAGTCCCTGCCAATAGACCCGATATTACTTTTCAGTGCAAAAAAGGAAAAGTCACCTATCTAATTGACATAGCTGTCCCCAACGACACAAACATCCAAACGAAATACACAGAAAAAATTTCCAAATACACAGACCTTGCAGTGGAAATAAAAAGGCCATGGAAACAAGAAAAAGTCAGCATTGTCCCCCTCATTATATCAGCCACAGGCCTTACACCAACAACATTCACACCACACTTAGTACAATTAGGACTCAACACAAATATACACAAAAACATTCAGAAGTCAATGATTTTGAAAACATGTAACATTGTCAGGTCATTCCTTAATACACAATGGTAATGCGTTTGTGCTGACTTGGTTTGCGCCCGTCAGCAGCCAAACATGGAACCACACTGACCAAATGTGAGAAAGAAAAACAAAAACAAAAAAATAATAATAATAACCCCTCAGGGGCTAGGGGAATCACAGGATTCTCCTAGTACGGGCATTGACGATCCCGAGGTACCTGAGTCATGTTGTGCTGTCTCGTGTCGTCCAGATTATGTGTAACAAAAACACAATCTTAAGGTGTTTACCGTGCCGAGAAGATGAATGGCTCAGCGTTTATAAATCGCGAACGGTTCCCCCGGATACCGGGCGCCCTCCAGGTGTAAGTAGCCTTGCTGTGGCATCCAGGCTCTGCCGCAGTCGACCTTTCTTTCCTAGGATACTCGTGGGAACACTATGTCAGATAATAATAATTACAATAATGATAATTACAGGGTGTTGCGGAGGCGGACCCCTGTCTTACAAACAGCTATAGTAACACCACAACAACAACAACCACAGACGACCCAAACAACCGCCTCAGCCAAAACTACTCCCGATAGTTTTACCAGGTCAGACGATGTAGGTGATGGAAATTGCCTTTTCCGTGGAGTTAGCTTACACTTATATGGCCACCAAAACCATCATGAGAAACTCCGAGAGGTTGCTCTAAGATATTTACAACAAAAAACTGGTCGGAACTTCACACATTTTCATTAATTGAAGTCGACGATATAAAAGACTTCTAAACTACTATAACTATATGAGGAAAAATGGCACCTATGGAACGAGCCTAGAGATACTTGCCCTCTCGGAAACACAAAATAGCAACTTTCATATCTTCTCAAAACAACGACGAACAAGACATACAGAAATAACTTTTACGGACAGACCAACAATAATAAGCACGGGAAAATACAACAAAACTATTTACCTTCTACTACCACAAAAACGTTGAGAAAATTCCAGACAACAGCAGACCAATAAAAGAAGCATCGGGCGAGCGACGTAACGGACGAGGACGTCGCGGGAAATGGCAGCTCGACCAAAACGATGAAGACCAGGCAACCGAAAATGGACCTGCCAAAAGTGTTGTGTCGGCGACTAAGCCGACACCCACCAAGGCGGGAGAATCACAGCAGTGTATGAGTTGTACCACAGGAATCAACGAACACGCCCATGCGTTGCTGTAATGAAAACACAAAACCTGACAAAGAAAGCACTGAAAAGAGAATCACTCGCCGCTTGGACCCACCACCATCAATCCCAAGCGCAACCGACGTAGATGCGGGACAAACACAACCACCAAAGCCAGGCCAGGGCCCGTATGTTTTGCAAGGACAAAATGCAACTTCCCATTCTGGCAAACCAAGACAGCGGTTAAAGTGGACAGATGAGATGAACAGGACGGTGATGCGTTGTTACTACACCGCCACCAAACTCGAAACAATAACATCGGGCTACAGACCGGAACTGCACAGACTTTTTTTGACCGAATATCCACATCTGCAATTATTTGTTTCAGAACAGAGAGTAATAGACCAAAAAAAGAGTTATTACCAAGAACAATCGTCTCACACCTTTTGAACTGCAAACCATCAAGGACACAGTGGCTGTTGAACTGAACACAGACCAACCAAACAATAGAAACAATAAAGCAGCAGCCTCACACACACAACCACCCAGTCGAACACAACAAGACCCACCACCCAGGAGAAGCATAACGCAAAATAATATTGCAAGTACCGCGCAACACCATATCACAAAAAACAAATTGAATCACTCGCCACCCTCAACAACATCCACACAACATCACCCCGAATCACCTCTCATACAAACACTCAAAGAAAAAATGGAGTCACATCTAGCTCGATGGTCAGGCACCGACCCCACGACAAGAAATCCCATCCCTCGTTTAATCTTCAAACAAAGCACGCAACCAATCCTCAACACACTAAACAAGCACATAATACCTCAGTATATAACGGACTTAAGCACAATCGAAGACATTCACACAATAATATACGCAGCAGCAATCACCACTCTAACACAAAATAATCAAAAACTCCCTCAACGACAAGGAAACCCCAACAGGACAAAACCAAAATTCAAATGGCAAATAAGAATAGAAAACAAAATCAACAACATCAGGAGAGATCTAGGACGTCTTACCCAGTTTATAAGCGGGAACGCGTCCAAACGTGTCACACAGGGGGTAAACAAGATCAAATCTAAGTCTCCCAACAGAATACTGCCAGAAATCTTCAATACCTTGAAACAAAAACTATCTGTATATGCCGCAAGACTCCGTAGATACAAAGAATCAAACGAGAGGAAAGACACCAACAACCTCTTCCGAAGAAGCGAAAAACAGTTCTACCGGAAAACTGTGTACAACAAACAGACAGCAGTGACTGAACCACCAAACAAACAAGAACTCACAGATTATTGGAAAAGTATCTGGTCAAAACCCAAACTACACAATAATAACACCCCCTGGATCAAAGCCGAAGAAGACAAACATAAACATGTGACAGAACAAAAAAATTCCACATTAAATACACAAGAAATTATAGAAACTATCAAACACACACACAACTGGAAATGTCCTGGAATAGACGATATACAAAACTTCTGGTACAAACAGTTTACCACCACACACGAAGCACTCACACACCAAAATCAACAAAGCCATTCTACAACCACACACATTTCCCACTTTCCTTACACAAGGAATAACATACGTTATACCTAAAAGCTCAGACACCACAAACCCGTCAAACTACCGACCTATCGCCTGTCTTCCAACCCTATACAAGATCATCACAGCCACAATTTCCAAGAAAATAGAACAACACCTAACAGACAACAGTATTCTCACAGAAGAGCAGAAGGGATGCAGGAAAAATAGTCGAGGATGGAAAGAGCAGCTGATCATAGATAGCGTGATTATGGGACAAACCAGAAAAGAACACAGAAACCTTCACATCGGTTACATAGACTATAAAAAAGCCTTCGACTCCATACCCCACAGCTGGTTAATCAGAGCCCTAGAAATCTATAAAATCAACCAACACCTCAGGCAATTTCTCGCGCAAATTATGAAAACATGGAAAACCAAAATACGCCTAGAAACACAAACCAAACGCATCCAAACAGAAGAGCTGTACATCAAACGGGGTATATTTCAGGGAGACTCGCTCAGTGCTCTATGGTTTTGCCTCTGTCTCAATCCACTCTCAAATATACTTAACAGAACAGAGCATGGCTTCAATATCAGACACCAAAAAGTGAATCAACATAAAATAAACTACCTCCTATATATGGATGACATAAAACTCTACGCTGCCAGAAAAACACAGCTGAAAGAACTCCTCAAAATCACCGAAATATTCTCCTTAGATGTCAATATGGAATTTGGTATAAGTAAATGCAAAGTGCTCCACATCAACAAAGGCCAATGGAAGTGCCACCATGAGACAGAAACCATCAACAATGAAACACTCGCTAACATGTTCGACAAAGAAACATACAAATATCTAGGCTTCCAACAAAGCACCAAACTCAACCACACTCAAATCAAAACAGAGCCCAGAACCGAATTCAAAAACAGACTGACGAAACTTTTACAAACAAAACTCAACTCTAAGAATCTTACTAAAGCCATCAACACGTTCGCTATACCTATACTCACATATTCATTTGGTATCATCAAATGGTCGCAAGCAGACATAGAAAATATTCACATCCTTATACGATCTCAATTCACTAAATACAGGAAATTACACCCCAACGCATGCAAAGAAAGACTTACCATCGAGAGGAAGGCAGGAGGAAGAGGAATTATAGACATCAGATCATTACACACAAAACAAATACAAGCACTTAGAAAATTCTTTCACAGTAAGCAAACCAGCCTCCACACAGCGACAGTGAAAGCAGACAAAAACTATACACCTCTCGACTTATCCCGGGCAGACCACTCAGCAGACATACATAGTCACACCCAATTACAACAGGAAAAGATGAAAACGTGGTCAGAGAAAACACTCCACGGAAAACACAGAGACTACATAGAACAAGACCACGTAAATAAAAAACAATCATACACCTGGTTACAGGATGGGCAGCTATTCCCTGAAACAGAAGGCTTCTTACTTGCCATCCAGGATAAAGTCATATTAACCAGAAACTACCAAAAGCATATCATCAAAGACCCAACAAAAGACAGATGCAGGAAATGCCACCAGCAGAAAGAAACGATCGAACACATAACAGGCGGATGTAAAATATTAGCCGGAATAGAATACACAGCCAGACATGACTCAGCTGCCAAAGTAGTTCACCAAGCACTAGCCACAACATACAAACTCATAGAAAACACAGATCCCTACTACAAATACACACCAACATCCATACTCGAAAATAAAGATTACAAGCTCTACTGGGACATCAGCATCCATACAGATAAAACAGTCTCCGCCAATAGACCCGATATTACTTTTCAGTGCAAAAGAGGAAAAGTCACCTATCTAATTGACATAGCGGTCCCCAACGACACAAACATCCAAACGAAGTACACAGAAAAAATTTCCAAATACACAGAGCTTGCAACGAAAATAAAAAGGCTATGGAAACAAGAAAAAGTCTTCATTGTCCCCCTCATTATATCAGCCACAGGCCTTACACCAATAACATTTACACCACACTTAGTACAATTAGGACTCAACACAAACATGCACAGAAACATTCAGAAGTCAGTGATTTTGAAAACATGTAACATTGTCAAGTCATTCCTTAATACATAATGGTAATAGCGTTTGTGCTGACTTGGCTTTGGCCCGTCAGCCAAACATGGAACCACATTGACCAACTGTGAGAAAGAAGAACTTTTTTGTAATAATAATAATAGGAAAGCGGTGGCAAATACAAGAAATAAAAAATACTTTATTGCTATCCTAAGCTGAACATCTAATTCCCATCTAAACGTTTTTTTCTAAGATCAGTAGTTTGTAAAATTTGTTAAATAATTAAAGATTGTGGAAATTGTAAAAAATGATATTAGAAACTCATCAAATAAATTGATTTATATTTTCAGGCGTAAGTAATTGTCCACTAATTAAAATAGAAAATACAAGATGTACTACCGAAATAAACGCTCAAAAAATGGTCCTAAAATACGCATAAGGTAAAGGTCACTAACCAGACATTACGCTACTAATACTGTTTGACTTCAGACTACGAGGTTGCTTTTTAAGTTATATATCTAGCTATAAAGGAGTACTCGCAAAGCTAAAAAATATCTTTCAACATAATTACAATTACACTAATATGTTTACTCCAGCGTCAAGTAGTTTTATCCCAGCCTTAAAAAAAAAGAACACTATAGAGGCTTTTAACTTATCATCAAAAAAAAATTTTCCACCCTTTGGATGATACCCTGCAGTAGACGTACAACAGAAAAGTTTTGATTCTCCATAAATTCAGACCTTTTTCACTAATGACCCGCATCAGATTTTAGATCATCTTTTCGTAAACCTCTCATTACTTGTGGACTCTTTTTCTATATATTCAATAAGCAGAATTCATTCGCAGTCCCTAAAAGTAGTTGCCATCAGCTTTCCAGAAAACGACAAGTTCTCGCTAACTTAAGAGCTGAAAAACCCTTATACATGGACCTACTGCATCGATTCCTGCTTTTTTTTCCTCGTCAATTTCTGCTCTGATGTAAAGAATTTAGGAATCTATAGAGCAGAAACTTCTCCCAGCCGAATATCCTTACGATCTTAAAAACTGTAATTTTGGATATTCTAGCTTTATTAGCAAGCATTAGGATCTTCATTCATCGATCTGACAGCAGCATATCTGCATGAAGTGATTTTCTTAGTTCTTGCCTCAACTAATTTTCCTATTCTGGAATCATCCTGAATTTAGACCAAAATAAACTCAAATCCGTACGCCTGGAATATTTTTTCATTAATAACTTTTTGCCATTTCCCTCTCAAGTGAAAAATTTTATCCGTACGCTATTCTGTAAATTACTTGTACGCACTTTCCGGAAGAAAAAACCGTAAAAACTGCAAAACGAACTCACGCAAAATTTTCTCAAAGTATTTAGAACGGTGACAGTAATTTGACAACCAATGCCTAAGTAAATGACTTAAAGAAACATCGTCGTAATAGCAACGTATGGATTGTCACACACACACACACCATTACGCAAAATCTGATCAACAACGCCGGTAATATTAAAAAAATATATATATTGAAGTGACACGAAAACTTTTATTTATTGAAACGGCCATTTTGTATTGTAGTAGTAAAAACTTATATTTGGTATCGTCCAACACTGCATTTAATGAAACTACAGTAAAAATTAAATAACATTTTTAACGCAAAAGTAGTGGTTATTAGTGAGTGAAAAATTTCAGTTTTAGGAAAAAAAACTGTTGGTGTTAGTGGTTATTTTTTTAGTGAATACTGTTGCTCCCTCTCTGCTTAATTCTATTTTTTCCACGATGATCACATTATCTAATTAGAATAAAAAATACTTACCTACGGGTATATTCTGCCTCTGTACAATTTTTCAGCTCAAGTATTTTTAAGGTGCAATAAACAAAAAACAATGGAAAATGAACTACTTAAATTTTGAAAAGCGCAGATTCCATTGAAATATTACCGCTTCAAAAAATATTTCTCTCAACGCTTTATTATTATTTTTTTAATTCATTCAGTAATAATAACATGGAAACTACCAAACTTTTAAAGGAACAGGAAAGGAACATACACGAAAAATGAAATTTTATTGTTCCGAAATATTGGCCTCACAAACAAAAAAAAAGCCAAGAAATACTCATGTATTTATAATATATAAATAAAATAATGAACAAAAGTAAAAACAACCGTATATAGGTGTTGCAATAATATATAATAATGTTATACTATCTGTCGAGAGTATCACTCTAAATTATTAGTCCAAGGATAACTCATAGACACAGGGGTACTCGTTTCAGGCCACTAGGTCTATCAGGGTGACTTGACTATTAGACAGGACAATAAAGAACACTTAAAAAGGAAGGAAGGGGCGCATAAGGATGTGGATTGGTTATAAATATAATGTGTGCGTTAAATATTTATATTATTCTTTTTAGTAAAATTAGAGATATCTAAAAAAATCTTTACGTTGTTGCTTTTTGGTATTTCTGAGATCCATATCGAAGAGGATATATTGTGTTTTATAATTTGTCAATAAGTTTATTGAATATTGCTCTCATAGATTGGGGTTGGTTGGCGACAGAGGAGCCCTGGCTAGTATGCGGACATTAGAGGACAGGAGAAGGGTGTCAGATCTTTCCATGATATTTAAATTGCTAAATGGTGTTATTGATTGTCCACCCTTCTTAGGGCAGATACAGTTGAAGGTTCCAGAACGCTGCTTAAGAAGAAATGAGATATTTGTCATCGGTCATCACGGTACTAACTATGGAAGTCCACTCTCCATTGACTAGATCCTTGCTCTTCCTAAATAATAATGCTTCCATCAATCCATTCGGAGGCTCGCTATCTGGCTTTAAAGGGCAAGTCATTAAAGTAGTGTGGTGACCACTGATATGTTTCCTGTTTATTAAATTGGGTGTTTTGAACTGTAATGTTATATAATGTTTTTTTTTTGTTCTATCTAAATATTCATTACTGTACTGTTGTTATTACTTTATATATTGAATATTATAACTTTTATAGTGGGGTTTCCCGTTTATTGATAATAAGTAAATAAAATAAGAGCGTCTGAATGTCTTTTAGTTAAACCTCCAGCCGAATAATATATAACTGACGTCTCCCTGGTCGCTGCAGTCACATAGTGGTTTATTTTTACTACGATTTTATAGAGATGGCCGAAGACAGATTCATTTTGAGGCGATTAATTGTTACAATACTTTATTATGGTCGGTTAACATGCGTTTCTTAAAAAATGAATAAAAATTGGAAATATTAAGGTCTAAGGTATTTGGTGATGTTCCTGCAATCTTGTCAAATATAACATTGCCTATTATGCCTGAATGTGCTTTCATACAAAGAAAGTGAGCTATGACGATTTTGTCTGAATTTAATAGATAATTTTAATGAATTTATTATTACTATTATAAAAATATCTTATATTGTTAAGGACAGGAACATATCAAAATACTTTTTACTTTGAAAGAGAATGCCCATTTTAAAGCACGGTATACAGCCGCAGCCTCGATAGAAAAATTGCTTAGATTTTCATTTAAAACTAAAGGCTTGTTGATGATTATTCTGAGGACAATAGAAAGTTGCACGGAGTTTTTTTTGTTATATTCCGAGCCATCTGAATAAATAGTGACGCATTCGTGATATTTCCCAATATATTTATTGAAACGTTGCTTTGTTAGTAATGCCTTACTCGGGTATATAAGAATGTGAACATTTTTTGTGTTAATAAATTATGCCCCAGATCCTATTTACTTAAGTTCTTAAGGCTATGACTCGGTATGCTCAATAAGAAATTAATATTTTAATAGGTTTCAGCTTACGGTGGTGTACTTTTTTTGCCCTCTACGAGGTGGAAGAATATTTTGTAATTTCTAGTTAAAATAGAGAGTTTTTTTATATGTAACTTTAATAAGTATTTCTGGACTAAGTATTCTCTTTCAAGATGTATTCGTAGTTCAACGGCTTCAATTAATATTGTAGGAGTTGAGGAGGACTTCAAGAGTCCATAGCCGATTTGCAAAGCTTTGTACTGCAGTTTATCTATTTTCATAAGATGGCATTTACTTGCAGAGCCATCAAAAATTTGCTGTAAAACATAAGAGATGTCTGTTGATGCGCTCCCCCGAGACGAGAAACAAATTTGTTTTGATAAGTTAAACCTCTTTTCCGTTTTGCGTATAACACTGTTAATTTCTTCTTGAAAACTGAAACTTAGATTATGTTGGGTTCGTAAATATTAAATTGTCTAATATTTTTTGTCATGTACCTTTAATTAGGCTGTTCTTTGAACTCACAATGATGTATGAAAATAGATGTTAATAAATTTTTAGAT
>CM032449.1:87034783-87085161 GCA_019049505.1 Pachyrhynchus sulphureomaculatus | reverse complement strand
ATAAAAGGTTAAGTCATTGCACTCCGCCCGCTGGGTGTCCCGTTTTTTTGGAGGTCGATTCTTCTCTCGATTAATGAGCCCAGCTATGAATGGAACCCCGTTACGATATCTTATACCGAGATACGACTCACCCTCATTCTTCCTTCTTTCCAATTCCTTGTATAATCCCTTTAGGTGATTCCTCTGAATCTTAGTGAGGTCATTTCTAATGCCAATGCCTAAGGCCTTCAGTTTGGTTCTCTGCTTCAAGCAATGAGAAGCAGTAGTAGGGTCTGGGAAAATAACTTTCATTGGCCTATTTGAGCCCAACGTACGTCCAATCCTAGAAACCTTGAAGTTGGTAGACTCGCCAATATCAATTTTATTCAGCAAATGGACTATTTGCGCCTTATCATGGTCAATTCTTTCCGATGAGACTCTCGATGCACTCTCTTCCATGTTAAAGACGATGATGTTTTTGGCACGGTCATTGCGCTCCTGTAACTCGAGGTATGGATCGATAATAAATACTCCATCAGTCGGATTATTAGGCTGCTGAGTCTGGCGCGAGCCCTCATGATTATCTCCTGGGAGGCGGCTACGGAGCTCTGTAATTTCAGCTTCGAGAGATACAATTTTTTCGTTACTAAGCCGCTGGGCCTCCCGCAATTCGGCAAGACTTGCCTGAATATCATCCTTCTGGATTGCTAGAAGGGCAACAATGTGAGATATAGCGGAGATAATATCCTTATTACAGGTGTTGGTTTTCTTTAAAAGGTGTCCTAATTGGTCCTTGATTGTAGTCACACTCTTGGGGACGTCAAGCGTAACCGAGTCTTCGACACCAGCCGCGTCCGCCATCATGTCATAAATGGAGATCCTTGCGGCGGAACCCATAGACCTAGATCCTCTGAAAGTTGTTATGTTCTGATCAATGGGTACTATAACGTTGCCAGAAGTCGTGGGTCCCGACGAAACTATTCTAATTTCATTAGACTTGCAGGAAGCACAAGACTATTCGTGGGCACTAGTTTTCTTAAAATGTGACGAAAGTTTATTGAACTGTTGATTAGACAGCCGCGAACAACCCTTGTGAATCCAAGCGCAGCAGGAAGAGCATTCGACAGCGTGCTGTTTCGGTTTAATTTCCCGATCACAAACTAGACAAATACAGACCACCATGTTGTCGAAAGCAGTATTCATTGTTAGCCGATTATCCTTAAATAACACTCATTTGCTCAATATATGATACAGTTTATGGTCTTAAAAGATTGTACCGAATGTAGTACAATACACCAAATGCTTGTACAACAACAACTTTCCAGTCGAAAGGATAAGGAATAAATTCTGATAAAGTTTTTATATAGTTTTTTATGCTGTTTGCAATAAACTGAACTTTAGTCGGAATGAAATGATGATTTTTGATTGACACATAAAGACGCACAGATACCACAAATTTTACACCGAATGCCCGAAGCACAGACTCAAAACTATAAGTTGAAGCAGAAATGGAATTTTTAAGCGACTTTAAACCACTTCATTAAACGAAAACCAGGGACACGGCGTAAAACGTGTTTGCATTCAACAAAATTTACTATGTATATATATATATATATATATATATATATATATATACATAGTATATATATATATATATATATATATATATATATATATATATATATATATATATATATATATATATATATGGACGGGTCAAAAACCAGATTTATCACATAGCAATTAGCAGAAAATGGGAAAGATCGATGCTGGACGTATCGGCATACAGAGGAGCCGATGTAGGTAGCGATCACCACCTAATGATCGCACAGATCCAGCTAAAGATTGCAGCAAACCTTGACCGCGGCAACAGAGCAATTAGACCCAAATACAGCACAGACCGCCTGAAAAACCCAACAACCCGCAGAGACTTTGAAGAGTATTTGCAAAATAGTGCTGGCACATAGGTTACCACAGATGGCAACGAGGATAAATGGAATAATATTAAGAACGTCCTCATAAAAGCCAGTGAGGAGGTACTGGAAAAGAGAAGGAGACAAACTAAAGAGTGGATATCAGATGATACCTGGCAGAAAATAGACAACCGGAGAGAAATCAAGAGCAAGCTAAACAGTAGTGATAGAGAGAGTGAGAGAGACACCTTAAGAAACCGATATAAAGAAGCTAACACTGCCGTCAAAAAAGCAGCCAGACGTGACAAACGAAAATGAGTAGACAATCTGGCCCAGTCAGCACAGTCTGCAGCTGAAGCAAGAAACAACCGGGAGCTATATAGAATAACTAAGCGTCTGGCAGGTAGAAACTTTAACCAAGCAACAACAATTTTACATGTTAAAGATGGCGACAAATTTCAAATCCGCTTGATCAACTGAACAGATGGGAGGAGTACTTTGGCGACAGCCTCAGCACCTTACCACCAACAGAATCTCCGACTTCTAAACCACAAGAAAACCCACTGAATATTGAAACCAACGACCCTACTCAAAGCGAAATCAAACTAGCAATCGGTCAGCTTAAAATGGGGAAAGCTGCGGGTCCAGACGACATCCCGGCTGAACTAATGAAGGCATGTCCGGCCACCGTAACCAGGCTTTTAATTCCAGTGATAAAAACTGTCTGGAACCCAGAACTTCTTCCTGACAGCTGGAAAGAAGGGTACATAATAAAGCTGCCAAAAAAAGGACAACCTGAAAGAATGCCGCAACTGGCGGAGCATCACCCTTCTTAACACCATCAACAAAATTATAGCAATCATTATTCTAAATAGGCTTAGCAATACTATAGAACCGACTCTACGAGCAGAGCAAGCCGGTTTCCGCCCCCAGAGGTCATGCATAGACCAGATAAATGCTCTGCGAATAGTCATCGAACAATCTTATGAGTTCAGATCACCTCTCTACCTGATCTTCATGGATTTTGAAAGAGCATTTGTAACCTTGAAGCACACGGCTATATGGGCAGCTTTAAGGGAACAAGGTGTGCCGGAAAAAATAATAGGGATTATTAAAGCACTTTATCATGGAAGTAGCTGTAAAGTGATACACAGTAACATGACTAGCAAGGCAATACCTGTCAGAAATGGAGTTAAGCAAAGATGCGTACTATCCTCGCTTTATTTAATATCGTTCTAGAAGAAGTCATGACAAACTAACAACACTCAAAGAGGCATAAGATGGGGCCTGACGTCACGTCTGGAAGACCTAGACTATGCGGACGATATCTGCCTTCTATCTTACTCATTAAAGGACGCAAAAGTCAAACTGCCTCGATTAGCAGAGGTGGCAGAAAAAGTGGGGCTGCGGATTAACAACTCCAAAACAAAAGAGATGAGAATAATGAACAATGAAAAGACAACCTTATATCTAAATAATCGCCCAATCGAAAGGGTACAAAGGTTCACGTACCTTGGCAGTGTGATAGATACGAACGGAGGGACAAAGGCTGACGTCAAACAAAGAATACTCAAAGCACAGCAAACATTCGAGATTCTCAACAACATCTGGAGGTCCCGCATACTGTCGCCAAACATAAAAATACGCCTCTTCAACACAAATATCAAATCGGTGCTTCTGTACGGCTGTGAAACCTGGAAAGGGACTAAAAGTATTTCCAAACAACTAAAAGTGTTTACAAACAAGTGCTTATGCAAAATGTTACGAATATACTGGCCGGACCAGATACCAAACTCCGAGTGATGGGAACGAGCGAAGCAAACACCGATAGAGTACAATATCAAACACAGAAAGTGGGGGTGGCTGGGCCATACCCTCCGCAAACCCGCAGGTGATATTGTGGCAGGGGTGGCAGACCGAGACAGATATGGAGACGCACAATTTTGGAAGAAGCCAAGCAAGCTGGCAAGTCATGGGGCGAAATAAAAGACTCGCTAGAAACAGAGTCAGGTGGAGAAGTTTTGTGGAGGCCCTTTGTTCCCCAGCGGAGTAGCGGGATTATATATATATATATATATATATATATATATATATATATATATATATATATATATATATATATATATATATATTTATATATATACATATACATATACAGGAGATAAATCTTGACCGATTTGTGGAATAGAAAATATCAAACTTAATTGGGGATGCGGTCCAAATGGAGGCCTAGGAGGTAGAAATTAAACTCTTTGTGTTTAATGTCAAGCTTTCGATAATGTTTATTACCTTCTTCAAAGACATGTTTCTGGAAGCAATGGTGTGTGTTAGAAACCTCATCTGCAGTAGAAAATGCATATTAAATATGCACGTTGAAACTATGCTATATAATTACAAAGAATATAACATAAAAAACTAAGCTAAAAGAAAACTTAACTAATTAAAAACTACTTACAACTCATGAATGAACTAAAGAACATTGTATTTTCATCGGAATATATATATATATATATATATATATATATATATATATATATATATATATATATATATATATATATATATATATATATATATATATATATATATATATATATATATATATATATATATATATATATATATACATATATATATATATATATATATATATATATATATATATATATATATATATATATATATATAGATATATATATATATATATATATATATATATATATATATATATATATATACTCGCTGGGAAACACAGTCCTGGGTAAATTATTCCAAAGGGATGATGTTCTCCATATAAAAGACTGCTTAAAAGCGTTGTACGAGGAGTAACAAGCTGAACCTCATACAGATGTGAAGTATTAGCGCGACGTGTACTTCTAACATGCACCGCTCTGGGAGGAATTAAGCGAACACTTTCCACGAAAATACTTGTAGAATAAGCTCAAGTCGCCAACAGTTCTTCGATGTTCCTGAGAATCAAGGTCGCCGGTCAGTTCCGGGTCTCCAATCAGACGAACAGCTCTTCTCTGAATAGAATCCAACAAATGCTGTGTATGTGTGGGACCGGAGCCCCAAACATGGGACCAGTATTCCATAGTTGGTCGAATTTGAGCTTTGTAAAGAATTAACAGTTGTTGTGGAGTGTAAAGCTTTCTGGTTTTTGAAATAATATTCCCAACTTTTGAGAAGCTCTCCTTGCTATTCCTGCAACATGTTCATGCTAGAACATATTTGCTCCCAAATTAACGCCCAACAAATTGAGTGACGATGTTAGAGGAATGGAGTGCCCCGACATAACTATGTCGGGTTCAGCAAAGTTAACTTTTTTAGAAAAAACTGCCGCCTGGGTTTTTGTAGCGTTAAATTCCACTTGGTTACTGTCACCCCAAGATAGAATTTCTTCCAGGTCTTTGTTAAGTTGAATGACTTCCTGGTGTCTGCGGATATTTGTCTGAGTAGCCGATATCCGAGCGTTCAAAGTGAATGAAGAGATAAGCGTGTCATCTGCAAGCTGTCTTTTCCAGCAGATCCTTATTGTAAATGAGAAAGAGAGTAGGAGACAGTATGGAGCCTTGAGGTACACCGGCGTTGATAGTGAAGGTGTTAGAAAGAAATCCGTCGATTGCCACGCGTAAAAAACGCTCTCTGAGGAAACATGAGAGCCACAAACAGAACTTTTCAGACATACCATAAGAGCGGAGCTTAGCCAATAGCCCATCGTGCCAAACACGGTCGAATGTCTTGGATATATCAAGAGCAACCGCTTGAAATTCTCCAAACTGTTCAATTGCGTTGTTCCAAACGTGTGTTATATAAGTCAAAAGATCTCATGTTGATTTATTTTTACGAAAGCCATATTGCTGATAGCTAATAATGTTGAATCCTTCAAGATATTTTAGAAGATGTTGATTGATAGCCTTTTCCATGACTTTCGATGTTATTGAAAGCAGTGCGATTGGTTGGTAGTTATTTGGCAAGGGCTTCTTGCCTTTTTTAGGTATCGGCTGAACTGTGGAACATTTCCAGCAGGAAGGAAATATTCCCTTTCTGTAGGATTGGTTGAAAAGTCTACAGAAAACTGGTGTTAATTCCCTCGCACAGTTTTTGAGAACTATGGCAGGTATTCCGTCAGCGCCAGAAGCTTTTTTGGTGTCTACCTTCATTAAAATACGCTTTATGATATGCTGTCTGAAGACAATATCGGACATCCTTGACTGCACTATGGGAATAGAAAGTGGTGTTTTCCCTTGGAAATTGACAGTAGAATGTGACGCAAAGAGTTCAGCCAACAAGTTCGCTTTCTCAACAGCTGTCGTTGCAATAGAATTATCTGGCCGTGTGAGTGGTGGTATGGTGGATTTGGTGAAATTTTGACTGACTGCCTTAGCGACTGACCAAAAGGACCTGGAATTGTTGGGACAAGCGAGAAGTCTGTTTCTAATTCGTTGATTGTGTGCCTTCTTGGTTTCGTTGATAATTTCTTTGCATCTGTTCCTGGCACGAACAAAGGTGTTACGGTTTATGGTGTTAGGATTTACACGCCATTGTCGGTAGGCAAAATGTTTAGAAGCAACAGCTTCTTTGCATTTTCGGTCAAACCAAGGCTTGCCGTTGGAAGGGCATTTCTTCGAAAAAGGGATATAAGCCTCCATACCGGCCAAAATAACATCGATGTTATATATACCAGGTGTACAAGTATGAAATGCGGTTTTTTTTTTTCTAGAAAAACATGTTAAATTCGGAAGAATGGTAAAAAGTGCTTTATTCAAAGTATGCTCCATTGCTTGTTATACATTTTTCCCATCTTTCGGGCAATTTGTGAATACCACGCCAGTAAAAATCTTCCCCTTTTGCTGCGCACCATTCATCAAGCCATTTTTTCACATCTTCGTACGAACCAAAGCGCTGCTCAGCAAGTGCGTGACCCATCGTTGCAAACAAGTGGTAATCGGAAGGAGCCATGTCTGGTGAGTAAGCCGTATGGGGTAAAACTTCCCAGCTGATTGCTTCCAACGTGTCGCGAACTGGTTTTGCCGTATGTGATGGAGCATCGTCATAAAGAAAAATGACTTTGTGTTGCCTCTTTCGGTATTCTTGTCTTTTTTTCAAGCAGCGAACGGTTCAGATCGGTCAATTGTTGTTGGTAACGTTTAGTATTAACCGTTTCCCCAGGTTTTAACAGCTCTTAATAGACCACGCCCCTCTGGTCCCACCAAACACAAAGCATCGTCTTTCTGCCAAAGCGATTCGGTCTTGCGGTCGATGTGGATAGTACGCCTGGGTCTATCCATAATTTTTTACGCTTGGGATTCTCAAAATATCCACCAGAAGACCGGTAGATGGGTACCACATGAGTTGAATGACAGGCAAATGGAAAAGCGCAAAAACACGTGTGTCATTTTGCTCGCTCGGAACAAAAGGAAGTCGTGTTTTTGCATCGTATAGTTACAGGGGATGAAAAGTGGATTTATTTTGAGAATCCCAAGCGCAAAAAATTATGGATAGACCCAGGGGTACTATCCACATCGACCGCAAGACCGAGTCGCTTTGGCAGAAAGACGATGCTTTGTGTTTGGTGGGACCAGAGGGGCGTGGTCTATTATGAGCTGTTAAAACCTGGGGAAACGGTTAATACTAAACGTTACCAACAACAATTGACCGATCTGAACCGTTCGCTGTTTGAAAAAAGACAAGAATACCGAAAGAGGCAACACAAAGTCATTTTTCTTTATGACAATGCTCCATCACATACGGCAAAATCAGTTCGCGACACGTTGGAAGCACTCAGCTGGGAAGTTCTACCCCATACGGCTTACTCACCAGACTTGGCTCCTTCCGATTACCACTTGTTTGCAACGATGGGTCACGCACTTGCTGAGCAGCGCTTTGGTCCGTACGAAGATGTAAAAAAATGGCTTGATGAATGGTGCGCAGCAAAAGGGGAAGATTTTTACTGGCGTGGTATTCACAAATTGCCCGAAAGATGGGAAAAATGTATAACAAGCAATGGAGCATACTTTGAATAAAGCACTTTTTATCATTATTCCGAATTTAACATGTTTTTTTAGAAAAAAAAAACCGCATTTCATACTTGTACACCTGGTATATATAACATCGATGTTATTTTGGCCGGTATGGAGGCTTATATCCCTTTTTCGAAGAAATGGCCTTCCAACGGCAAGCCTTGGTTTGACCGAAAATGCAAAGAAGCTGTTGCTTCTAAACATCTTGCATACCGACATTGGCGTGTAAATCCTAACACCATAAACCGTAACACCTTTGTTCGTGCCAGGAACAGATGCAGAGAAATTATCAACGAAACCAAGAAGGCACACAATCAACGAATTAGAAACAGACTTCTCGCTTGTCCCAACAATTCCAGGTCCTTTTGGTCAGTCGCTAAGGCAGTCAGTCAAAATTTCACCAAATCCACCATACCACCACTCACACGGCCAGATAATTCTATTGCAACGACAGCTGTTGAGAAAGCGAACTTGTTGGCTGAACTCTTTGCTTCACATTCTACTGTCAATTTCCAAGAGAAAACACCACTTACTATTCCCATAGTGCAGTCAAGGATGTCCGATATTGTCTTCAGACAGCATATCATAAAGCGTATTTTAATGAAGGTAGACACCAAAAAAGTTTCTGGCGCTGACGGAATACCTGCCATAGTGCTCAAAAACTGTGCGAGGGAATTAACACCAGTTTTCTGTAGACTTTTCAACCTATCCTACAGAAAGGGAATATTTCCTTCCTGCTGGAAATGTTCCACAGTTCAGCCGATACCTAAAAAAGGCAAGAAGCCCTTGCCAAATAGCTACCAACCAATCGCACTGCTTTCAATAACATCGAAAGTCATGGAAAAGGCTATCAATCAACATCTTCTAAAATATCTTGAAGGATTCAACATTATTAGCTATCACCAATATGGCTTTCCTAAAAATAAATCAACAGGAGATCTTTTGACTTATATAACACACGTTTGGAACGACGCAATGAACACTTTGGAGAATCTCGAGCGGTTGCTCTTGACATATCCAAGACCGTGTTTGGCACGATGGGCTATTGGCTAAGCTCCGCTCTTACGGTATGTCTGAAGAGTTCTGTTGGTGGCTCTCATGTTTCCTCAGAGAGCGTTCTTTACGCGTGGCAATCGACGGATTTCTTTCTAACATCTTCACTATCAACGCCGGTGTACCTCAAAGCTCCATACTGCCTCCAGTAGATAAGGCAATGAGAGTTCTAGATATTTTTCCCATGTTAATTCTTATGGAGCCTCATTTTGCATTTTTGTCGCCGTTTTCCACCCCGAACAAAAAGTCTGGTGAGCGCATGCGTGAATTATTTAATTTGTTTATTTTATTAATTTATTCAATTTGTTTGTTTTTTTTAAATTTATTCAATTTGTTTATTTTTTTTTTTTTAAATTTATTCAATTTGTTTATTTTAATTAATTTATTTATATTTATGTGTATGAAGTTAGGTATTATCACGATAGATGTCAGTCAACGACGGTTTTCAGTTGTTGGCGGCTATAGAAATTTTAATATAATTTTAAAAAGCCATGTCTGTTGTAGGATTTGAACCTACATATGTTGGTTTCAATACTGCAAAACCAGCGACTTAACCACTGAGCCAAATAGGTTTCGTATGAGAGAATGTAATAATTGGGATGACATAAAAAAAGATGTGACTTGAGAAGTTGGTAAAAGGCGTCCAAAAGGTCCTTATATGTGTGAATAGGATAGTTTTTTGTTGAAAACTGGTCAAAAAGACCTAAATGAGTGTCCAAAAGGTCCTTATTCGTAATAATAAGGGTGTTTTTATTGAAAAAATGATGGAAAATGTCTCCAAAAGGTCCTTATTCGTAATAATAAGGGTGTTTTAATTGAAAAAAGGAGTGAAAAATGTATCCAAAAGGTCCTTATTGTTAAAAGAGTGTGTATTTTTGTTGAAAAAAGTGGTGAAAAATGTGTCCAAAATGTCCTTATTGATGTGAATGGGGATTGTTTTTGTTAAAAACTGAATGAAAAAGGCCTTATTATAAAAAAAAGATGGTCCAAAAGGTCCTTATTGTGTAGTATGTATTTTTGTTGAAAAAGGGGTGAAAAATGTGTCCAAAAGGTCCTTACTGATGTGAATGGGGATTGTTTTTGTTAAAAACTGAATGAAAAAGGCCTTATTATAGAAAAAGATGGTCCAAAAGGTCCTTATTCGAAATAATAGGGTTGTATTTGTTCAAAAAGGTGGTGAAAGTAATGTATTCAAACGTTGGATTTACGTTGAGAGAGAGGTTGTAAAATAAAACATAAGTATGATTTCAGAAATCTATTAACAAAAAATTTTCACAACACAAAAATACAAAATCTCGAAAACGAACTTAAAAGTACAAAATTTTCATCCTCTTATATAAATTAAATACATAGAGAAACACTTGAGAGCGAACTTAACAATATTTTTACTAAAAAGTACTATTAATCCTAAGAGAAATAGCCTGTAAATAAAATATATGATTTTACATACACAAAACTGTTTAAAAAATAGACATGACTTAATATATAGAGAAAGTAAAAAGGACTTGCAAAATATGAATTGCCTGCTACGAAATGACACCAACAAAAAAGTTATAAAATTAAATGAGAGGTTAACAAATTTGATAAGAAAGATCAAATTTTTGTTGATAAGTGTTACTTAAAATGGATTGGATAAAGTAATAATTGCTAGAGTTGAGTAAAATGCATTGTAGAACGTAAAAGTTGGTATATTTCCAGTAAAGTATATTGACTATGAGCTGTGTAATATTCTAAAAATACCCATGACATAATCTAAAATAGTTGTATTAAATATTAAATTTGTTGAGAGGTCACAAAATTGATAAGAAAGGTTAAAATATGGTGATAAGGAGTTTATTTTAAAGCATTGAAGAGTAGTAAAATTGGTTATATTTGTCAAAAATGGAAAAATAAGTATGAAATGAGCTTAAATTAGTTTAAAACGACGATATTTGGATTCGATTGAAATGTTGTTGTCTAGATGGTCTGATAGGTCACACCATAGATAAGAAAGGTCAAAAATAGTTGATAAGCAGTTGATTTGAATGCATTAAAGTGTTGTAAACTTTGATATATTTGGTATTTGGCAAAATAGGTATGAAATGAGCTTAAATTAGTCTAGTTGGGCCTCGTTGAAATGAGTTTGAACTCGTTGGATTTTACTATAATATGCTATATGAGATGAAAGCGAGTTAAATAAAACACAAGTAATATTTGTCAAGAATAGTAAAAAATAAGTATGAAATGAGTCTAAATTAGTCTAAAAAAACGAGTTTGGAGGAAATAGTTTCAACTCGTTGAATTGTATCTTAGTAAAATATATATGTAAGAAATGAGATGAGCCTATCCATTTACCGTATTTCGTTGTCGTAACGTTAAATGTAAACGTAAAAGTTGTTGTTTGTTCTCAAGTTAGTATATTGTGTATGAAATGAGCCTAGATTAGTTTAATTTGACCTCGTTGGATTGTAATAATAGTAAAATATATATGTGTTAAAATGAGATGGGTCTAGCCTAGTTTGGACTCGTTGTATTTTGCTATATGGGGTGAAGATGAGAGCGAAAACACAAGTATGAGCACACAGATTTAATAAAAATATATATTTGTTCAAAAAACTAGAGGTTTTCTTGCATAAAACTTAATAATAATAACAACCTGTATGAAATGAGCCTCGTCTAATTAAATCTTTACAATTACTATATATGCCTTAAAAAGGAGAAAATTTGAATAACCATGAATTGTTTATAATAATTACTGACCAAAATACTTAAAAGTACAAAATATCTATAAAACAATATATTTTACTAAATTAACAAAGAAAATTCTAATCTTAAGAAATAATATTTTGCCTGGTACAAAATGATACCAACAAAACCAGTTGTTATAAAATTAAATGAAAGTTCAACAAATTTGATAAGAAAGATCAAATTTTTGTCGATAAGAGTATGTAAAATGTGTTGGATAAAGTACAAATTGCAATGTATAATTTTCTTTATTAATAACTATATATTTGATGAAAAATATTAAATATGAATTGCTTAATAGAATGTATAAATGAGAGAGAGTTCAACAAAAACAGATAAGAAAGGTTAAAATTAGTTGATAAGAAGTAGATTCAAATGCATTGAGAATGTCTTTACAACAACTACTACTATATATTGAATAACTATGAATTGTCTATAATAATTAATTAAAAGTACAAAAATGCTTCAAGAAGACCATATATTTTACAAACTAACTAACTAAATTATAATCCAAAAAAATGATGAGAATTTTGCCTGGTACGAAAGGACACCACCACCCATCAAAAACAAATAAAATTAAATGAGAGTTCAACAAATTTGATAAGAAGATCAAATTTTTGTCGATAAGAGGATGTAAAATGTATTGGATAAAGTACAAATTGCAAATTATAATTTTCTTTACTAATAATTATATAAATTCGAAAGCGAGAGAGAGTTCAGTAAAAACAGAGAAGAAAGGTAAAATATATGTGATAAGCTGTTGACTAAATGTATTGGAGAATGTACTAATTTCTACATCTAATAATAAATGGGATTAAAACATGAATTTACATATTTTTCTCTTAAGATGGTTGAAAAGTGATCAAAAAGATCTAAATGGGAGTCAAAATGGTCTTAAATCCTGAAAAAAGACAGTAAAAAGTCCTTATTGCATAAGAAGTGGTGAAAATAGGTGTTAAAAGGTTCTCATATAGTAGATATTAGGGTAAATTTGGGCTT
The DNA here is from genome assembly GCA_019049505.1 of Pachyrhynchus sulphureomaculatus. Classification (NCBI taxonomy): domain Eukaryota; kingdom Metazoa; phylum Arthropoda; class Insecta; order Coleoptera; family Curculionidae; genus Pachyrhynchus; species Pachyrhynchus sulphureomaculatus. Next base: position 87,072,470 of record CM032449.1, on the reverse strand, counting down.
GATAGTAGAGGTTTTACAAATATGAGCTAGAGTTAATAAATAAATTTAATAAAAGCATAATTTAACACAATCCTACAAAAAGTTACATAAAAAGTGAATGAAACAATGTCTAAGAGTATTGATTGGTTGAGGTAAATAAAGTATGTGCAAAATAATTTTTTAGTCGTTTGTTTTATCCTACAAGGACAAAACCCTTCCAAAAATTTAATAAAATGAATGCAATATTTGTTCAAAACTAGATTAGACAAGGTGTTCCTCCATCAAAAATGTAAAACAATGTTTTTTACTAAAAAAGTACTAAATAATTCCTTAATCCTAAGATGTAAATTTGCAAATAAATAACTAATATTTTGGCTGGTACGAAATGATACCAACAAAAACCAGTTGTTATAAAATTAAATGAGAGTTCAACAAATTTGAAAAGAAAGATCAAATTTTGTCGATAAGAGGATGTAAAATGTATTGCATAAAGTACAAATTGCAATGTATAATTTTCTTTATTAATAACTAATATAAATTCGACAGAGCGAGAGAGAGTTCAGTAAAAACAGATAAGAGTAGATTCAAATGCATTGAGAATGTTAATAATTTAAATACCAAAAATTTTACCGTATATCGTTGTCGTTACATAAAACTCGACTTGTTTTTGATATATGTGTAAATAGACAACTTAAAGGATTTTACTAACTTTATGAATATAAAGCTCCTAATTTGTAAAATATCAACCTAAAAATGTCATTGTCGTTATGTGATATATGTGTAAATAGACAAAAGAATAATTTTTACCAACCATCTTACATATATATATATATATATATATATATATATATATATATATATATATATATATATATATATATATATATATAAATGATACTAAATGACAATTAGTTAAAATACCTAAATAATAATATTTCCTACTTCCTAATAGTTTTTTAAGTAAAAATACTCCCTAAATGAGACTTATGATTGCTTTTTGGATGAAAATTATCATTCTATATTCGGGAGAGCCGAAGGGGATACATTGATAATACCTAAATAATAATTTCCTAATCAATAATAGTTTTTAAGTAAAATACTTCTTGAATGGGAATTATGACCGCTTTTTGTATGTAAATCGTCTCTCTATACATTCATTTCGGTTTCTTTGAGGAAAATTTCTTTATTTTTATCATCATCATCTGACTACCATTTATATTCGAGAGAACCGAAAAGGATATATTGATTTTAAAATGTTCTCCAGTTGTTGTACTACTACTATTATGAGACAATAGATTTGAACAATTTGTAAGCGTGGTACTAAATGGAAACACCTCTTACATGGTTTAAATCGTTCCTTTAGGTACTAGGTACAAGATAATTTACTTTCCAATCATACCAATCTGTAGTTTTCAAACCACACACTGGACATTGTAAATTTAATTTAAATCCATCAATATCACTCATACTTTTGATAACATGGTTAGATGGGCAACCTATTTGTTTTATGTTTTAAACTACTTAAATTTTTGAATGAGTCAAATATATACACATAAATTGATATATGGAGTCGAATAGTCTCTAAAAATCCCAAAAATAACAAAAACATGTAAACAAGTTGATTTATTTAGTCTATAAAATGATAAGAGATAAATGTCGAAAACATGTTTATAATAACAAATATCTGGTGATTGGAAAATTTGGTCTGACTTAATTAGCGCTATCTCTTTGAAAAATAAACTGCAAAATACAAAATATTTTAATAATAACAATATCTGGTGATTGGAAAATTTTGTCTGATGTACTCACAGTAAAAGTATCAGAGAAAGCAATATTATATTTATTCGAGTTCTATAACTATTTATATATATTACCATTTATTTAACATTGTATTAAAATTTATTTTTTAATACAGCTCAATAGATTTACAACTAGTTTTGATAATTGATCAATTCACTTATTATTATTCTTTTTATGATTGCAATGAATACTACATTGTACACATTTGTTTGATGTTAACGACGATGACGACGATGACAATTCTAATTCTTTATTGACATGGCGTAGTACATAAATTTGTTGTTGTAACTTGTTTGCGATCGATATAAGGTGTTAAATATTCTCGATAAGATATTAATCGAACCTTAAATTCATAAGTTTATATGATTTTGACTGGATGAATGCATGATTCAATAGAATATTGGAAATATTAACAAAATAATAGCCTATTAAATATGGTATTCAATTGTTGTTCATATGTAACATACATCTACAATCTTTTCAACCTTGAGTAGAAAAAACAGCATAAACCCTTGATTATCCTAAGTCTTATTACCTTTATATGCAAGATGTTTTGTTTTAAGTGAGAATTGTTGTCGTACTAAAATCCTTATATTCTTACTAGTTTTATATACAGACTGTTTTGGGCATATTCAGAGGGGATTTATTAAGAAAAAGTATACAACTGGAGTCAATTCATGGACTAACTTTGTCTCCTAGTACTAGATGACATCGAAATGACCAAATTATAAATAGACATGACATAATAGTATGTATAAAGGATAAAAGTAAATATTTGCAAATAAATTCAAGAGAGAGGTCATCAAATTTGATAAGAAAGATCAAAATTTTAGTGATAAGGTGTTGACAAAATGCATTGTAGAATATAATAATTACTATATGTACAAATAGTAAAGTAATATTTTAAATTTGGAGGGCTTAAACAACAATGAGTTTGGAGACTCGTTGAAATGAGAGAGAGTTTGAATTCGTTGGTTGTTTTTCTATGTGATGAGAGGTAAATAAACAAGTATGAACAGAGTTAAGAAATATATCTAAATATGAAATTACTACTAAAATGAAACCAACAAATACCAAACAAAATAGAAAAAATGTAATATATAGAAAGTGTAAAGGCAAAATCTATAAAACAATATATTTTACTAAATTAACAAAGAAAATTCTAATCTTATGAGAGATGTATTTTGGCTGGTACGAAATGATACCAACAAAACCAGTTGTTATAAAATTAAATGAAAGTTCAACAAATTTGATAAGGAAGACCAAATTTTTGTCGATAAGAGTATGTAAAATGTATTGGATAAAGTACAAATTGCAATGTATAATTTTCTTTATTAATAACTATATATTTGACTAAAAATATTAAATATGAATTGCTTAATCGTATGTATAAATGAGAGAGTTCAGTAAAAACAGATAAGAAAGGTTAAAATTAGTTGATAAGAAGTAGATTCGAATGCATTGAAAATGCAATAAGTTAAAGACCAAGAAATTTACCGTATTTTGTTGTCGTAACGTTAAATGTAAACGTAAAAGTTGTTTGTTCTCAAGTTACTTGTAAAATGTATAAAGTACAAATAACTATATAAATTCGAGTTCAGTAAAAAACAGATAAGAAAGGTTAAAATTAGTTGATAAGAAGTAGATTCGAATGCATTGAGAATGCAATAAGTTAAAGACCAAGAAATTTACGGTATTTTGTTGTCGTAACGTTAAATGTAAACGTAAAAGTTGTTTGTTCTCAAGTTACTACTACTTAGTAATTCTGATATTTGTATAAATCAAAATTTGTTTCCAAAAGAACAAAGATTTGAATAAACTAAGAAATAGCCTGTAAATATAATATGACTACTAAATAGGAATCCAAAACTTTGGAACTGCTGTTGTTGCTATTATTGTTGCTATTGTTGTTGCTAATTTAAATGCTTAAAAGTACAAAATATCTATAAAACAATATATTTTGTTGGTTTCTATAAGAGATGATGAGAGAGAATAAAATACAAGTATGAGCAGAGATATAAGAAAATATATTAATAATTCTAAAATAGTGCAAAATGTTACAAAATCCACATAAATTTATATTGTTAAAATAATTCATTCAAGTCATCTGTTTCCTTGTCTTTCGTTGGCTTCTCTTTCGAGTCCTTTTCTTTTTTTACTGGAAAAATAAGAAGAAGGTGAATGTTTTGAACCATCTTTTGTTTTAAACAGATCCTTAATTTCACATGCCAAACATCTTTCATTATACAGATCTGTTTCTCCTTTACATTTGTAACATTTTATTCGTACAACAACTGGCATTTTTAATGATAGTTTCTTTTTCTTAGACACTTGTTATTTGTTAGGTGGTAACAACTAAAATAAACATACAAGTAAGGGGAATGCGCGCCGCGCCGCGCCGCGCATTCCCCTAGCATAACCCATAATATACCTCTTAAGACAGGCAGCCTCCAGGTAATTACCTCGTCGCACACCTTACACCAGATTAAGGCCCTTCTAGGCAACACCCTCTGGTAATGTGATATCATTGATGACGACTTCTCTTCACACATTCTTTACACTGACATTACACCCGTGTTTTACCTATACTTACCCGGCTCATATAGTTATTAGTAAAGCATATTATACATTGCATTTTGTAATTTATCCAATACATTTTACATCCACTTATCGACAAAAATTTGATCTTTCTTATCAAATTTGTTGAACTCTCATTTAATTTTATAACAACTGGGTTTTTGTTGTTTGGTATCATTTCGTACAAGGCAAATTATTATTTACATCTCTCTTAAGATTAGAATTTTTAGTTAATTTAATAAAATATATTGTTTTATAGATATTTTTGTACTTTTGAGTATTTAAGTAAGTCAATAATTTAGACAATTCATAGTTATTCAAATTTTCTCCTTTTTAATGCATATAATGCATATATAGTAGTTGTAAAGAAGATTTGATCAAATTAGACGACGCTCATTTCATACAGGTTGTTCTTGTAATATTCAGTTTTTATGGAGAAGAACCTTGTCTGATCTCTAGTTTTTTGAACAAATATTGCATTCATTTTATTAACATTTTGGAAATTTTTGTTCTTGTAGAATAAAAATTATTTTTTGCACATACTTTATTTACCTCAACCCATGCTTTTATTAAATTTATTTATTAACTCTAACCCCTACTTGTATGTTTATTTTAGTTGTTACCACCTAACACATAACAAGTGTCTAAGAGAAAAAACTACCATTAAAAATGCCAGTTGTTGTACGAATAAAATGTCACAAATGTAAAGGAGAAACAGATCTGTATAATGAAAGATGTTTGGCATGTGAAATTAAGGATCTGTTTAAAACAAAAGATGGTTCAAAACATTCACCTTCTTCTTATTTTTCCAGTAAAGAAAGAAAAGGACTCGAAAGAGAAGCCAACGAAAGACAAGGAAACAGATGACTTGAATGAATTATTTTAACAATATAAATTTATGTGGATTTTGTAACATTTTGTACTATTTTAGAATTATTAATATATTTTCTTATATCTCTGCTCATACTTGTATTTTATTCTCTCTCATCATCTCTTATAGAAACCAACAAAATATATTGTTTTATAGATATTTTGTACTTTTAAGTATTTAAATTAGCAACAACAATAGCAACAATAATAGCAACAACAGCAGTTCCAAAGTTTTGGATTCCTATTTAGTAGTCATATTATATTTACAGGCTATTTCTTAGTTTATTCAAATCTTTGTTCTTTTGGAAACAAATTTTGATTTATACAAATATCAGAATTACTAAGTAGTAGTAACTTGAGAACAAACAACTTTTACGTTTACATTTAACGTTACGACAACAAAATACCGTAAATTTCTTGGTCTTTAACTTATTGCATTCTCAATGCATTCGAATCTACTTCTTATCAACTAATTTTAACCTTTCTTATCTGTTTTTTACTGAACTCGAATTTATATAGTTATTTGTACTTTATACATTTTACAAGTAACTTGAGAACAAACAACTTTTACGTTTACATTTAACGTTACGACAACAAAATACGGTAAATTTCTTGGTCTTTAACTTATTGCATTTTCAATGCATTCGAATCTACTTCTTATCAACTAATTTTAACCTTTCTTATCTGTTTTTACTGAACTCTCTCATTTATACATACGATTAAGCAATTCATATTTAATATTTTTAGTCAAATATATAGTTATTAATAAAGAAAATTATACATTGCAATTTGTACTTTATCCAATACATTTTACATACTCTTATCGACAAAAATTTGGTCTTCCTTATCAAATTTGTTGAACTTTTATTTAATTTTATAACAACTGGTTTTGTTGGTATCATTTCGTACCAGCCAAAATACATCTCTCATAAGATTAGAATTTTCTTTGTTAATTTAGTAAAATATATTGTTTTATAGATTTTGCCTTTACACTTTCTATATATTACATCTTTTCTATTTTGTTTGGTAATTGTTGGTTTCATTTTAGTAGTAATTTCATATTTAGATATATTTCTTAACTCTGTTCATACTTGTTTATTTACCTCTCATCACATAGAAAAACAACCAACGAATTCAAACTCTCTCTCATTTCAACGAGTCTCCAAACTCATTGTTGTTTAAGCCCTCCAAATTTAAAATATTACTTTACTATTTGTACATATAGTAATTATTATATTCTACAATGCATTTTGTCAACACCTTATCACTAAAATTTTGATCTTTCTTATCAAATTTGATGACCTCTCTCTTGAATTTATTTGCAAATATTTACTTTTATCCTTTATACATACTATTATGTCATGTCTATTTATAATTTGGTCATTTCGATGTCATCTAGTACTAGGAGACAAAGTTAGTCCATGAATTGACTCCAGTTGTATACTTTTTCTTAATAAATCCCCTCTGAATATGCCCAAAACAGTCTGTATATAAAACTAGTAAGAATATAAGGACTTTAGTACGACAACAATTCTCACTTAAAACAAAACATCTTGCATATAAAGGTAATAAGACTTAGGATAATCAAGGGTTTATGCTGTTTTTTCTACTCAAGGTTGAAAAGATTGTAGATGTATGTTACATATGAACAACAATTGAATACCACATTTAATAGGCTATTATTTTGTTAATATTTCCAATATTCTATTGGATCATGCATTCATCCAGTCAAAATCATATAAACTTATGAATTTAAGGTTCGATTAATATCTTATCGAAAATATTTAATACCGGGGGGGGGGGGGGGGGGGGGGCGATTATATCGATCGCAAACAAGTTACAACAATAAATTTATGGTACTACGCCATGTCAATAAAGAATTAGAATTGTCATCGTCGTCATCGTCGTTAACATCAAACAAATGTGTACAATGTAGTATTCATTGCAATCATAAAAAGAATAATAATAAGTTAATTGATCAATTATCAAAACTAGTAAATCTATTGAGCTGTAAAAAATCTATTTTAATACAATGAGCTGTATTAAAAAAATAAATTTTAATACAAAAATTTTCCAATCACCAGTTAAATAATTTTGCATGGTAATTAAGTCAGACCAAATTTTCATATATAAACATAGTTTTCGATAGAACTATCGACTCCATATATCAATTTATGTGTATATATTTGACTCATTCAAAAATAAATATATCAAAAGTTGCTTTCTCTGATACTTTTACTGTGAGTACATCAGACAAAATTTTCCATCACCAATATTGTTTTACCTAGTACCTAAAGTACCACGCTTACAAATTGTTCAAATCTATTGTCTCATAATAGTAGTAGTACAACAACTGGAGAACATTTTAAATCAATATATCCATTTCGGTTCTCTCGAATATAAATGGTAGTCAGATGATGATGATAAAAAATAAAGAAATTTTCCTCAAAGAAACCGAAATGAATGTATAGAGAGACGATTTACATACAAAAAGCGGTCATAATTCCCATTGAAGAAGTATTTTACTTAAAAACTATTATTGATTAGGAAATTATTATTTAGGTATTATCAATGTATCCCCTTCGGCTCTCCCGAATATAGAATGATAATTTTCATCCAAAAAGCAATCATAAGTCTCATTTAGGGAGTATTTTTACTTAAAAAACTATTAGGAAGTAGGAAATATTATTATTTAGGTATTTTAACTAATTGTCATTTAGTATCATTTATATATATATATATATATATATATATATATATATATATATATATATATATATATATATATATATATATATATGTAAGATGGTTGGTAAAAATTATTCTTTTGTCTATTTACACATATATCACATAACGACAATGACATTTTTAGGTTGATATTTTACAAATTAGGAGCTTTATATTCATAAAGTTAGTAAAATCCTTTAAGTTGTCTATTTACACATATATCAAAAACAAGTCGAGTTTTATGTAACGACAACGATATACGGTAAAATTTTTGGTATTTAAATTATTAACATTCTCAATGCATTTGAATCTACTCTTATCTGTTTTTACTGAACTCTCTCTCGCTCTCTCGAATTTATATTAGTTATTAATAAAGAAAATTATACATTCCAATTTGTACTTTATGCAATACATTTTACATCCACTTATCGACAAAATTTGATCTTTCTTTTCAAATTTGTTGAACTCTCATTTAATTTTATAACAACTGGTTTTTGTTGGTATCATTTCGTACCAGCCAAAATATTAGTTATTTATTTGCAAATTTACATCTTAGGATTAAGGAATTATTTAGTACTTTTTAGTAAAAAACATTGTTTTATATTTTTGATGGAGGAACACCTTGTCTAATCTAGTTTTGAACAAATATTGCATTCATTTTATTAAATTTTTGGAAGGGTTTTGTCCTTGTAGGATAAAACAAACGACTAAAAAATTATTTTGCACATACTTTATTTACCTCAACCAATCAATACTTTTAGACATTGTTTCATTCACTTTTTATGTAACTTTTTGTAGGATTGTGTTAAATTATGCTTTTATTAAATTTATTTATTAACTCTAGCTCATATTTGTAAAACCTCTACTATCAAGCCCAAATTTACCCTAATATCTACTATATGAGAACCTTTTAACACCTATTTTTACCACTTCTTATGCAATAAGGACTTTTTACTGTCTTTTTTTCAGGATTTAAGACCATTTTGACTCCCATTTAGATCTTTTTGATCACTTTTCAACCATCTTAAGAGAAAAATATGTAAATTCATGTTTTAATCCCATTTATTATTAGATGTAGAAATTAGTACATTCTCCAATACATTTAGTCAACAGCTTATCACATATATTTTACCTTTCTTCTCTGTTTTTACTAAACTCTCTCTCGCTTTCGAATTTATATAATTATTAGTAAAGAAAATTATAATTTGCAAATTGTACTTTATCCAATACATTTTACATTCTCTTATCGACAAAAATTTGATCTTTCTTATCAAATTTGTTGAACTCTCATTTAATTTTATTTGTTTTTGATGGTGGTGTCCTTTCGTACCAGGCAAAATTCTCATCATCTCTTTGGATTATAATTTAGTTAGTTAGTTTGTAAAATATATGGTCTTTTTGAAGCATTTTTGTACTTGTACTAATTATTATAGACAATTCATAGTTATTCAATATATAGTAGTAGTTGTTGTAAAGACATTCTCAATGCATTTGAATCTACTTCTTATCAACTAATTTTAACCTTTCTTATCTGTTTTTGTTGAACTCTCTCTCATTTATACATTCTATTAAGCAATTCATATTTAATATTTTTCATCAAATATATAGTTATTAATAAAGAAAATTATACATTGCAATTTGTACTTTATCCAACACAATTTACATACTCTTATCGACAAAAATTTGATCTTTCTTATCAAATTTGTTGAACTTTCATTTAATTTTATAACAACTGGTTTTGTTGGTATCATTTCGTACCAGGCAAAATATTGTTTCTTAAGATTAGAATTTTCTTTGTTAATTTAGTAAAATATATTGTTTTATAGATATTTTGTACTTTTAAGTATTTTGGTCAGTAATTATTATAAACAATTCATGGTTATTCAGATTTTCTCCTTTTTAAGGCATATATAGTAATTGTAAAGATTTAATTAGACGAGGCTCATTTCATACTGGTTGTTATTATTATTAAGTTTTATGCAAGAAAACCTCTAGTTTTTTGAACAAATATATATTTTTATTAAATCTGTGTGCTCATACTTGTGTTTTATTTATTTAACTCTCTCTTTCGCTCTCATCTTCACCCCATATAGCAAAATACAACGAGTCCAAACTAGGCTAGACCAATCTCATTTTAACACATATATATTTTACTATTATTACAATCCAACGAGGTCAAATTAAACTAATCTAGGCTCATTTCATACACAATATACTAACTTGAGAACAAACAACAACTTTTACGGTTACATTTAACGTTACGACAACGAAATACGGTAAATGGATAGGCTCATCTCATTTCTTACATATATATTTTACTAAGATACAATTCAACGAGTTGAAACTATTTCCTCCAAACTCGTTTTTTTAGACTAATTTAGACTCATTTCATACTTATTTTTTACTATTCTTGACAAATATTACTTGTGTTTTATTTAACTCGCTTTCATCTCATATAGCATATTATAGTAAAATCCAACGAGTTCAAACTCATTTCAACGAGGCCCAACTAGACTAATTTAAGCTCATTTCATACTTATTTTACCAAATACCAAATATATCAAAGTTTACAACACTTTAGTGCATTCAAATCAACTCCTTATCAACTATTTTCGACCTTTCTTATCTATGGTGTGACCTATCAGACCTTCTAGACAACAACATTTCAATCGAATCCAAATATCGTCGTTTTAAACTAATTTAAGCTCATTTCATACTTATTTTTCCATTTTTGACAAATATAACCAATTTTACTACTCTTCAATGCTTTAAAATCAACTCCTTATCACCATATTTTAACCTTCCTTATCAATTTTGCTTACCTCTCAACAAATTTAATATTTAATACAACTTTTTTAGATTATGTCATGGGTATTTTTAGAATATTACACAGCTCATATTCAATATACTTTACTGGGAATATACCAACTTTTACGTTCTACAATGCATTTTACTCAACTCTAGCAATTATTACTTTATCCAATCCATTTTAAGTAACACTTATCAACAAAAATTTGATCTTTCTTATCAAATTTGTTAACCTCTCATTTAATTTTATAACTTTTTGTTGGTGTCATTTCGTAGCAGGCAATTCATATTTTGCAAGTCCTTTTTACTTTCTCTATATATTAAGTCATGTCTATTTTTTAAACAGTTTTGTGTATGTAAAATCATATATTTTATTTACAGGCTATTTCTCTTAGGATTAATAATACATTTTAGTAAAAATATTGTTAAGTTCGCTCTCAAGTGTTTCTCTATGTATTTAATTTATATAAGAGGATGAAAATTTTGTACTTTTAAGTTCGTTTTCGAGATTTTGTAATTTTGTGTTGTGAAAATTTTTTGTTAATAGATTTCTTAAATCATACTTATGTTTTATTTTACAACCTCTCTCTCAACGTAAATCCAACGTTTGAATACATTACTTTCACCACCTTTTTCAACAAATACAACCCTATTATTTCGAATAAGGACCTTTTGGACCATCTTTTTCTATAATAAGGCCTTTTTCATTCAGTTTTTAACAAAAACAATCCCCATTCACATTAATAAGGACCTTTTGGACACATTTTTTACCCCTTTTTCAACAAAAATACACACTCTTTTAACAATAAGGACCTTTTGTACCATCTTTTTTATAATAAAGCCTTTTTCATTCAGTTTTTAACAAAAACAATCCCCATTCACATCAATAAGGACCTTTTGGACACATTTTTCACCCCTTTTTCAACAAAAATACACACTCTTTTAACAATAAGGACCTTTTGTATACATTTTTCACCCCTTTTTTCAATAAAAACACCCTTATTATTACAAATAAGGACCTTTTGGATACATATTCCATCATTTTTTCAATAAAAACACCCTTATTATTACGAATAAGGACCTTTTGGACACTTATTTAGGTCTTTTTGACCACTTTTCAACAAAAACTATCCTATTCACATATATAAGGACCTTTTGGACGCCTTTTACCAACTTCTCACGTCACATCTTTTTTTATGTCATCCCAATTTTTACATTCTCTCCTACGAACCCTATTTGGCTCAGTGGTTAAGTCGCTGGTTTTGCAGTATTGAAACCAACATATGTAGGTTCAAATCCTACAACAGACATGGCTTTTTTTAAATTATATTAAAATTTCTATAGCCGCCAACAACTGAAAACCGTCGTTGACTGACATCTATCGTGATAATACCTAACTTCATACACATAAATATAAATAAATTAATTAAAATAAACAAATTGAATAAATTTAAAAAAATAATAAACAAAATGAATAAATTAAAAAAAAAAACAAACAAATTGAATAAATTAAAAAAAAAACAAACAAATTGAATAAATTAATAAAATAAACAAATTAAATAATTCACGCATGCGCTCACCAGACTTTTGGTTCGGGGTGGAAAACGGCGACAAAAATGCAAAATGAGGCTCCATAAGAATTAACATGGGAAAAATATCTAGAACTCTCATTGCCTTATCTACTGTCTCCTACTCTCTTTCTCATTTACAATAAGGATCTGCTGGAAAAGAGAGCTTGCAGATGACACGCTTATCTCTTCATTCACTTTGAACGCTCGGACATTGGCTACTCAGACAAATATCCGCTGACACCAGGAAGTCATTCAACTTAACAAAGACCTGGAAGAAATTCTATCTTGGGGTGACAGTAACCAAGTGGAATTTAACGCTACAAAAACTCAGGCGGCAGTTTTTTCTAAAAAAGTTAACTTTGCTGAACCAGACATAGTTATGTCGGGGCACTCCATTCCTCTAACATCGTCACTCAATTTGTTGGGCGTTAATTTGGGAGCAAATATGTTCTGGCATGAACATGTTGCAGGAATAGCAAGGAGAGCTTCTCAAAAGTTGGGAATATTATTTCAAACCAGAAAGCTTTACACTCCACAACAACTGTTAATTCTTTACAAAGCTCAAATTCGACCAACTATGGAATACTGGTCCCATGTTTGGGGCTCCGGTCCCAAACATACACAGCATTTGTTGGATTCTATTCAGAGAAGAGCTGTTCGTCTGATTGGAGACCCGGAACTGACCGGCGACCTTGATTCTCAGGAACATCGAAGAACTGTTGGCGACTTGAGCTTATTCTACAAGTATTTTCGTGGAAAGTGTTCGCTTAATTCCTCCCAGAGCAGTGCATGTTAGAAGTACACGTCGCGCTAATACTTCACATCCGTATGAGGTTCAGCTTGTTACTCCTCGTACAACGCTTTTTAAGCAGTCTTTTATATGGAGAACATCATCCCTTTGGAATAATTTACCCAGGACTGTGTTTCCCAGCGAGTATATATATATATATATATATATATATATATATATATATATATATATATATATATATATATATATATATATATATATATGTATATATATATATATATATATATATATATATATATATATATATATATATATATATATATATATATATATATATATATATATATATATATATATATATATATATATATATATATATATATATATATATATATATATATATATATATATATATATATATATATATATATATATATATATATATATATATATATATATATATATATATATATATATATATATATATATATATATATATATATTCCGATGAAAATACAATGTTCTTTAGTTCATTCATGTGTTGTAAGTAGTTTTTAATTAGTTAAGTTTTCTTTTAGCTTAATTTTTTATGTTATATTCTTTGTAATTATATAGCATAGTTTCAACGTGCATATTTAATATGCATTTTTTACTGCAGATGAGGTTTGTAACACACACCATTGCTTCCAGAAACATGTCTTTGAAGAAGGTAATAAACATTATCGAAAGCTTGACATTAAACACAAAGAGTTTAATTTCTACCTCCTAGGCCTCCATTTGGACCGCATCCCCAATAAAGTTTGATATTTTCTATTCCACAAATCGGTCAAGATTTATCTCCTGTATATGTATATGTATATATAAATAAATATATATATATATAATATATATATATATATATATATATATATATATATATATATATATATAAAATCCCGCTACTCCGCTGGGGAACAAAGGGCCTCCACAAAACTTCTCCACCTGACTCTGTTTCTAGCGAGTCTTTTATTTCGCCCCATGACTTGCCAGCTTGCTTGACTTCTTCCAAAATTGTGCGTCTCCATATCTGTCTCGGTCTGCCCCTGCCACGACTGCCCTGTGGGTTCCAATCGAAAGCTTATTTTGCAATATCATCTGCGGGTTTGCGGAGGGTATGGCCCAGCCACCCCCACTTTCTGTGTTTGATATTGTACTCTATCGGTGTTTGCTTCGCTCGTTCCTATCACTCGGAGTTTGGTATCTGGTCCGGCCAGTATATTCGTAAGGTTTTGCATAAGCACTTGTTTGTAAACACTTTTAGTTGTTTGGAAATACTCTTAGTCCCTTTCCAGGTTTCACAGCCGTACAGAAGCACCGATTTGATATTTGTGTTGAAGAGGCGTATTTTTATGTTTGGCGACAGTATGCGGGACCTCCAGATGTTGTTGAGAAATCTCGAATGTTTGCTGTGCTTTGAGTATTCTTTGTTTGACGTCAGCCTTTGTCCCTCCGTTCGTATCTATCACACTGCCAAGGTACGTGAACCTTTGTACCCTTTCGATTGGGCGATTATTTAGATATAAGGTTGTCTTTTCATTGTTCATTATTCTCATCTCTTTTGTTTTGGAGTTGTTAATCCGCAGCCTCACTTTTTCTGCCTCCTCTGCTAATCGAGTCAGTTTGACTTTTGCGTCCTTTAATGAGTAAGATAGAAGGCAGATATCGTCCGCATAGTCTAGGTCTTCCAGACATGACGTCAGGCCCCATCTTATGCCTCTTTGAGTGTTGTTAGTTTGTCATGACTTCTTCTAGAACGATATTAAATAAAAGCGAGGATAGTACGCATCTTTGCTTAACTCCATTTCTGACAGGTATTGCCTTGCTAGTCATGTTACTGTGTATCACTTTACAGCTACTTCCATGATAAAGTGCTTTAATAATCCTTATTATTTTTTCCGGCACACCTCGTTTCCTTAAAGCTGCCCATATAGCCGTGTGCTTCAAGGTTACAAATGCTCTTTCAAAATCCATGAAGATCAGGTAGAGAGGTGATCTGAACTCATAAGATTGTTCGATGACTATTCGCAGAGCATTTATCTATTGGTCTATGCATGACCTCTGGGGGCGGAAACCGGCTTGCTCTGCTCGTAGAGTCGGTTCTATAGTATTGCTAAGCCTATTTAGAATAATGATTGCTATAATTTTGTTGATGGTGTTAAGAAGGGTGATGCTCCGCCAGTTGCGGCATTCTTTCAGGTTGTCCTTTTTTTGGCAGCTTTATAATGTACCCTTCTTTCCAGCTGTCAGGAAGAAGTTCTGGATTCCAGACAGTTTTTATCACTGGAATTAAAAGCCTGGTTACGGTGGCCGGACATGCCTTCATTAGTTCAGCCGGGATGTCGTCTGGACCCGCAGCTTTCCCCATTTTAAGCTGACCGATTGCTAGTTTGATTTCGCTTTGAGTAGGGTCGTTGGTTTCAATATTCAGTGGGTTTTCTTGTGGTTTAGAAGTCGGAGATTCTGTTGGTGGTAAGGTGCTGAGGCTGTCGCCAAAGTACTCCTCCCATCTGTTCAGTTGATCAAGCGGATTTGAAATTGCGTCGCCATCTTTAACATGTAAAAATGTTGTTGCTTGGTTAAAGTTTCTACCTGCCAGACGCTTAGTTATTCTATATAGCTCCCGGTTGTTTCTTGCTTCAGCTGCAGACTGTGCTGACTGGGCCAGATTGTCTACCCATTTTCGTTTGTCACGTCTGGCTGCTTTTTTGACGGCAGTGTTAGCTTCTTTATATCGGTTTCTTAAGGTGTCTCTCTCACTCTCTCTATCACTACTGTTTAGCTTGCTCTTGATTTCTCTCCGGTTGTCTATTTTCTGCCAGGTATCATCTGATATCCACTCTTTAGTTTGTCTCCTTCTCTTTTCCAGTACCTCCTCACTGGCTTTTATGAGGGCGTTCTTAATATTATTCCATTTATCCTCGTTGCCATCTGTGGTAACCTATGTGCCAGCACTATTTTGCAAATACTCTTCAAAGTCTCTGCGGGTTGTTGAGTTTTTCAGGCGGTCTGTGCTGTATTTGGGTCTAATTGCTCTATTGCTGCGATCAAGGTTTGCTGCAATCTTTAGCTGGATCTGTGCGATCATTAGGTGGTGATCGCTACCTACATCGGCTCCTCTGTATGCCGATACGTCCAGCATCGATCTTCTTCACTTTCTGTTAATTGCTATGTGATCAATCTGGTTTTTGACCCGTCCATCTGGAGATTCCCATGTGACTTTGTGTATTGTTTTGTGCGGGAAAAGTGTTCCTCCTATCACCAGGTTGTGATTAGAGCAGCGTTCTATGAGCCGCTCTCCGTTATTGTTCTTCACGCCCTCTCCGTGCTTTCCCATGATTGCTCCCAGATCTGTGTTTTCGGTGCCTACTTTTGCATTAAGGTCGCCCATGATTATTATGATGTCAGATCTTTGGACATCGGCTAGCGTGGCGTGCAAAATCTCGTAGAAGGCCTCTTTTTCGTCGTCTTCTGCTACTTCGGTTGGAGCATAGCATTGCACTATAGTTACCTTTCGTAGCTTTGTAGCAACTCTTACGGTGATTATCCGGTCAGATACGGGTTTCCATTCTAGTAGGCATCTGCTGGCCGTTTTGCTGATTAAAATTCCAACGCCGCCTTCGTGATGTTCACTTTGTGGCTTGCCGGAGTATAGGAGCATCTCGCCGTTCAGACATTTGTGCTCGCCTTACCCATTTCAACGCGTCTCGCTCAATCCCAGAATCTCGACCTGATACCGTTTCATCTCTCTTACCACCTGAGCCAGTTTTGAAGCATCCATCATCGTACGCACATTCCAAAATCCAATTCATGTCCTTTTTTTCATGCCAATTGTCTTCATCAGTAAATCAGTCCGGTTTCTATTGTTTTGTGAGGTTTCTGTAATCAGTTTATTTAGAGTGGGTGGGTGATTAACCCAGAGCACCCGAGTTTGGTGCTGGAGCTGCCAGCTGTAGCGTCCAGTCACGCCTCAAGTCTCCTTGGATGGGCGACGGCATTTCCTCCGCGCTGATGTTGGGGTTATACCGCCCGTGCTCGGTCGTCAGATCAGTGTATTAAAATCAGTGTATTAAAAAAATTTTTAAATAAAAGTTATAGGGTGTTATACGGCACACAAGTTGATGTTGACAATAAAATGTTTTGAACTATCAGTTCGAAGAAATTACGCCCTCGTGATTTTTTTAAAATGAAAAGCCCTGGATATTATTTTATTTTTGAGTCCTAGTAAAAATTCTAGATAATCAGTTTAGACATATCATATGTCTAAATTGAACTGTTTTAGAATTATTATCATTTGAAGTTTAAAATTAAAAAAAGACAAAAAACTATTAATTAATACTCCAGGTTTATTTTTAAGGTTACAATTGCTCAAAATATCTACCGTTAACAGCGAGGCAATGACCCAATCTGTTCTTTAAATGACAAAGATGAAACTACAAAACTTTCAGAGGTACTATACAGTATCCCTTGCTCTCAGTGTGCAAAAGTCTACATAGGACAAACATCAAGGATCCTAAAAGACAGAATCACTTCTCACAAATGTGACTGTAGACTTAAAAAAACTCGTGCACATGCTTTGCATACTGACCAATTCTCGCATGAATTTAATTTTTGTTGAAACCAAAATCCTGTGCAGGGAGAAGAATCTCAACAAGAGAACCTTGGAGAAATGGTACAGATCCACCTCGAATCCAATTCTGTTAATAAAAAAACTGACATTGAAAATTTGAGCGTAATTTTTTCCAATCTATTATATATGAATTGTCAAAATAAAAACTCACAAAACATCTCTGACACATCTCTATAACTTAATTTGACGTTGATCTCTTGGAAACAAACTGAACGAAGTGTCAACGTCATTCTCTTCTCTAGTATAAATTTGCCACGACCTAACCAAAAGATAAAAAGAATGAAAGAAAAACTTATTATTAAAAAAAAATTTAAAAAATAAAATCACCTTAGAAGTACACAATGGTTTCGTACTATATATACCCAAATGGAATAAAACGATTTTTATATCCCCTAGGGATATTTTTGTCGAGATATTTTCGATTTCCCCAATAAGTATGTATAGTAACCGTGTCATTGTTGAACGGAATTATCTGAGACATACCACTTAGCAGTAAGTAGTTAATAATTTTGAGTTCCTATCTGTCGCAAATTTCACAGTGCCGATAATCTAATCTACTATAATTGTAGCCCTGAAGAAAACAATGAAATATTTTCAAAGCTGGGTGTAGCTGAAAAGGTATCACAAATATTAGGTCTATCCCAGTGACCGCTTACTCCAAGAACCTCAAAATTTGCTGTTTAACTAGTCGTCCAGGCTACCCTTCTCCTATATATATATATATATATATATATATATATATATATATATATATATATATATATATATATATATATATATATATATATATATATATATATATATATATATATATATATATATATATATATATATATATATATATATATATATATATATATATATATATATATATATATATATATATATATATATATATATATATATATATATATATATATATATATATATATATATATATATATATATATATATATATATATATATATATATATATATATATATATATATATATATATATATATATATATATATATATATATATATATATATATATATATATATATATATATATATATATATATATATATATATATATATATATATATATATATATATATATATATATATATATATATATATATTATATATATATATATATATATATATATATATATATATATATATATATATATATATATATATATATATATATATATATATATATATATATATATATATATATATATATATATATATATATATATATCTTTAATTCCGGGTGAGATTATATATTACATTTTAACTCAAAAATTATAAACAGATTGTACAGCAATAATAGAAAATTGTTTACTTTACGAGTAATATAAAATTATATATATAAACTATTACTCATATATACAATATATCATAACTATATTGATTATTTAATCATAACAGGCCTACGTTTTTAAATTCTTTTACGGATATGATAATATTGGATGTTCTATTATTGTTCTTAAAAGTGATATGAAATCATATAAAATGTATACACAAAAATTGTACATTATTTCGCAAAGTTACCAGCTGCATTTCACATATTTTGAGTATCAGGCTGGTCGTAACTAAAAGACAGAAACATGACTGGGATTACATTTTGATGGATCCTACGCTGTGAAAAGCAGCATATATTATATATATATATATATATATATATATATATATATATATATATATATATATATATATATATATATATTATATAATAATTCTGTGGAGATGTGAACAATAACAAAACATAAGTGGAAAACGTTTTCTAAGAGAATAATTACGTCATAATAGTAATATACGTTGATCTAAAGAAAAAAAAAAGGAAAAGCAAGACTTTAACAGCATTTTAACTTATGAGAATCCAGAAGAACCATTGTTTATTTTTCCAAAAAGTTCACTCCTACCATTTTTATTCATTACATGTCTAGAATTGAGACAATATTGTAAATCAGTATTTATAAGATTGTACTTATGGTATGTGCCACCGTAAAAATACGGTATATCGAGCAAATAAAAACTGTTAATCGACCGAAGTCGCGGGTATGTATTTTAATAAGGTTTTTCTCTGTTTTGCAGAGCAATCTTCAAGACACCTTTGACACTCCCAAATATTCTAAGATTTCGGAAAGTCTATCAGCAAAGAATCGGCGTACGAGAAAATAAAGGTAAGAGACCGTAGAATTAAAAATATGTTAAGAGGAGGGTGTAAAGATAAAAGAGGTAGGATTTATACACCTAGTTAATACCACATACTTCCTAAAACATATAGATATAAGTTGCCATATATCAGTTGATCTGCAGCTTTTCTTCCTTGCCTTTTCTGATTTTCAAAAATTTTGATCAACACAAATACAAATGTGAGTAAAGTTAACTGTGCATTAGCATATAGTAATATAGATGAAATTAAACACAAGGTGAAGCTTTAAGTACTTGTAATAATAGTTAACTAGACAGGAAACTGCTTGGTGCAAATTCACATAAGAATGTTTTTATCTTTTCAAAAAAATTTTTGTTATGATATTCCCAAAAAGATCAAAAGCTTCGACCCTTGTATGGTACAAAATATTTTTTCCTGTCTGTCTTTAATCAGTGGCAATGAATCATTGTAATGCTTCCTCTGTTTAACTCCTTCTTGTTATTAATATGGAATATAATAATAAAAAATAATATAAAGTACCTTTCATTTAAAACATTGATTTGTAGTGCAAGAATTATTACAAGGGACGTTTAATACTTAACAAAACAAATGGCCGTGAACAAAAAAAAGTTTATTTATTGACAATGATTTATATTACTTTCCCACGTAGTCTTCATCAACATTTAGCCACTTTTCCCATCGTTCTGTAAGGTTCAGAATGCCTGTAGTGTAGAATTGTTCACCTTGCGGTCTGAGCCAGCCGTGTAGAGCATTTTTAACCTCTTCGTTGTCTTCGAAATTGGTGCACACCTGCCAACCCATCTTTTCGATCGTTTCTCATGTTTTGTGAGCAGTATGAGAGCGGGCTTTATCATGCAGCAGAATCACACCTTTTGAGAGAGAACCCTGGCGTTTTCTTCTTATCGCGGGTTTTACTTTCTGTTGAAGCTTGTTTGAATAGCACTCACTGTTCACAATAAATTAATCTAAATAGTCACAATAAACTGATCTTTGAGAGTCCCAGAGCACCGTTAACATCACTTTATCGGCAGACGTGCAGGTTTTGAATTATTTCTTTGCGGAAGAAACAAATGTTTCCACTCAAGACATTATGATTTGTAAGGACTTGATGTAATTTTCGCAGTTTTTGTACAATATATTTTGTAGTATTGAACATAAAGATTTTACAATTTATATACGATTTATGTATTTATGTAAGAAGATACAGTAAAGAACAATTGGCATAATGATAATAATTAATTTCTAATTAGTAAGAATAAAAACACAATTGAGTAATAATGAAAATAATAATATTTGGATACCGATAACAATTATCTAATTAATAAGAAAAGGAAAAAAAAGGAGTAATAGAGACATATTCTTATATCTATGAGTTGCCATTCTAAAACAGATTCATATTTAGCTTAAAATCTAATACTAGAGATTACTGAAAATAAAAAGAAAATAAATAGGCAGATATCCTTATGTTCAGGATTTATTATTTTAAGACAATTTTATGAATGAATGTTTTATAATTTTAAATTACTCGAATATTAAGATAACACGTTTTAAGGTAAATAGTTGCTCAATTACTTTTTTAAAATTGCATCGAATAGGGCAAAAACATTTAAAACAGTTAAGTATCAATTATATATCCTACAAGATACACTGACTATTTTAAAGACGTAGCTTTAGTTATATTGTCTTGTAAATGGCCATCCAGAGCACAAAAGAAAAGTGTAAAATAAAATATTTTACAAAGTAAACAAAAAAATAATCCTGAAATAATCAAAAATCGCTTACAATAATATTTTTGTTTGAAACTATTCTTTTTAGTGTTCCGTACGGAACACTTATAAGATCACTTTCATGTCTGTCTGTCTGTCTGTCTGTCACACCCGATTTTCTCCGAAACTATTTGACATAGAAAGTTGAAATTTGGTACTAATATAGGAATTGATGGCCTCATTAGAGCCGTGTAGTTTTGAAAGTTAAATTTTGACTTAAGGGATTAGTTTTGAGGGGTGAAATCGAAAGTGAAAAAAAATTTTTTTTACTAGGTCATCGAGTGTGGTGTCAAATGAAAGCTTGTGAAAACGCGAGTAAAAAATGTATATATAATATATATATATATATATATATATATATATATATATATATATATATATGTAGTACTTGCGCACACTTTTCTTTGTATTATTTTTAAAAAATCGCGAAAAATCCTGTCCCCCTACCTTATCTCGAAAAGTACTGATCAAAAAATTTTGAAAAAATCTGGAAAATTCTCCACGGGCTATAGATTGAACGAAAATTATGACGAGTCCATTACCTTTAATAATTTATCTGGTATATAAAAAAAATTATAAGATCATCAGTTTTCAGTAAAGATTGGTAACAAACTTTGTTGAAAACTCATTTAGGGTGTGTTTTTGTGAAGTCACTGATCATTTTATACCACCGTAACATTTTTTTTTATTTTAAAAGCAATTAACGTACGGAACACTAATTGTGCAAGTTCAACTTGCACTTAACCGGTTTTTTTTTCTACATTTGTAGAAGCCGCTAAAAAACGTTATTATATTACATTATATAAACTTTTATTTTTTTAATGCCTGTTGTATTTCTTCTAATGTCTTTCCTTTAGTTTCAGGAACCCACCGTATTGTTAAAATGGTAGATAATAAACAACATACTCCATATAGCAAAAATGGAGCAAAAAGTCCAAAACTGGATGTTAGCAAGTGAAACACATTCGTCGTTATGAAAACAGATATTCCAAATAGTGTTGTAAGTACTGAAAGCCCTTTCGATTTTATACTTGCTGAAAATAATTCTCCCAACATTAATGTTGGAACAATTCCAAGTCCAAAAGCAAACGTAAACACGTAAATAATCATTCCGGCTAATGGAAACCAATTTAATGTTTCTAAACTTACCAAGTCGTTTTGATCTAATAAAAAATACACTGACAATAATAACAAAATAGAACCGCAACTTAATAGCGAGTAAAAATATGAAGTTTTTCTTCCCAACTTTTCTACAGATGCACTACATAAAAGATTTAACATCCAAGCAAGACCAACAAAAATAATTGATGAATATTGAGGCGTGAGGTTGCCTCCAGCTTTTTCAAAAATTACTTGAGTGTAAGCTCCAAATACAGACATTCCGCAAAACTGCTGTGAAAATCTAAGAAAAATACCAGCACGCAATGCTCTTCGGTTACTTCTTATTTTTATCAATTCTTTCCATTTTCCTGTTTCTGACATTTGACGTTCCACATCCGCTTTCATTTTTGAAAACTCTTCTGCAACATCATATTTTTGTCTAAACCACCTTATACTCTCCTGTGCTTTATCAAATTTACCATCTTTGATGAGCTGATATGGCGATTCCGGTAACATAGAAACCCCTACGACAAATAACACGGGAAATCCAATACATATATATGAAGTAGTTTTGACATCACAGTAACTTCCTAAAATTAAAAAAAAAAGTTCATTACATTGAATTCTTTAAAACAATAATGCATTCTATCACAAACTCTTAGTTCTTGTTGAAGGTTGAAATATGGACGCAAGAAGCTTTATCTTTAGCTACTGAGTTTGCAAATTGTACAAATAATATATGTGACGGTCATATAGGTAATTTCTTGTTGATTTCAATGGTGTCGTATGATAACGTACCATAAAGAATTTTTTTAAATCTCTAACTAATGCACACATACTTCTTTTTAATTTTCTTAGTTACTCATTATAAACAAAAAGTTATCTCTGATGAGCAAAGGTCCTACAGTTAACAATTAAAGATCTAATTTTAGTGTTCAATTTTTTTATTTTCCTTAATACAATCTCTAGCTAAGTTGCAAATTATCAAAGACTGAATATATTGATGAAAATATTATATAATTCCTGAGATTTAAATAATACTTTTTCAACTGACGTTATGCTTAATGAAGTAATTTACTGATTTCGTACATATTGATTAAACTCTAGTTTTTTTTATATTTCAACTCAAGTCATTTTTTTTGTGGGACGTGGGCAGATTCTTAGCTGGTAATTCCTAAAATTTTTCTATTAAAATTTGATTTTATCAATAAATATCATCATTTCAAAAATATTATCGTGTCTTAAAGAAGCTTCAAAACAATTAAAATTCAAAAAGTATGAAATACGCTGCAAAAATATATGTATAGTATTTACTGCTACTTACTATTTGTAAGGCAGTCTCCATACTTACTTAATTCTCCGCGCTTTTGCTGAATTCAGGTTTTCCTCTTATGTGAAATTCATTTTTGAAAAACATTTTTCGAAATGGTGAGTAATATTTTTAATTAAAGTTTTAGGTAAAATAAATAAAACACGTATTTAAGATCACAAAAAACTAATTAAATAAGTGCAACTAAATGTCCATGTCCAGTATCAAAAGCAATCTCAAAGTGTAGACGCCGTGCTGATAGAACGAATAGCCCAGCTTATGTGGTTGCTAACGGTTCCCTCCTGACACCTGGCGCAATCAGGTTGTACACTAGCCTTGCCGTAGTAACCAGGCTCTACCGTGGTTAACAGTATTTTCCTAGGATTCTTCTTGGGAACATCTATGTTTTTAAATAATAATAATTTTCCTCCAATTAAAGAGTCCAAAAAACCCAGAACCGAGTAGACCCGTATTATCCAGCCTACCTATGACCGATTTTTTCACATTAAGTTACTAAATGGTTCTTTTAAAGAAATTTCCCCGTTCATCATTCACAGAATCTTAGAATCATATTTTGGCACCATATCTGATACTGATGGATCTCTTCTCATCGAAGTGAAACGCAAAAGACAGTCACTACTGGCAGAGAAACTTACGAGACTGCAGACATATGAAGTTGTTACAAGCACGCATCCCAACCTGAATGTCGTTAAAGGAATTATTATCTGCGCAGACATGGCAAATTGCACGGACGAAGAAATCTGGGTGAACTTGAACGAACAAGGTATAACCGAACTTTTCAGATTACCACAAAATAAAAAATTTCCGTCGCACAAATCAGCTACCTATCCTGCCACCATAAAGGCAGGATGGTACAACATCAGAGTACACCAGTATATCCAAAACCCTATGAGGTGTTTCAAGTATCAGAGATTTAGCCATCTCGCCCATCTGTCCCTCCCTGTGGTCACCAGAATCACGGTAATGAACCCTACACAACACCTTCAACTTGTATAAATAGCAAAGGAGGACACTCCCCCCGCTATAAGGGCTGACCAGCCTTCAAGAACGAATTTGAAATACAGAAGATCAGAGTGCAGGATAAAATCGCACATCCTGATGCGCAATGCACAATCCTCAAACTCCACCCCCTCAATACCTCGAAAGATGGATTTAACTAACATAGTTAGGAAGTCGGACATCACAAATCCTCCCATAAACCGGAACCCCCCTCTATCTCATCCTCGATTTCATTAAACAAAAGTAAATCCAATACAAAACATAATATTAACAAATCAGGGAAACTATCCGGTAAATAATCCAAATCATCGAAGGAATCCCTATCATCGGACAATATGTCCATTGACCTGCCCTCATCTCAAGATCCTAATAACAACTTATCAAAGAACACCAAAAAAAGTCTTAATTCCCCACTCCTTCTCATTCAATTCAATCATTCAATGGAATGTAACCGGCTTCTCACCCAGAAAAGAGGATCTGCAAATACTAATTTCAAAACATAAACCATCTATCATCGTATTACAAGAAACTCATTTTAAACAAACCTCTAATATAAATATAAAAAAGTGTAGTCCTTAAAAACAGAAGAGACCCCGATAGAGCTTCGGGAGGAGTTGCGATTTTTATTCACAGCTCCCTAGACGTTATCACACTTGACTTGGCACCTTTCTGGACTCAGACATCATGATCTGTAGCCTCTACTTGCCCCACCCCACCAAGTCATCACAAACGCCTCACTGGAAAATCTAATTACATCTCTTTCTTCCCCATTCCTAATTTTGGGCTACTTTAACTACCACAACTCCATTTAGGGACCTTTAGGGTTAAAGTAAATGGCTTTCACTCAAACAGGGATCTATACTCAGCCTTACGCTATTTCAAATGGCTATCCAAACCATAGAGGAACACATTCTTAACCACATAAAAGTAAAACTGTTCGCGGATGACTTTTTATTCTATCTTTCCTCCACTGACAACAATATCCTAACGCTCAACATACAATCAACTTAAGACGACATACAAAATTGGGCGACACACTCTGGTTACTTCTTCTCCCCAAACAAATCTTCCATAGTTCATTTTTGTAGGAAAAGAAATTGTCCTAGAACACACCCACTTGAAACATTTAACGATTCAATAACACTAAAAGACAATCTGATTCAACACTAAACTGGAAAAATCATCTTAAAATACCTGAGGGCTAAGACATCTAACGATCTCAACATGATGAGGCTATTATCAAACCCACAATGAGGAGAAACTTCAATTGAACTACGGAGACTTCATATATGATTCGGCGAGGAATTCATACAAAAAGACACTGGGCACTGTACAGAACCAAGTCTAGCGTTTACCTACGGGCGCCTTTCACATTTCCCCTATCCCCTATCACATTTCCCCTATCCCCAGCTTACAGTGCGTATCCTCCACTCTTTCACTTTCAATGGTGAGGCAACGCTCTCTAATGCTGTACTACGCCTCCGCAATATCAAACCTCACAACTAAACCGTTCAAATCAGACCCTTTTCCCCAACATAATATCAGCCAGAGTTTATATATAAGATGGACAACAATTAAGCCTACAATCGATCTCAGCCTCTTAAAGTACAAGAAAACATGCCCAGATTCCTTGATAAGGACATCTTACTATCACTACTAAAAGGAAAATAACCAGATTCTTTCCACATTTATAAAGACGGGGCAAAGACAGACTCTGGAACAGGAGCTGTAAGGGTAGCAGGGAATACCAATAAGAAAATTAAGCTTAACCGAATTACATCAATATTCTCCGCAGAGCTAATGGCAAACAGGGAGGCTCTGAGATGGGCTATAACACTAGCAAAAAATATCTTGTAATCACAGACTCCTTAAGTTCACTACAAGCATTAAATTCAGCCAACTCCTCAAACCCTATTTTACTGGCAATCACAGACTTAATACAAATAGGACATAACGGAGACATATACTCATCCTTCTTGTGGTTACTCAATTACACGGCTATCAATGGTAATAAGAAAGTAGACCTCAACGCCAAATCTGCCATCTCTCGTCAGGTACTTTCTTAAATACCATTAATTCTTCCAAGGACTTATCAAACTACTTGAACCAGAACTTCGATATTCTATTCCAACTGGACTGGGATTTGCAGAAGGGATCTAACAAATTGTGGGAGGACAAACCATTGGTTTTTCCTCCTTTGCATTTTTCGTCTCTGCCCCGCAGAGAGGATGTAACTTGGAGAAGAATAGCCATAGGACATACCTATATTATACATTCTCACTTACTCAAAAACGAACCACGACCAAATTGCACAAAATGCAATGCCACCCTTACAATCAAACACATATTTCAATCAAATGATGATATGAATAAAAAAGCTAAATACCACCTAATAATGCCTATGAAAAAAATCTTAAAACCCGACCAGACTAGAATCAGATATCTGATGGAATTTCTTTCATTTCTTTCTCCACATTCCTTGTAATACTTATTTTCTGGTCGCAGTGACTACCGGACACTCAGCTTTACCTAAATAGGAAGTTGTAAATAGAATTAAAATTTTCCGAGCTCTACCACTCAGAAGGGATAGTTACCGATATTCAATAGTCCGTTAATTCAATGCTGCTAAATATTGTCTTCAATGTTCCAAGATTCTCTCTTTCTGCAGCAGTATTGTAATTTACCTCAAATCCTTGCAAATTTATTGATATTATTATTTTCGAAAATATTTCTCAAGCCGGACGATAAGCCATAATAAGTGCTCATCAAAATGGATTTCATACCTCAAAAAAAATGAACCCAGTTGTAGCATTTTCTTTTCCGTATTTTTAGCTTTTTTATTAAATCGACTTTAAGAGGTGCATGTTCCCTCCCTGTAGGGAGAGATTAAAAGCAATTATATTTTCAAGAAAAAAATTCTTCATGTGCAAATTTTTCGATATGCCTGTGATCTTCTTTAAGAAACATGGAAATTTCAGTAGTTCGCAGTTTAAAAGTACGAGACAACAGTACAACAGAGACGTGTTCTCAGATCCCGTATCCTCACATAGTTTACTAAAAAAATTCTGAGCAGCCGAGTTTTTATAAAGTTTACTTCTTTCTCTATATATTCTAGGACCTTACTCAGTATAGAACTGGGATATTTTGAAGTGAGTAGTTCCCTGTGATTAATGCAATTTGTCCACAATGAATCAGGGATTTGGTTCGAATAAGCGGCTATAATCCTCCATAGCACTCAGACATAGAAGAAGGGTGATCAGTACACACATCAAAGCACTAAAGTCTACTTTAAATTATTTCCAAATATGAAAGTATCGAACATCTCGCAAAACTCTTAAGCCTTAACATCACCAGTGATACTTTTACAAAAGAGAAAATCGTCTACAATGGTATCACCATCTGTAAACCGTAAATAGTAAATCAAATGAGCATCATTATTATTATGTGTGGCTTCATCCAGCTGCGAAGCCAAATTCTTTCTCTTTTATTTTTTTAGTTAGTCAATTATTGAAGTCGTTCCCTATGTACTGTATTCTACGATCAATAGTGCTATTGGACGTCTACAATGTTATTACTATCAGGAAACCATACATAACCAATCAAGTGACCATCATTATTATTGTCCATGAATTCATCCAGCAGCAACCCAAATTCCTTCCCTATTATTTTTCCAATCAGTTGATCATTCAGGTCCTTCGCTATTTACTGTATTCTGCGACCAATGGTGTTATTAGACAAAGGCACTTTTAAAGGCAGCTGCCCAGAAGACTCACCGATCATAGTATCTTCTGCGATGATCTGAGACTTCTAACATATTTCGATTCTCTGTGCTACCTCGTAAGATACCAGCAAAGCACTGATTAGTATTGATATATGCCTCTAAAAAGTGTATTTTTTCTTAATTTAACTTTCAGGTAAGGTAGTCACGAGATTTACTAACCATGCTGGAATGATTGGTTTCTAAATAGCGTTTCAATTTACTTGGTAGCGTGCATTCTGGTGCCGAAACGTTCATAAGGCCTCTCTTTACCCATGACTTTTACATAAGAACAAAATCAAAATAATTCTCATTATATTTTCGATATTTACACTTCTTTATACTCTTACCACTATTTGACGGTGTGCTATTTTTCTCACAAGGCTAGTTGAAATAGATGGAATAATGAGAAAGGAACCATAGTTTACTATCAAAAAGGCGATTTCTTGCAAAAGCGTTTATCTTTCACAAAGATAATGACCAAAACACTCAACTAGACGATGTAAAGCTTTTCTTGAAGAGAAAGTGTAAGCGCTAATGTTTTAAAATCAATGGTTTAACCTCCACAGTTGCTTAACCTGTAGCCTATTAATCGATTGATCTATTGATTTGGTTCACATTTTCCAATTTTGATAGGGCTTCGACAACTTAACGAAATCCGTGAAAAACATAATGAGGGACCACCGTAAGTCAAGTTAAACACAACCTAGGTTCAATCAGAATTATCCTTTATGATCCTGTAGATATAGACCTATATGTAAATCAACTTCAAGATGCACTCACCTCTCTGCTTTTTAAGAAAACTGTCTTTTAAGATGTAAGCGCCCAAAAAAAGATATCCGGTCGAATAATCCCTTAGCACATCTGAGGACAATCACTAAAAATTATTTAATAGAGCTAAAATATCAGATGACGGAGATAGCTACTCTTGAGCCCTTATAGAGTATACCAAAGTTCCGAGATAGAGACTGGTGGGGAAAATTCTGCAGAGAAGTCGAAAGCACTTCTCAAGTGACATGCAGAGTATACAATATCAGTAAAAGAGATTCCTGAAATGCCTCTCCAGGTACATTTTCCAGGGTCGGAAATTTAACAATCGGAAATAACTTAGTCACAAGTGACCCTTCGCCATGAAACCAAGAAACCTGCCTGAGTAATTGCAAACCGACTAACCAAATCTAAATGGCATGTAGACACATTTAAACTACATAAAATGCCAGGACTGGACGTCATCTACCCGCTATTCATGCAGTAAGGGTTAGATCATTTGGTAGTGCATTTGTATAGCATATCAAGCATGCATCACCATCTTCCAGGCATGCAGGTCTGCATGGATTCCTAAATCTGGACGTGACACATACACCGAAGCAAGGGCATATCGTCCCAACAGTCTGTCGTCTTGTCTGATGATAGATAAGCATATCAGAGATGGAGAACCCCCTACATTAACATGACTATCAACCAGGAAAGTCATATGTAACATCTTTATACAACCTCGTCGTGAGGGTCAAATCATCGCTGTGCCACAAGAACGTAGCCTTAGGAGCTTTCATTAACAAACAGGGCACAGACAAGGCACCTACAACACTACATCTAGGTGGATAAACAACATGTTATTATGGGCCTTTATAATTAAGAAAAAACACCCATTCTACAACACTATTTTTTTTGGGTCTAGCACACGTGCTACAGGGAAGTCCCTAAAGCGCTCCAGGAGCGGCATGTGTACAGAAAAAGCGATTCACGTTGTTCTTGAATCGCTTTTTTTTTTTTTTTTTTTTTTTTTTTTTTTTATTGGTCTAGCACACCTGCTGCAGGGAAGTCCCTAAAGCGCTCCAGGAGCGGCACGAGTGCGGAAAAAAAGCGATTCACGTTGTTCTTGAATCGCTGTAAATTGTACTCGGTGGGAAACACAGCGCTGGGCAAATTATTCCAAAGGGATGACGTTCTCCATATAAAAGATTGCTTAAAAAGCGTCGTACGCGGAGTAACAAGCTGAACCTCATACGGATGCGAAGCACCAGCGCGACGTGTATTTCTAACATGCACCGCTTTGGGAGGAATTAGGCGGGCTACATCCTTCGAACACTTTCCATGAAAATACTTGTAGAACAGACTCAAGTCGCCAACCGTTCTTCGATGTTCCAGCGAATCAAGGCCGCCGGTCAATTCCGGGTCCCCAATCAGACGGACCGCTCTTCTCTGAACAGAATCCAACAAATGCAGTGTATGTTTGGGAGCGGAGCCCCAAACGTGGGAGCAGTATTCCATAGTTGGTCGAATTTGGGCTTTGTAAAGAATTAACAGTTGCTGTGGGGTGTAAAAGCTTTCTGGTTCTAAATAATATTCCCAATTTTTGAGAAGCTCTCCTTGCTATGCCTGCAACATGTTCATGCCAAGACATATTTGCTCCTAAACTAACGCCCAACAAATTGAGCGACGATGCTAGGGGAATGGAGTGCCCCGACATAGCTATGTAAGGTTCAGCAACGTTAACTTTTTTAGAAAAAACTGCCGCTTGGGTTTTTTTGTAGCGTTAAATTCCACTTGGTTATTGTCACCCCAAGATAGAATTTCTTCCAGGTCTTTGTTAAGTTGAACGACCTCCTGCTGTCTGCGGATATTCGCCTGAGTCAGACATTATGGGCCAACAGTCCATCGTGCCAAACACGGTCGAATGCCTTGGATCTAGCACACGTGCTTACAGGGAAGTCCCTAAATTTTCGGTCGAACCAAGGCTTGCGCTCCAGGAGCGGACCTTGTTCGTCGGTAGTGTGTACAGAAAAATTCCAAAGTTACGCCTAAATCGCGATTCACGTTTTGCCTTCTTTGGCTTTGATCCAGTTCTTGAATCGCTGTAAAACATAAATAAACATGTATTCTTAACAAATGAACGCAGGTTGCCCGGTCTTCAAGATGTTTATAGCTCAAAGTGTCCGAATTGGGTGCCTGTTAGTTGGGTGTATCTCTTGTTCTTCGTTGTTTTGAGAATATGGATTCTAATAGGTGCCATTTTCCTCATATAGTTATAGTAGTTATTGAAGTCAATACCAATTAATTGATCCCGTGACATTTAAATTCTGTTTTTAAAAACACCTTAAGATTTAGTATTGTTAATTCAATGCCCAAATTCTGGTTGTTACAAGCATCTCCGAAATTTTTTAAATTCTGTTTGCAGTATTGTAAAAATGGCGTTTTTCTTAATTACAAACGCTCATATCAGCAGATAAAAGTCAAGTTAGATGAAGACACCTTAAAGGCTGAGGTGACCCGGTGGAGTATTATCACTACTTCTCTGAGATTTAGTGGTAGATGAACTGCTAGCTTAGCTAAACTCACAGGGTTCTACGCCCAGGGATAGGCTAATGATGTAGGCATACAGATACAAGCCTAGCATGGTGCCAATGTGGCAGATCTCATGTAAAAAAAACACTGAAAAGTATACAATGTTGATGTGAGGTAGCGAAGAATGCTGTTTCACCGTTAACAAAAACAATAACCCTGAGCAACTACACCAATCTTGTATTGAAGTATGAATAAAAAACGTTAATGAGTTCAAATATATGTGTTTAATACTAGATACGTGGAACAAAAAAATCACAAAAACCCCCAACCAAAGCAAAAACGTGTCTTATGAGATGCAGGAAGTTGTTCGGGAAAACATGAAGTCTAAAACTAAAGATGGTGCTTTGGCTATACGTCATGGTCATCAGGCCCCAGATTACATACAGAGCTGCAGTATGGTGGACGAAAATAGAGCAGAGAACTAAATCGTTTGCAGTAGTTGGTTGTTTATGTACCACCAGAGCTATGAACAACATCCCCACTTCAGCAATGAAAATAATTCTAGTACTAATAGCCCTACACATATAAATCCAAAGTGAGGCTATCAATAGCGCCTATCAGATGAGAACAAATAGGGAATTGAAGTAAAAATCTGTACAATTTGGTCAAACAACAGTCAGCAGTCCAATCGACAAGAAATTGTTAAATATGCAATCCAATTACACAATGACGTCATATAACTTCAAGAAACCATATAGTATCAGGTGCGATGATGTATTGAGAGTAGCCAAGGCTACGATGATGGAAACAGGTCTGATCTATTACACCGACGAATCAGCGAATGGAGTAGATGCTAGTATATACACAGGACAGACGAAGTGGGACGTTAGCATACCACTGAGGACAAAGACGTCAGTATACCACGCAGAAATTCATGCAATACAAGCATGTTTTAACGAAAATATTAGACAGGGCTACCCCAAACAAAAAAATATATATTCTTTCAGACGGTCAAGCTGCCCTATAGTTCTAAATACCCAGCGGTTTAACACCAAGATTACTACCAGGTGTCATCGTGACCTGTTCGAACCATCCAGCAGGAACAACATGATTGAACTTCTAAGGCTTCCAGGACATTCAGGGATAACAGATAATGAAAAAGCGAATGAAGAATTAAAGGGGCTTAGAACCGGAATTTGGCGTACCAAAAGAGGTAGTGAAAATGATAATTAGCGTTTACACCAGCAACATTTAAATCCCTGGCGCAGATCTGGCCAATATATACAACAGACATAATCGGTGAGCCCTCAAAGAAACTAACAACTGATGTCCTACTTTTAACACGGGCCAGGATAAAACTATTGGTAGTATTGATTACTGGTCCCTACCACCTAAGGAAACAATAAACGCAGCGACGTATTGCCATATGAAGAACTTGGAAGTAAACTAATAAACCTTCTCAACGGGATGTAACCAAAAGAGTGGAGCAGAATGAGCCAAAAGGCTGTATTGCATAAGCAAGCACAACTGCTTTCCCCTACAACAGCCAACCTATTGAGCATTTGTAGAATAAATTAGATAGAAAATAGGGCCCTGCCATAGGGTAGAATAAATTAGATAGAAAACCTCAAGTTGGGAGAAGATTATTTTAATAATTACTTGACAGAATGCCACAAACCTGTTATAAGGCCCACAGGCGGTCATATGGACGAAAAGAATCTATATTTTTTTAAAAATTTAGTAAGTAATTTTTTGTACTGACTTAGTAATTTAAATTTGATTACATTTTATTAGAAACATTTTTTTCTAAGTCATTATTTTGATGTTAGTAATCAAATAAATGAAATGAGCATCCAAAATTTTAACAATAGTATACGCATTTGTGTCCAAATTAGAGAAAAAGGACTGTAAATGCAATTTTACAGAGTATTGTAAAATTGAAGACATAAAATAAAGCGTCTCTTGTATAGTTACCTAAATAACTATTTAGTTTTCCTTCGATACCGTACACACAAAAAAACTGGCATATATACAACTTAATAATTAAGCACCTTCTAACTTCTTCCCCTTTAAAAGCAATGTTGTATAAATTTTTGTTTTTTCGATGCATTTATTTGTAGTAATTAGGAGAGGTCCGAGAAATCATTTTAACATATTCCCAAATCTCATACTAACAACTCTCCCACCGACCTTACTATGAGATGGAATGCTAATTTGTTCATCCCGTGTCACCTACAATTCGAATACGTTATGTTTGAAATTCCCCAGAATTTTACAAGCAATAAAAAATGAAAGATGACACAAGACATTTCCAAAACATCGGATCCAATGCAATGTCCCGTTAAGGTCCCTATTAACAAATTCAATATACTACAGAAAGGCGTAGACTTCTAGAAGGGTGATCCTTATCTTTGATTTGTAGGTATTCTTGAGTGTAACGTCATTGTACAATAGAGTAATGCTCACTTCATCTTTTGAACGTCGTCCCTAGCTGCTGCCTGGATATACTTAACTGGAGCTCAGGTCTCCTACAAGAGGCTTTAACTTTAACCAAACTCCTAGATCAAATATTCTTTTTTTTTACTCTTAAGTTTCGCCACACTCTTGTATAAAACTTTGCTACATGATATTGTTCCATATTTAATGGTTTAGCACGTTTAAAAAAAAAGCACGTAAATCGGATAAGTGGTTCTCAGTGATAAGCGCACAAACGGACAAACAGACAGATATACGTTACATTTTATATATATTATAGATGTAATAAAATATATATCTATAACCTGGTCAGAGAACATATGTATGAATTTAAAAAATCACGTAAATCGGATAAGTGGATCTCGAGGGATAAGCGCACTAATGGACAGACAGACAGAGAGAGAGACATTGCATTTTATATATATTATAGATATAGATTATTATTATTATTATATAACCTGGCCAAAGAATTTGTATATTGAAAATAACTATGTCTTGATGTATGCTATCAACAGAAAGCACTTTTTGCACTTCATATTTCTCCAGGTTCTCGAAAATTGAGCTCCATTTTTGTGTCTCCCATCGGTATACCTCATCTTGGGGGAAAATATTATATATACAGAATTTTTAAGGTGAATAGTATTCATTTCTCTCATATATTTTTTTCTGCATAATAAATATTATTATACAAAAAATATACATATATACATGTATGTATGTATGTATATATAATATATATATATATATATATATATATATATATATATATATATATATATATATATATATATATATATATATATATATATATATATATATATATATATATATATATATATATATAATATAATATATATATATATATATATATATATATATATATATATATATATATATATATATATATATATATATATATATATATATATATGAAGAGTACAGGGGAAAAACGATCAGAGTCCATTTCTGACAAAAATTGTGTAAAAGCGCCATCTTTAACTTCTTACCCTAACCTTTCCGCTCGAAATATTTGTTTGTGGTAAAAACGAACAGGATCGCAGTATTTAAATTAAATAAAAACCCTATACAACGCAAGAACGATCACAGTCCAAGGTAATCCGAGCGGTCCCAATCAAAAACGATTAGAGTCCTTCCTATCGCTTCAAAACGTGCGTAAACGGCTAGGTAAAACAATGTATAAAAAATATTCATTGTCATTCATGATCCTGAAGAGTTTATTCCCATCTACAATCTGGAGATAACTGCTGCAGAAGATGATCCCGATGATCTAATCCCACTTGCGGAAATCTCTAGAAAGATGAAAAACCGCAAGTTTGAATAGCCATGTGTTCATTAATATTGAAATTATTTCAACGATTCAAATTTGTAAAACGTTTCCTTTGCGAATTATTTAGCTTTATAAATTTCTATATTTTTTTATAATAAATATCAATAAAATTATTGAATAATGATTTGCTGAAGCTAACTCACAATAAAACAAAAAACGAATAAACGATCAGAGTCCAGGACTATGATCTTTTTTACATTTTTTGTTTTGTCATGACGTTGCGATTTTGTTTATAAAACAGTGAAGGTAGATAGAAAATATTTCAGGTATGTACTAGGCACAGCAAAATAGTTAGTATTGACGCTTTTATATATATTTTTAGATTTAAATAATCGTAAATATTTAATTCGACTCTGTAAACATTGTTTTCACTATTCTCTAAAAAATGCTTTCTGTGACCCTGATCATTTTTCCCCTGTACTCTTCATATATATATTGGTATATATATACATATATATATATATATATATATATATATATATATATATATATATATATATATATATATATATATATATATATATATATATATATATATATATATATATATATATATATATATATATATATATATATATATATATATATATATATATATATATATATATATATATATATATATATATATATATATATATATATTATATATATATATATATATATATATATATATATATATATATATATATATATATATATATATATATATATATAATATTTATGTATACAGTAATACCCCGCTTAGCGCGACCCCGTTACGCGCGGTTTCACTATAACGCGAATTTCAAATTTCGCGCTCATGTAGTCATTAACTTCTCTATGGTCGCGGGGGGATCCCCGCTTTCTCTGAATATTCTCTTTGAAGAATTGGGAATTCCCTGTCCTTCGACTTTGTTCTATGGGGATTTCCTCGTTCGTTTCGTGTGTTCATTTGTTCCGTAATGTTAGTTCGGTCGGCTGGCAGTTTTGTTTTAATATTTATTGGAGATACATACATACATAATTTAACCCTACGTTAAAAATGCCGCCTGTAAAGAAAAAAGAGCGTAAAAGCGTCACTTTGGAATTGAAGATGAAAGTGTTAAGAAGAATGGAAAATGGAGGCAAAGAAACAATTGTTGGGAGAGAGATTTTGGACTCTCAGAATCGACTGTGAGAACGATTTATAAAAATCGGGAAAAAATTAAAATCTCCAGCGAAGGTTCAACACCTATAAGTGCAACAAAACTTTCTCGTTCGAGATCATCTATCTTAGAAAGAATGGAGAAATTACTGTCAGTCTGGATCGAAGATTTGAATAAGAAGAACACACCACTAAGTCAAGATCTCATATGCACAAAAGCAAAATCTTTGTATGAGATGCTGAAAACAAAAGAAGGAGAAGGGAGTGCCACTCCGACTTTTGCTGCCAGCAGAGGCTGGTTCCATCGGTTCAAGCAGCGTTCTAATCTTCACAATATCCACATAACAGGCGAGGCGGCCAGCGCGGACATTCAAGCTGCAGCTGAGTTTCCAGACAAGTTTCAAGACTTCGTTAGACGAGAGAAAATTCCTGCTTGTCTCATCTTCAATGTTGATGAGACCGCACTTTACTGGAAAAAAATGCCATCTCGAGCATTCATTTCTAAGGAAGAACGTCAAGCCAGTGGTTTCAAAGCTGCGAAAGATCGACTAACACTTCTGCTGGGTGGTAATGCCACTGGTGATTTC
>CM032449.1:87024783-87029783 GCA_019049505.1 Pachyrhynchus sulphureomaculatus | reverse complement strand
TGATTGTGCTCGTTTAAAATGAATTTTCGGGAATTTAGCATGAGTTTCAAATTGCAGTTTTGTACAATAATCAGATTCTATATTCTTAAAAAAACCTTCGAGCCCAAATATTTAGATCTTCGGCATTGAGAATGTCTTTTCTTGTAAAATAAAATTTGATTTTTTCAGACGAATTTTCTGTAAAAATAAAAAATTCATTCGTTTTAGTTAAATATTTTCCAATAATTCTGAGTAATTGTTGTAAATAGTTAAATAAAATTGGAAAAATTTGCAAAAATGTACTGAGTTTTGAAAGTATTTGTTCCATTTTGCAACTTTCTCCCGCAAGTATTTTTCAATTTTAGCAACAATTTCCCAAAGTTGTAAACAATTTGCTACATGTAACATTTTACCGAATTTTAATTTTAATTTAGCTAACTTTATCATTTTGCAACCATTTACAGAATTTTTAAATTATTTTTCCCATTTTGCAACATTTACAACAATTTCCCGAATTTTCAAACAATTGGTTGAATTTTGTTACATTCTTCCGAATTTTAAGGAAAATGCGCCCATAGCGTCTATAAACATCTTCGCCCAAAAAACTAACACAGATACCAAAATTGCGACATGTAGCACTCAATTTTTCGATATTTTGGCAAAAAATATCCAATCAACAACCTTCAATTCATTTCACATTAGATTTCAATGAAGTTTTTATCTTACTGCTTGTTCTTTAAAGATTTTTGGAATAATTTTCTTTTAAAATTCGATAATTAAATAGTTAATTACTCACTTAAGATTAAGTAAATATGAAATTCCAGAAACCCCATGCAAATATACTCACCTTCAAGGACAGAATTAATTTTACACAATTAAAATTCGTTCACTTTTGCACTTTCTATAATAGTTTAAACTTGATGACGTGTGACGTTCTTCACGAGAGATGTTGCGTGCCACTCGACGCTTCGAAATAAAATTAAAGTTATAAGACAAGTGCAAGCGAAGGATGTACCTGAGTGGTCGGAAATTGTAGTAGGCGAATTGGCAGAAGTATTCAAACAGGTAAAAATCCCTAAATAGAAGCTTATTTTACATTATGGCCAGGTTTTTCGAGTTTTCGGACTACTGTGCCGCGCCTTCGTTCATAAAACCATTTGAAGGTCAAATGAGGGCCGAAAGATTTTTTTTTTTTTCGTTTTCTGCAGAAAACATTGACCACCTGCGGAATAAACCCTATTCGATAAGTGGTTAAGAACCTTATTAAATTCCAATTTTTTTATAATAAAATGATTTTTTTTGTCATTAAAAAAAAATTTCGATATGCCATATTTTTTTTCTGAAATTCATAATGTTTCTGATCATTTTTTGTCTCAACTAGAATTTTTATAATAAAAAATCAGTTTACGAGTTATGAATTTTTGAAAAAAAATTGACCTAAAACTTGTATTGTTTATAACAATTATAATAATCAACATGAACTGAAAATGTTTCAAAGCTACCTATATATAGTATTAAATTAAATCATCGTTTTTGGATTTCCGAAAAGTCGGGTCGGGGATATTCCGTTTCACGAATTTTCACCCATATATATATATATATATATATATATATATATATATATATATATATATATATACATATATATATATATATATATATATGGGTTCTGATTGTGGATCTGACCATAAACTGCTTAGAGCAAAATTCAAAATTAAATTACATACTTCTTCATTAATAGCTAAAATATCTCAAAAAATCACCAACTGACCCGGAGAAATATCGAACAGCTCCAACAGGAGACCCCAATCAAACATGGAACAAAATGAAAAAGTGGATCACAAAAGCAATAAACAACACAAATCAAACAAAAAAGACTGTATTTAAAAAAAAAACACTGGATTACGGAAGAAACGCTACAGCTGGTAGAACAAAGAAGAAAAGTCAGATGTGAACTGAATGGTTAGAACGACAAACAAACACAGATATCCACTCTAAATAGACAGTAGACAGATTAGACAACCCAGCAAAAGAGACAAGAACAAACGCATTAGTAACATATGTCACTACGACAACACGCGAATCGCCACAAACCCCCAGAGCTCTATGCCAAGGTGAAGTACCTAACCAAGGAATTCAAGCCACAAACCCAGTTCATAAAGGACACACGAGGACGAATCATCACCAACTCTGAAGGCATTGCAGAGGATGTTGAAATATTACTGTTAATCATTATATAGTATCAGGGATAACGAAAGCCAATCCGAGACCACTCGAAAAAGCACTCATTATACTTGAAATTGAAATCACTCCCACGCTGAGAAATTTAAAAACCCGGAAATCTAGCGCAATAGACAAATATGAGCTTGAGTTGAATAAGACCAAGACAAAAATGATCATTCACAGAGTCCGAAACAACCAGCCTCATATTACAATCAGTGCAGGATATGCAACCGTAAGTCATTTCAAATACCTCGGTTTAGTAATAACAAACTACGATAGATGTGAGAATGAAATATGCAGATATCTGGCTATGGACAAAATAGCGACCGCCACGTTAACAAAAATATGGAGAATCAGTGACATAACGAAGACTACCAAATTAAGGCTCATCAAAACATTAATATTTCCAATTGTAACATGCGCAGCCGAAACCTGGACTATCAAAAAAAAAAATTATGCGGAACGAATAAGTGCATTTAAGATGTGGATAAACAGAAGGATGCCGTGGATACCCTGGCCAGCGCACCGTACAAATGCCTCCATCCTAGACGAGCTCAGAATCAGAACGAGACTTATTACTATAATCAATAGAAACAAACTCAAATATTTTGGCCACATAACAAGAGAGACAAGATACAGTGAGGCGGTTGATCGTGGAGGGCAACATCGAGGGCAAAAGACCGAGAGGACGGTCTTCTACACGGTGGCCGGACCATATTAAAACAACAACTGGCTTCATATACAGAGAAGCATCACATCATGCCATGTGTATATGTATATATATATATATATATATATATATATATATATATATATATATATATATATATATATATATATATATGTATATGTATATATATATATATATATATATATATATATATATATATATATATATATATATATATTATATATATATATGTATATGTATATATATATATATATATATATATATATATATATATATATATATATATATATATACACATAATATATCAAGAACACAATTCCGAGAGCCAGTGGGGAATTGCATTTCTAATCAAGAAAAAGCATAGTCAAAACATAACAAAAGAATAACAGAAAAGGTAGCACATATAATACTGAAGATATTCGAAACCTGTAGGATAAAGGTAATACAAGTATATGCACCTACTTCGACGTATGAAGATGAAGCTTTTCTACAAAGATATGACGAACGCAAGGAAAGAAGAGAAATGTGACCACGACATAATAGAATACCACCAAGATGATGACAAAAAATACACAAGAAAATTTGGAATGGCTACCAGAAAGCATAGAGGTACTAAGTGGGCAAAACTTTCTAGAAAACCAAAGTTATATGCCATGAACACTTATTTTAACAAAAAAAAAAATTAGCGTAAATGGACCTGGAAAAGCCCTGGTCAAGAACAACAAATGAAATCGACTACAACCTGTGCTCCACAAAATCAGTCATACGAGTTGTGACAGCACTAAACCCCTTTAACATTAGAAATGACTACCCTCTCATAATGGAAAAAGTTCCTAAAACAGGGAAAATTAAGAAAATAAGACCAGAACCAAAGCAAAGAAAACTAATTGGTGAAGGTGAAGCATTGAAATATATCGAAAACGTTAAAGAATATTTAGACAAGCTACCCCAACACTTAACAACTTCAATAAAAGAATCGTCACTCAAAATAGCCGGAAGGACAAAATCAAAATCAAATAAGTTAACAACAGAAAATAAACAGAAAATAAAAGAGAGAAAGACATTATACAAAGAAGGTAAATATGGTACGGAAGACTACAGAAGATTAAAGAAGGACACACGTAAAAGGATACGGGAAGGTCTAGAAAGACACTACGAACAGATAAAGGTCATCGAAAAAAATAAAAATATGAAATCCCTCAGGCAGCAAATTGGAAGACGCGAAATCATAATGATTAAAGAAAATGTAAAAGAGATTAGAGACAGAGAGGAAATACTTCTAAAAATCGAAGAATTTTACAGAACACTATGCAGCTCTCAAGTACAGAATAGAAATATAAACATGGAAGGCAAGAGAATAATTAACGAAGGATCAGAAGACATACCTGAGATAAGTAACAAGAAGATCACATATGCCCTACGGAATATGAAAAATAATAAGGCGCCCTGAGAAGATGACATAATAACAGAACTGATAAAAGAAGCTGAAGAGATTATAATATCGAGGTTAAAAATACTGTTTAACCTGTGCCTGAAAAAAGGAAAATTCCTGAAATGCTGGAACAACGCAGCAATGATTATTCTGTACAAAAAAGGAGATCCATCTCTATTATAAAATTGCCGCCCAATTAGTTAGAAGTCACGCTTATATAAACTTTTTACAAAAATAATCACCAACAAAGAAATTAGATCAGTACCAGCCAGTTCAACAGGCAGCATGTCAGCGGTAAAAATACTCTTGGAGAAGGCAGCCGAATATAAACTTGAACTTTACATGGCCTTTATAAATTACACAAAGGTTTTAACTCCATAGCACACTGGACCATAATGATATGGCAAACCATACACGAGTGTAGTGAAGCTTACTCCACTGACGAAGATTTTTAAGCCAAGATGTTCCCCGGCTGCCGTGACTATGCCTTTCTTCTATTTTTTTCTGAATAATTATATGGAGCAACTCATACTTCTAGTTTCTCATTACGTGGGCAAAGTACATCCATTAAATATATATTATAAAAATATTAAATATATATATATATATATATATATATATATATATATATATATATATATATATATATATATTTAATATTCGAAGAATTGAATT
>CM032449.1:87012283-87022283 GCA_019049505.1 Pachyrhynchus sulphureomaculatus | reverse complement strand
AAAACTCGTCCGCGTGAAGCCCATCGCTGTGCATGATATGCAGTATTCGAACTAAACAACTTTTTATACCCAAGGGGTATTCAGCCAAATCATTCATTAAAATTTTAATGATTACTGTAAGGATAAGTACAAAACGGTGGAATAAATTGCAACCCTGTCTTATGTAAAAAGTTACCTTATTCCACCTCCGTGCAATACCGCTAAGAAAACGAAATGGTCACCTGATGTCTTGTCGTAAAGCCTGTCAAGAATATGTACCCGTGTTGCCACTTATATTTATTAATTGTATTAGCTGGGCTTTCATCATTAAGAGTCTAATATAATGACCCGCATAGTTTTTGCTAAATGAGAAGGCAGTAATTAATTTTATATTTACTATTAACAGCTAAACATTTTCGCAATTTGTATTTTAATATACTGATTACTTTTATTGACCACTAACTAGTTTCTACGTTATAACTATTATACAATGACTTAGTTAGAATATGAGTTACAATTTGGATCTTAAGATATATACATGACAAGGACCTCACTAACTTAGCCTAGGTAAGTAGTTTATATAAATGTATTGAGCAAACTTAAGATATTTCAACTTAATATATTTCATGAGCAGAAAACTTAAAATTAAACTTAATAATAATTAAGATTAACTTAAGCTAATCCGGTAATTGGGAGTCGCAGGGTCTTAGCAGACGGCGGCGGGCTTGGCGTGGAGGGGAACGGTAGGCGGGGTTGGGGTGGGGAATGACCTTGTCCAGAAATTTGAGCTGAGCGTTACTGATAAATTCCCGGATTGTGGGCATCTGGAGGTCTCTGTGAGGCTGAGTAGTACAGACGAACCTTGAGGTTTGGCGATGATGCGGAGGGCCTTGTCTTGGATAGTCTGAAGGGTGGATCTGAGGGTACGTTACATTTGGCACCATGCTGGGCTGGAGTAGGTCATTCCGGCTCGGATGATCGTCCTGTAATTTGTCAACTTTTTACGAGT
This sequence comes from Pachyrhynchus sulphureomaculatus, assembly GCA_019049505.1. NCBI lineage: Eukaryota > Metazoa > Arthropoda > Insecta > Coleoptera > Curculionidae > Pachyrhynchus > Pachyrhynchus sulphureomaculatus. The sequence goes on along the minus strand of CM032449.1, from coordinate 87,021,295 downwards.
TGACAATTTGCTGGACTCGTTCAAAACTGGGTACAGCTTGTCGAGGAGTCGGTTGTATTTCTTGGCGGAGGCGGAAACCTGGTCCTTCCCTATTAGTCGCTTGTCGTAGTAGAGGCCCAGGTACTTGATGCTGTTGGACCATCGGAGTTTGGTGCCTTGGAGGATGAGATGTGCTGGCGTGGAGATTCGAACCTTGGTGTACATGATGGCTTGGGTCTTCGCTGGGTTGATCTGGATTCTCCAATGTTCGAACCAGAGAACTAGCTTGTTAAGATGGCGTTGGAGGCGACTGGTGATGATCCTGGTCCACTTGGTGGTGGCGGTGTCATCGGTGTACATGAAAAGGGAAGTGTGGTCTAATTTGGAGCCTGACTCCGGCTCGAATGAGCGCGACCCGGAAATGGTCTAATCGACTCGAACCTGGAATGTACGGTCCGAGAGGAAGGAGAGGACCAGTCGCATGATATTTGTGGGATAAAGCCGTGACGAATGAACTTGAGAATGAGCCCTTCGTACCATACTTTGTCGAAGGCTATAGAACGTCAAAGAATACAGCTTCAACCTAATGCTTACGATTGAAGCTGTCAACGATATGTTGGGAGAGAGCTGTTGTATGGTGGGCGGTATCGTGGGAGGGTTGAAACCCAAATTGTTCGTTCGGGATGACTTTGAGCTATGAAGTTTTGGGTCCGGTGATTTCGAGGATAACTTTCTTGGTCACTCTGTCTGGGCTTTGGCTAATTAGCCGATAATTGCTAGCCTCGTTTCCTGATTACATATATATGTGTATATATATATATATATATATATATATATATATATATATATATATATATATATATATATATATACAGTCAGTCCAACAAGTCTCCATACACCACCTGCTTTCTATAATATTTTTTCTGTTACGTTTAACTAATTAACTGGAACTATGAGAAAATATGTATAAATTATTATTTGAAACTTAACCAACGAGGATTACAACAAGTACGAAACATTTTATTTAGAAGTTACATCATTGTTATAAAAATCCATACACTCAAGAACTGCATTGAAAAAAACACATTATAATCAGCTGCATTTTAACAAGCTATCTATTGCTCGCTAAACTGAAAACAAATGAATAATTTTCGGCCATACTTTATAATCTGTCAGTTGTTGCTAGTAATTTTGCAGTGGATTTTCAAAGTAGTATTAAAAATGAGCGAGAGAAATTATGAAATTCCATTTCAAGTTCGAAAGATTATAACTGTTTTGTGGAAAAACGGAAAATCGTACAGAAATATAGGAAAAATTGCTAAAAAGTCGCATGATACTGCTCAGTACAATGTAAACCAGTGTAAATCAACGGGTTCCTATAAAATTCGACCACGCTCCGATCGTCCCAAACAGTGAAAAATTGTTTACACAGGGCAGGCTATAAGTGGTGTGCAGCCAGGAAGAAGCCGTTAATTTCGGAAACTAATCGCAAAAAGTGGTTAGCTTTTGCTAGGGAATACGTTACTAAACCTCCTAAATTTTGGGAATCCGTAATCTTTAGTGATGAAACTAAAATTAACCTTTTGGGTCTGATGGCAGAACTAAGTTTAGAGAAAATTAAAAACATTTGTTTCACAGTGTGACAAGGGGGTGGCAGTGTTCTGCTTTGGGAATGCATGTTCGCTGAAGGGGTGGAAATATATATTTTATTAATGGTACCATGGATCAGCATGTTCATCTGAACATTTTGAGAGACAATTTAAGAGAAAGTATCCAAAAATTAGCACTCGAAAAAAGATACATTTTCCAACAGGACAATGATTCGCAACATACCGACAACTTGGTGCAAGAATGGATGATCCATAATGTGCGACAGCAGCTTCATACACCTCCGCAATCACCCGATATTAACCCCATCGAGCTTTTTAGTTTAAACGAAGTTGTTATTTTCCATTAAACTCCGTCAAACTATTATTGGTAATTGTTAAGTGTATGGAAACTTTTTTGACATTAATTTTGTTCCTCGTTGGTTGGTTGGTCTCAAATATTAATTTAAACATGTTTTCTCATAGTTCCAGTTATATATATATATATATATATATATATATATATATATATATATATATATATATATATATATATATATATATATATATAGATATATATATATATATATATATATATATATATATATATATATATATATATAAATATGTATATACATACATATATATATATATATATATATATATATATATATATATATATATATATATATATACATATATATATATATATATATATATATATATATATATATATATATATATATATATATATATACACACATTTTGAGCACATGCCCTCAGGCAGCAAATATATACAGGAGTTCAAAGCCCAAACTCTTGGTTATGACAACTCCATATCGAGCTTGGTGAAAGCTCTTAGCAAATGCTAAACAGATTTTCGGCACATCGCACCAAAGTAGCAAATCTACCTAGGAACATGAGCCGGAAAAAACGCTCTTCGTCGCTCTTCAGGGTGGCTACATAGAGATATGAAACTTAACCAGCCTTGCGCTTCTTCAATTGGCATGAAGAACCCTCGTATACTGGTCTCGCCCTAAAACAACAACGAAAAACACCTGATCCATCCCAGATAACAAGACATAAACACCTCACCACGATATACTCAAAGGCGGGGGAAATAAAATACAGAACTGGTGACCCTGGTGTCCACCAACAAGGGAGTAGATTATAGAATCCACTAAACTGAAACGGTGTCTACCACACCACCATAAGTTAAAAAAAATATATTTTTAATAGGGTGTCCCGAAACACACTACTGCTAGCAGCCTGTCACCACTAATAGGCTAATTGGAGCTGAGGTCGATTACAGTAGCTAGGCTCTCCTTTGGCTCAGATAGAAATGACCACTGAGTGAAGAAACCTTTAAAAGGTCCCGAAGGTCAAACGTTCGCCCCCCATAGACTAACCTTCCAATCAGTCTGTTCCTCAGGAAGACTAACTCACTGCCAAACGGCGTAATGGCATCTGCTAGCACCTGGTGCATCGCAGCCTGTAAAAAAGCAAAAAAACTTATGGGATACAACCAAAAGGTTTGTAAGGTTAACTTAACCGAGCATCTAAACTGAAATTTTCCAAAAAGCGAAAATAACCTTTAAAAAATCTAATCGAAGAGAAAGTTTCTTAACCTTTCTGTGGCAAAATGTAAAACAAATATTGAAGATGACAAGAGCTTCTCTAGCCGAATCAGAGACAAAAAGAAAACATCGTTGACAGTGAAAATATTCGATCACGGTGTTAATCGTCTTCCCAGACAATAGCTCTAGAAGAAGCTGCTACAGGTATCAGGCATAACCGTTTTCTGTCAGCCCAAACTTCTAAAATTATTTAATGAAAATCTAAAAATACTTCCTTCATTGCGCTTAGGCTCTCTTAACAAGGTTCTTATCTCGGTGTCAGATTTTGATCATTTCTTTGTGAAACGACTATCTTACTTTGCCCTCATTTCTTGTATATGATCAGCCTTTAATTCTCCTGGAAGACTTCAATTTCGTATCAACTGATAGTAGATCAAAAAAACATTATACGCCTATGAGTCTATGCAAAATAAAATCACAGAAAACTAGTGACTCAAAGGTAACGTTGGTACGACCCTGAAAAATATTAAAAAATACCCTCAGCTTGTTAGTTCAGAAGAAGAGCTAAATAAAAAAATAATCCAAGTTTCAAACTTACTGGATAAATCAAAATCAACTTACTCTTAATTGCACCCAAAATATATAGGTAATAAAAACACACCCCCTTGGGTAACTAATTTTGAAATTGCTCATAAAGTCTCTTGACTCAATGTCATACCAAACGAGCTACACCTTGCGCTTGTCCAAACTCAAGATCTCTTTGAATTGCCTCTAATCAAGTTTTCGCCTCCAAGTGTAAAGAACTGGGTATTATCTGGGGTCATTAGCAAATCAAATCTCGCGACCACCGACATACCAGTCATATGATATATCCTTCATTAGCAAATCAAATCTCGCGACCACCGACACGACATACCAATCATATGATATATCCTGAGTGTGACACTGTCGCAAACTCGCAAAAAAAATAAGTCGATGCTAAAACATCAACTACAATCAACCTAAGTTTGGATATGGCCAATACCAAAAAATAATAAAAGTAAGCTATACACAGCTCAACTTTTACAACAATCAAATAACGAGGTCGTCACCTCTACAGAGCAACATCAAAAAATAAAAATCATATTGGGCAATTAAGACAATGTAAATATAAATTATTCTTCTTCTGACAAACTTTCATTAGGGTTAGGTCCATTGAATGGTTTTAAGTCTTTAATATGCCACTGTCCTACTTTATTCCCATTTAAATTAACCAAATCGTAGACTAAATCTGAAATCTTTTCTCTTATCACGCAACATACAACTTAGATGTGAATTTATCGACTGCACTAGAAAGAATTTTATTTTTCCGCCAAACGTGATCCTTTTTTCTAAGGTTACAAGACTGTTCCGTTCATATCCTTATGTGTCCTATTACACACGTCTGTGAAAATATCTTTTAAATTCTTTCAATCTTCGGCGTACGCATTCCTATTACCTGGGATTATTTCACTGTCAACACTGACATCCAAATCTAAACTTTTATAATATAATCCAGATAGAGGTATATTTCTACCGTAAACTAAGAAAGACGGTATAAACCCGGTTAGCTCGTGTTTTGCTGTATTTATAGCTTGTTGAATCTTTGAAATCTCCTTATCCCAAGTATCATGTGAGTCAACGTGACTTCTTAAAACGGTTCGATTATTACGTTCAAGGAAATTACATTGTGGAGAGTATACGGGATTGAAACGGATGTTAAAATCATAGGTCTCACTTAAGGTCTTGAAACTCTTGGAGGTAAACTGAATACCGTTACCGCATACCAAAAGCGATGGAACTCCGTGGATTAGAAAAACATCGTTTTCTAAAATTCTCTCTATGCATTCAGTTTTAGAGCTGCTCAAAGGAAATAACATGGTATACCTTGTAAACCAGCAAGACACCACGAAAAGCCATTTATTTCCCTTTTTGGATGTGGAAACAGGGCTACTAAATCATCTACTATGATTTGAAAAGGGTAATTAACTGTAGAATTTATATGAGAGTTGACTTCGCGTGACTGTAGATACCACGAGTTATCTTTAAAATTTACTGAAATTTCGAATTTTTGTACAAAATCACATCCTAAAATAAAATTTTGTGATAAAGAAAGGTACTACTAATACTGAAATACTTAAACTACGACCATTGCAGACCAGCGGCATGTCGACCGTGCTTAAAACTTTTTGGCGGCTGCCATCTGCTGTGGTAACCTTCTGTTTTTGACATGGCGGATTTTTATACTCAAATGACTTAAAATTTTAAAACCATTCCGACCTATTCTAGGGTCAAAATAAAGCCGTAAGTCGACACCTAACAAATTTATCTTTATATACGGCCTGTTATTTAAATACTTATGCACGAATAAAAGAGACATGTGACCATTTGGAGAGAGAGGAATTTTAACTAGAGAAAGAGGAAATTTATTAGACTTAAAAAAGTTAGAAACTCTTTGTAACCATTTAGTCCCATCAGATTTATAGGAATATTTTTGGTCGTCTACGTCTCTAGGACATTTTAGACTTACGGTGAAAATAAGCTTGAAATGATTAATTCATAATCCAGTTCATATTCCAACACATGATTGACTTTAAAATTGGAAACTACCATGATGATGTATTTAAGTCAAAAAATTTAAAAAAATTGATTAGGAAATCGTGAAAATATTTTTCCTGTGCTTCATATACTCAAAATAAGAAATATGTAAAGTTAACTAAAATACTTCTCTACTAAATATTTTGAAAATTTTCAACAATTTCAAAAATTTCTAAGTAATGCCCTGTATAGGCAAAGTATTTTCAACATTCACGCAAATCATGGGTAAACAAAAACATATAGTTTTTTGCTAACCCCGCATTTTTAGGATAACAGATAAATACATAAGTGCAAAATAAAGCCTAAAATTTTTAACTTTCGACAATAAATAGGAAATTTTTGGATCAGGTTCAATTAACAAAATTCAAATATCTATAAAACTATCATCAAATAAATTGAAATAATTGATATTTCAAATTTCCTGCTCTTGTCTTATTACCATAGTCTAATATACTTTTTAATAATCGTTCAGAAATCAAGAAAAATAATATGAAAAGTTAGAATTTTTACTTTGTTCAAAAACTAGTACACTGAACTCCGCTCAACTTCATGAGAGAAAATCTTCAAAGCCCAACACGTTGGAGCGCTATTTTATATATCGCGGCACGTTGAGGCGCAATTTTATATAGCGTCACGTTGCGGTGTCATTTTATAACGTCTCTTTTGCGGCGCTATTTTGCCCCTTATGTATACCTTAATTTTTGAGAATGGATTGAGTGGATATTAATACTGATAGAGCAAAAATTTAGATAAAAGTTAGCTCGTTTTTTTTACTGGTAGAGTACATGGAGATCGAGGTAATTTTTGTACGCCTTTTGAAAATAATCTCTATAGTTGTTTAAAAATTGGTGGTATTGTTTTTGGGCACCATTCATTTTAGAATAAAAAGAGTCTAACTTCAGCTGAAAAAATGAAAAAATACTGAAGAGTTATGTAGTTGTTGAAAGAAATTTTAATATGGTACAACCGTTACGTCCTGAAAGATAAAACGGGTAGTTCGGTAAAAGGCTGCATTAACAAAGTATATTAACAAAATAAGAATCCTTGCAGTTATTACACTCTTGAGAGGGTACACATTTAAACTAGAGTTCTATGAATTACTGATCCACAAAAGACTTAAAAAAAAAAAACACGATTTAAAAGTTTGTAAAATTAACTCCGTGGATTACACATGTTGAGTAGTCGTTGAAAATACACTTGTAGACAGGGAGTGAGGTATTTAATCTGGTGTACTACTGACTTACGAATTGGTTTCTCCTCGTGGGTTTTCAATAAGCTGCTTGGCCTCTCCTGATGAGATTCTCATCAAAAATAATGTCTCAGCCACTGCTCTACTATTCTTTTTTGGGTAGCTAATCACTTTTTGACCCGAAATGCCTGAGGATAAGCAGGATATTTTAAGAATGGAAATAGGCCTTAAACTTGAGAGCTAGAAACGACACCCACTTGGTGATAAAAAACCGTTACTCACTACTGCATCACGGAGAAAAATAAAAAGCCACTACGGCGTGCTGAAGAAAAAAGCCACTACGGCATACTAGCGGAAAAAGCCTCTACGGCATGGCCGAGGTGAAAAGCCACTACGGCATACTGGCAGAAAAAGCCCCTCAAAATTCAATCTGGCCGTTTATATATCTTTTGCCCCTTCTTCAAAATCAATGCAAACTAAATAAGTAGGTCAGCAACACGTTATACACGGTTGAGTTACACTGTTCAAAAATTGAAATCACTGCCTAATCAAATATAAAAATGTAATAAAAAATAAATTATAAAAAGAAAAACAGTGTCGTAACATGATCTTAAAATCTAAGAAAAAATGAATGTTACTATATATATATATATATATATATATATATATATATATATATATATATATATATATATATATATATATATATATATAGTGTGTGTGTGAGGTGGGGGATGAGACTAGGGGTTACTTCGTATACATCTTGTTATACATCCTCCCCTTCTTGGAGTCTAGGAATCTGAAAACTGTATTATATTTTTATAGGTTTTGATTTGTACAGAAATAAAATGTCGAGAAAAATAACAGATTTTAGTTGCAAAAATCTCTGAAACGTTTCTTCTGGTTTTCTTTTATTGTGACTCTCTTAACAATTATTTAAAAATTGATTTGTACATTTTCTAACAACGATTTTTTGATGAAGGTAAAGATAATGCAAACATAATTGTATTTTTTGAAGACCGTTTTTTTTTGATTCGTACAAAATAATGGCCTGTTTACGCTTTTAATAAACATGAGAGCTTAAAAATCTAGTTGAAAGCACAGAGCGAGTTTTGCTAATAGTCCATCAAAAAAGAAATATCGAGGTACTGTAAGAGTTGCCACAGAGTTGGCCGTTATAAAATTTACAGATATTTAAACGTGAAAATTCCAAATAAACTGAGTCGTAGTTTCTGAAATATAAGACCGTAAAGTCGCCATGATCAACTATGTTATCTAATGTAGATATTACAGAACTGCGAGAAAAAAATTAAATCGTTTACCAATACTACCAAATAACTAAGAGAATACGGTTCAAAAGGTTTTATATGGTTTTGACATAATTGACATGCACAAGGTTAAAGCGATTTGACTTTTACAAACAAATAAAAATTCAACAAAATTTTCAACTTCTTTCGGATTTCCAATATCATTAGAATATTGCACATCTGTGAATAGCCTGTTATCAAAAGATACTTAAAACTTTTACATAACTTATCTGTGTCAATCTATTTAACTATTTTCATAAATGTAGATTTTTTACTAATTTTGTTAAAGCGCTTACAGTGGTCTGTTAAAAATATCATATTTCACATTGATTTTTAAATTCCTAAACTCACTTATGGAGACAGACAACTGTACAAACATGACCGTCAAAAGCAGATACGATTTTATAACATGCCAATTTTTATAAAACGATTAAACTGGACCTTCAATTAAAAGTGGGGGACGAAAAAAAATCCAAATATATGAACAAAAAATATTCATATTTTTCATAAACTTTTAGAATTAATTGGCAATGCAGTAGTGCCAGTATGTATAAATGACCAAAATCAAGATATCCGTCTCTCCAGTTAGAGTATAACAGGTAAAAGCACAAAGCGTGTATACCAACCCGTTGAAAGATTGAGGAGTGAACCTTTTTCCCCCCAACAAAAAAACACCGCAGTCGTTCGTTTATTCGAGAAACCACTTCACGGGATTTCACCAAGTTAGCATTATTTCATCTGATAAATATGTTAGCAGC
>CM032449.1:86895288-87012183 GCA_019049505.1 Pachyrhynchus sulphureomaculatus | reverse complement strand
GTAATAAACTATATTAAAGGATATTTTTTATTAAAAACAGGTCAATAATGGGTGGAACTCAGAGAACTTACTTTTTTTAAAAAACTCACAAGTTCAAAAATACAACTTATATTTCTTTAAATGTTACAATTCGATGCAAACACTGAGCTGGAAAGAATATATTTACAAATTTATAACTTCGGTCTTTTCTTAAGGTAATTAATACAGAGTCCAAGTTGTGGGAACTCCTGATAAAGCAGTTAGATTGTTTTTGTCTTAATGTTTTAATTGCCCGATCATATTCTTCAGTATCCGACTGATCTAAATTTCCTACTATTGATTTTATTATGAACCCTAGTCCTTTATTAGTCTTCTTTTTTGTTTTTGTTTAGTTAATTGAATTGTAGGAATATTTTATTTTTAAATGACTGAGCTAGCTTATAGGAACTATAGAAATTTTCTTTATTCCATAACTTTCGGCTCTATAAGTTTGATTCTCGAAAGGAATTTTGGATACGTACATACTGATCTTGAAGTGTATTGAATCTATTTATCAATTTTGTTATATCAAAGATTTGTATGAATGACCAAATATTCAATTTATTTTAGGCTCTTCCTAATTTAAGTGGTAGCAGGACTGGATTATGTGCTGTAAATATGATTTAAGGGGTTATACCTAGTCAGAAGGCCGAAAAAACGCGATTTTTCAAGAATTTTTTTTGGAAAGGCGTTTGCATTTATTTTAATGAAACTTTTTACATTAAATTAACTTCGTCTCCACGTATAGAATCATATTTTTTTTTACAAAAATATTGATTTGTGGAGCTGTAGGGCCGATCTTCGAGAGCACGTCCAAAAAATGCGACTTGTGGTGAGGACTCTGGAGTGGATCATCTGAAATCATCATCTGAAGATTTAATTAATATAAAGTAAAATTTTGTCTTTAATCGAAGAAATAAGTAAAATTTCACGTTTGAACAAAATGGCGGCTTCTCAGCAAGAAAATCTTCATTTTCGACAAAAAAACTCGTTTTAAATTGTTTATGAAATGAATAATATTGACCGGATCAAAAAATCTACGATTAAAGACTAAAAATAAAGTTCTAAAGCTTATGTTAAAACCTGAGCCCCATCGATTTAGCCGTTCCCGAGATATCTTGCTCACCGACTTGAAAAACATAGTTTTGAGAAAAACGCGCTTAAAGTTTCATAAGCAGTTTATACCTAGTAATTTTTAGTTCAACTTTCATGGAGTCATAGTCATCTATTCCAGGACCATATAATAAGTCCTCCAATCATACTGCAGCTTCCAAAAGTTTAATTTTATGTTGTCTGCGAACCATTCTTCCCTCCCTAGTGCTCTCATGCGCTCTTCGTTCCAAGATCGAGATCAGATACTGCTGCTCGTACCTCTACTCCGCCCAGTCTCGAACGCGCCGAATATTTGTCGAATCACCCTAAAATTATTTCGGGTAAACTCGACAGTATGTACTTAACGAAAATGCAAAAACTGGAAAATCGATTTTTTAAAAATCCTGACTACGTATAACACCTTAATTTGTTTTTAGGGTTTTCTGCAGAGTCGCTGAAAAACTCTTTAGGGATAAAGGTGTCATTAGGGCTTTTCACATTTGTATTCCCGTGTGTTAATTCGAAGGATGTGTATCCTGTTGTTTTGTGAATGGAATTATTATATGCTAGAAGTGCATAATCCATAATATTTCCGTCGTTATTAGGAAAGCTTATATGGTGCTCGATAATGGTGTAATGAAAGCGTTTTATTACTCCATTAGACTCGTGGTGCTGGGGGGTGGTAAAGTGAATTTTTATTTTGTGTATTTTTAGGATTTCCTTTATCATATCACTATTAAATTCTTTTGCATTATCAGCGTATTCCCCAATAGGTGCATTTGCTATAATTATGGCATTTTCTCCAGGTATTTGTATAGCCTCTGCAAATTTGAGAAAAACGTCTATCAAGGTCAGATATATTTGGTTGTCGTAATAGAAAATATCTACATTTTGAAAGGGTTTCGAGAGTGTTTCGGTTATCATTAAAGGGACGTGCGGTTTTTTCCTGGCATATTTTGCTCTTTGATAGATATAACAAGAATCAATACATTTAGTTAAGTCTGTTTTCATGTCTATCCAATACTAATTCCTTTTAAGGTGTTCCAGAGTTTCATTTATGCCTTAGTGTTTATTTCGTTGTGGTGGGGGATTTTTATTAATATTATTTGTTCCTCTTTATCCTGTATTGTATTTAGTAGTTTTGTGCATCGTATAAACTTTGGTCCTTTTTCGAAGAAATGGTCCAAATATGTTTTATTAAATTGCTTATAGAGTACTTCTATATGGAAGTACATGCAGTATGACTTTTGGTATATCATCTATTCTTTTAAAAGTTGTAAAATAAATTTTTCATTGTCTGTTTTGAGATATTTTACGATTATGATTTTATGGTATTTATAGTTTTCTTGTTTTAAGACTTTGGGTATGCGTTAGGAAAGATTAGTATTTGATTTGCTTTATTGTTGATAATTTCATCGTAAATCTTATTTACGTCATTGTAGTTTCGTTTTGATTAGAACGTTGCGTTTCCGATTTTATAGTAGATGGTCTAATTTGTATATCCGATATTATTTTAATTTTGCCTTTATTTCCTTTCCTGATTTCATGTTTGATGTAGAGGGTTAGTTTATTTCATAGGTGCTGAAGTTCTCGGCTAAATCCTTGAAGTATTTTAGTGTATCAAATTGGTCCTTGTCTTTGTCTACAGGATTGTTTATCATTAGCATTAATTCATATTCTCGATAATGCATCCGCATTTATGTTCAGTTTACCTTTTTTGTAAATTATTTCGTAATCAAATTCTTCTAATTTTAATCTCCATAGTACTAATTTGCTATTAGGTTCTTTTAGATTAAAAAGCCAAACCAGAGGATGGTGGTCAGGGTATATAGAAAACTTTTTTCCAAAAAGATAGGGTCTCGTAGTAGTTCCTTTTCTATCGTGCTATATTTTGTTTCCGTGTCGTTTAAGGTTCTTGAGGCGTAAGCTATTGCTTACGATTCAAGCCTATTGGTTTATCTGATTTTATACCTCCTTGCGATAAGATAGCGCCTATGGCTACATGAAGCGTACATTGTGAACATGAAGGGTTTTGTAAATTCCGGGTATTGGAAAATGGGTGCATTGATTAAAATGTTTTTACAACTCTCGAAGGCTATAATAAAATTTTCGTCCTATAAGATAGATGCGTCTTTCTTTAGGCATTTAGTCAGGACTTTGGTAATTTTCGCAATGTCTTTGATAAATTTCCTATAATATCTTACTAATCCTAGGAAAATTTTAATTTCTTTCTTTGTTCGTGATACTGGAAATTTTTTTATTGCGCTGGTCTTCTATGGATTAGGTTTGACTCCTTCGTTTGTTATTAGGTATCCCAAATAATTAACTTCTTTCCATAGAAATTCTGATTTGTCTAGCTGTACTTTGAAATTTGCTTCTCTTAATCTTTTAAATATTTTTGCAACCTCTCTATGTGCACCTGTAGGGATGTACTGAATATTACTATGTCGTTTAGAGACACTAAGCATTCTTCATTTTGTAAGCGTCTTAGTATATTATCCATGACTGTTTGGAAAGTTGATCGTGCGTTTTTAAGTCCAAATGGCATTCTTCTGAATTCGTAATGCTCGTTTTCAGTTGCTAAAATGGTTTTGGGAATATCGTCTTTTTCCATCTCTATCTGATGGAATTCATTTGCCCCGTCTATATTAGTAAAATATTGGCATTTTCCTAATTTGTCTAAGATGTCAGTAATACTGGGGAGAGGATAGCAGTGCGATAAACTTTTCTCGTTCAATTTTCTGTAGTCAATCACTAAATTCCACTTTTTTCTTGCCTGGCACGTCCATTTTCTTGAAACATATCCATATTGGACTGCACCATGGTGATTGCGAGTGCTGATTAATTCCGTGATCTTATATTTTAGTTATTTGGTTTCTTACTTCCGCTTTATGAACTTCTCGGTATCTGTATGTCTTTTATGCCTTAATGGTGTGTCATCCTTATTATATGTTTGATTTGGCTAGTAAAAGTAAATGGCACTTTTTCACAGTAGACAATATCTCAATATTCGTATGCTAATTTTCTTATTGCCCCATTTTCTTCCTTATTACAGTGGTTAAGGTTTTTTTAGATTGCTCTTTAATAGGTTGCCTAAGGATTTATCAATTTTAGCATTTTCATCTGTGTCCATTTTCTCTGTTCTTGGTGGGACTTCGATTTTATATGCTAATTTGTTGGTTCTTTCGTCTTTAACGATGTTAACACTTGGGCCATTATCCTGATGGATGTCTTAATTATTATTTGTTTCAAGGGTTATTGTAGTGTCGGTTGGATTGTTGCTTAGTGTGTGATTATTAAATTTTTTTATTAAAATCAATTGAGGCTTTTAATTCACTTAATAGACCTTTACCTATTATGCCACCAAATTTGTATAGAGTCTTTACTTTGACTTGTTCGAATAAGGAAGTTAAAACAACTTGGTTATGGTAAGAAGTGTTAAGAGTACTTAGCATTTTAAAATTTTCATTAAAAATTTGCGAGGAGTAATATTTATAGCCAATTTTTGGTGAAGGGATACTTTTCGTACTACCTGTGTCTCAATATAGAATTAAAAAATGCATTCAATAGTGCACAATAATGATTAATGTTGTTGCATAAAAATAAAATCAAGGTTAAATATAAATGAGTAATAAATCTTTAAAGGTAAAGTTTTTTTTTTTTTTTTTCTTTATTTCGCAATATTATGTTATAAGAATAATAATCGCCGGTCTCGGTGGCGCAGTGGGCTAAGGAGCCTACCTGTGAATCAAGAGGTCAACGGTCCGATTCCGTGTATCGGCTGGATGTTTGTGATTTGTCCCATGTATATATATATATATATATATATATATATATATATATATATATATATATATATATATATATATATATATATATATATATATATATTCCTCTCGAACATTTTTTATTATTATTAAAAAATGTTCGTTACAGTGATATATAATATAGTTATTTTGATATTGTTTTAAATTATTAAAATTGAGGCATCCTTCAATAAAAAGATCCTCTATCTTATTATTATTACGAATGAATTTACTTAACCAGATTTTTTTTATCGTGACCTTTTACAAAAATTCTTTCTTCTTGAACAATGTTTTTATGGCAGCATTGGTATAACAACTAAAGACGAAACGAAAAGAATCGTATTTTTAGAAGTTACTAAAAGTGTTCTTCGTATGATGAGCCGTGATACGGCGAAACGCGTCTTGGGATGGTTCAGCAAATACGAAGAACACTTTTGGTAACTTCTAAAAATACGATTCTTTTCGTTTCGTTGTTATACAAATGCTGCCATCTATGCCTTTGAGCAGTAAGCTCGAGAAAGGTGCGTTTCTGCAATAAGTGCCAGCCGTGCGGTGCCGCTCTGTTTAAATAGACTTAGTAAGTCGCCGACAGAGTGCAGTATAAGCATCTATTTGTTATAGTTTTCCGTTAGTTACCTGGATAAAGGACTAAAAAGGTGTTCTCGTATTTGCTGAACCTAGCCCAGTTGATGACCCATGATACGGCGAAACGTGTCTTGGGATGGTTCAGCAAATACGAAGAACACTTTTGGTAACTTCTAAAAATACAATTCTTTTCGTTTCGTCTTTAGTTGTTATACCAATGCTGCCATCTATGCCTTCGAACAGTAAGCTCGAGAAAGGTGCGTTTCTGCAATAAGTGCCAGCCGTGCGGTGCCGCTCTGTTTAAATAGACTTAGTAAGTCGCCGACAGAGTGCAGTATAAGCATCTATTTGTTATAGTTTTCCGTTAGTTATCTGGATAAAGAACTAAAAATGTGTTCTCGTATTTGCTGAACCTGTATTTGCTGAACCTAGCCCAGCTGATAAGCCGTGATACGGCGAATCGCGTCTTGGGATGGTTCAGCAAATACGAAGAACACTTTCGGTAACTTCTAAAAATACGATTCTTTTCGTTTCGTCTTTAGTTGTTATACCAATGCTGCCATCTATGCCTTCGAGCAGTAAGCTCGAGAAAGGTGAGTTTCTGCAATAAGTTCCAACCGTGCTGTGCCGCTCTGTTTGAATAGACTTAGTAAGTCGCCGACAGAGTGCAGTATAAGCATCTATTTGTTATAGTTTTCCGTTAATGTTTTTTATAAAATTTGAAATATGTTCATATGGTATATAGATTGATTCCATCCAAGTCCGTGAATGTTCGTGGTGTTTTTGAATGCTTTCGTTGAACCAGCGACTTCCATGAGAATAGTTTACTATTATATGACGAAGTTCTCCATTTTCTATATTTATTATAGTTATTTCTTTACAAATAAATTCACTCTACTTATACTGAAATCCTTGTACGTCTAATATAAACATGTTTTTTTAGTTATTTGATTTTACAATATTCGTAATACGATTAAACGATCGTAAAATATTAAACAAAAAACTGTTGCATTTGCTTCTATATTTTTGCTAGTTTCAAATTCTATATCTATGGTTCCGGTTTTAAGTGATTCGTTCTCACGTGATCAGTCAATTACTACAAAAGGATATATGCCATGAAATTTTATAGGGTTCACTGTAACATCTATAATAGAAATTTTTTTGAAACTGCACATACATTTCGTATAGGATGGCCCATTGTTTTGTTTCAAAATTTAAATTATTTTTAAAAAGTTTAAAGTTTGATAAATTCCCATGATTGAAAACGGTTATATTTTTATCAATTTTATTTTTTTGATTGGTAGATAGGGAAAAAATTAAAAATCGTGGTTCCGAAATTAAAACCGTACTCTTAACAGCCCATGAATGTTTTGTAGTTGTTTGTAACACAGGATATTCGTGTAATTCCAAACTTCGGAACGGTACATTTAAATCTCTATTTTGTTTTAGATATTTAAGTAGTAATTTTTCAACATCCGATACCCAATCCAATACACTTGCGGTATTTTCCATACTATTTTATTTAAAATTACTTTATATTCTGCAGCAATTAGTGGTGCTGATGTTTGATTAATGTCATTGTTATCCGAATTGGTTCTTATTAGAATTAATTCTTGATTAACATTTATAATAATTTTTTGGAAATCTTCAGCAAATCCGAGTAAAGTACGTAATGGTAAACAGATGTTAAAATTTCCCATGTCATCGAGTAAATTGGGATTCTGATGGGTCTTCCAACTGGCATTTTCAAGATGTATAATTTCACTGGGTGTAAAGGAAACATAGCCTTTCATTGCCGAAGTTATACCGGGATTTCTTACTCGATCCACAACTATACCATCCAATTCGTAGCAAATTTCATCGAAAAAAAATGCAATTCCTTTGTTTACAAAACAGGTTTACTAGGTTTATCATCCTCTTTGGTTACCACTTTACCTCCAATGTAAAGAGAACTCTGACCTGGTAATGTGTAGAGATCTTGTGTTTGTATTGGAATTCTTATTTCATCGTTATTATTGAACATAGTCGAAGCGTATGGTTGATAAGTGTGATATTGGAAATTAACGATGGAAGTATGCGTTTAATATATTAAGACTCATTTTCTCTCTCTTTTTAAAAAAAAAATTAAATTTGACAGACTTTAAAAATATTTTTCTTATATTTAATCTAAATCTTAATAATAAAATGCACCAAAATTTCCTAACTTTGTTTTTAATTTTTTTTTTCTGACTTTAAATCCTAGAAAAATTAAAAACTTCCGGTTTTTATGTGTTAACTCTTTCAGCTTTCTTTTCTTACTAATATTCTTCTTCCGGTTTGCTATTTTATTTATAGATGTTTTTCACTTTTTTCATTACTCAGTAAATCCATTCTTGTTATCATAGGAGTTTGCATAATATTATAGAGAAATACCATGATTATATACTTTTTGTAGATACAATCTGATTTTACTTCTCGTCTAATCAAATTACCGTCTTGAGCTGTTATATTAAGTATAATTTCATCAATGTATCGGGTGCTGATTGGTAGATAAATAACATTGGTAGGTTTTTCAATAATTTTTGTTCGTAGTGAAGAACATCTGAATTATGTGAACTAGTTTTCCATTCGCATATGAATTTGTTACCGATGCAGATACTGTTTACTTTTAAAATATCTACAAGTCAATCTGATATATGTTGTTGATTTTTCTCTAATTTTTCTTTTTTAAATCCTAATAATATACCTATACTATTTGACTTACTGAAATCTGTCTAACTTATAGTTTGCTGTAAGAGAGTATTCTAGTTTCTTGCTTGTTGTCCTTTAAGTGATAATGTTCGATTTGCTTAACTAAATAACTGTTAATGTCCTTTTATATATATATATATATATATATATATATATATATATATATATATATATATATAAGACCCCTCAGGAATGGTAATAACATTATTGTTAAAATGGAATTTATTATTTGTATTATCGATATTCCGTGTTGAATTATAACTTTCGAAATTTACCAACCCTAAAACATAATTTCTTTTAAAACAATAGGTGGGTAAATTTTCGAAGTTAATACAGACTCTCTAGCGGATAAGGTAAACGTGTAAGATATGTTTCGTAGAAAGAATTAAGAAACAAATAAACGAGTTTTACTTAATTTATATCATTATATAAAAATGTTAAACAAATGTCCACAATTCATCGTATTATAAGATTGATATGAATTATGATTATAGATAACATTACACAGACCATCGGGGTGAAAGGTTTTCAAAACTGTCGAATATTTTAATTTATACCATCACTCGTATGTTAATTATTCTAGTTTCATTTTTATATATTTTCTTTGGTAATGTATCTCTCATAAAAATACCTCTAAAATTTTTTAATTTTAAGTTGTTTAACATATTTCTCCACATCTACGTTAGTTAATGCCCGAGATCGTAGTTTTTAAGCAGTTTTTTTTTCTTCCTGCGATGGTTGTGGAGGAGGTCGTAAAAAAAGACCCAATCCTTTTTTATGTTGTTTTAGACAAAGTCCATTTCCAAGTGCTATAGCTTCCATTTTTTCATTATGTCGTTGAGGCTTTTGCCATCCCGGCTGCACTGCCCCGAAGGCCGATAAACCTGCAAAAATTGGAATAAGTGGTAAAAATTAACCCTGCCTTGGAACATTTATAATTGGAGCTAGTTTTATTTTGTTTTTAAATTTGACAGCTTTTTTATGGCAACTTTTAGAGCTCCACTAAAATCTTTAGGTTTTTCCTTTAATATGCTATTTTTAATTTGTTTTGTAACCTTCCTAAAACCAATTAACCTCCTCCTTCTTCTTTTTTCTACTGCTCCTTTTTCGTTCTTCGTTTAACATTTCTTTTTCTAGGTTTCCTCTTCTTCTTCTGGTGGTGTCGGGTTTGGGTTGTTTCTTTTTTCTGTTAATATAAGCTACCATTACATTTTTTTCTAGTGAACTGTCTCAAATAAACTAATTTATAAATAGAAAAATATTATAATTTATATATTTTTTTTTTAAATTTTTTTTGGAAGTATATGTTGGTCACGCTGCGGCGTAGGATCTAATTTTCTCTTTACTCCTTGTGATTTAGACCTTTTTAAGATGAAAAATCATCACCACCACTATTTATTTCTTCCGTACTTATTCTTTTTAGAGATTTTGATTGTTGTGATGGTGGTAGTAGTTTTCTCCATAATTTCTCTTTCATATTTATTTGGAATACTTTCTCGTTTCTTTTTTCTTTAGATTTTTTAACAACAGTAGTAGTAATTTTTGTCCCCATCGATTCTAAACCCTTTTCCATAATTACTAGTGTATTTTGTAATGATTTTATACCTTTTTTGAATATTAGAATACATTTTTTTGCATCATTATAACCCACTCCAAGTTTAACTTTTGCTTTCATCGCTCCCGCTACTCCTAGAGCGGCCAGTTTTTCACCAAATCTTGCATTTTTAGCTCGGACTCGTTCCATTGCTCGATTTGCTAATATTTTATCGGCTTCGTGTCAATCACGTAACTTTTTACTTGTCGAATAGGCAATGACGTGTTCCTTGCATGCCTCATCCAATCCGTTAAGACCTTAGTCACCTCTAGCTAAACGTTTATTTAATTTTGTATCGGGACCACAATAATTATAACCGGGTAGATGTAATTCAACCGGTAATTTATTTATTAAAGTATTTGCGGATCTTTCTCCTGCTATTGTTGTCGAAACATCATGTACGGATGCACTAGTATCAGGATAAAATTGCATAGTCGTTATTTTTCTAGTAACTTTCTAACTAAACTAAATAAATTGACGGGAATTTCATATTAATAAATATATTTGTTTAAACATTAACAAGAAATACATGTCACGTATCAATCAAAAAAGAAAAAGGAGAATGGAACAAGAACAACAACATAAGAAAAAGAAGATAAAAATCGTTCAACAACACTACTTTACCTGTTGCCAATCATGATGATTTCGATCATAGTTTATAAAATGGACATAATGTACACTTTGTGGTAAAACAAACGTTATGCTTAGCCTAATCGAACATCCTAACGGTTTAAACTTTAAAAATGTTTATGTTTATTCTAAGTCGTTATTTCAAAGTTAATTAATTATATTTAAAAAAATTACTTAAACCCATTAAAGAAATCTGTTATTTTCCCTTCGATAATGGTGCTGATATTTTGCCACCTTCGCAAGCTAAACAATATTCGATTTTTATTTTCGACGATGTAGCTTGTGCGAAACAGAATGTAATACGTGAATATTGCTGCATGGGACGTCACAATCATATGACTCTCTCAGACATATGCAAAAATACCAAAACATTTAATTAGAGACAATGCAAATACTATTATTTTATTTAAACAAGATGATACTAATTTACAACATTTTTTAGTGATCCTGTAGAAACCGATATGTCATTTAAAGAATTTAAAAATTTTTTTGCTGGCAAAAACTCTATCAACTTTTAACAATATTTGAGAATAATAAATTGAATGAATGAATGAATGAATAAATTTCCTAAAACGATATCATTTCCTATTTACTGTTATTTAAAAGAGGAGGTGCAAACAAAAATGAACCCTATTGAAAAAGACGTTAAACGAAAATTTATAGAAAAACCTAAAGTTGTTAAACAAAAACTGAATTTATTAAAACAGGGTGAAGAGGCTCACGAAAGTATTTTTTCACCAATTACCAAACAATAATAACTCTAGTAAATAGTCATCATCATCAAATTAAACCGGAAACAAATGAGGAATATAAGGCTGAAGAAGAAGAAGAGAAAGAGGAGGAGGAGAAGGCAAAGGAACAACAGTATAAAACACCTATGAGGAAAAGTCGTTCACAATTTCATTCCACTCCAAATTTTGATAAAAATTTACGAGATTCGATATTTGAAGAAGCTCATAAAAAAGAGAAAAATTTACAAAAAAATTTTGAAGAAAAGCGTACGCAAGATATTCAGGAAGGGTCCTTTCAAGAATATCTAGAACAATACGATCTATTACCTAGAAAATATGTTAGAAATATGATAAACGATACTAATAATAAAGAATTTGACCATAAATATGATATAGTTTTTAATGATCTTGAAGATAAATTTTATATTGGAGATTCTCAGTTGCATATACAAGATTCAGACATTATAGTTAAGGGAAAACATTATAAAGGTACACCTGGCCTATATGAATTACTCTTTAAAAAACATCCCAACAATTATCAAAAAGAAGATGAAAAAAATTATATAGAAATAATTACAAAAACGAATGCTTATCGGAGATATAATAAACATTCAGAACAAATTCAGGGCAGTACACTATCTAAATATGAAAATATTATCACACTCGCTATTCATCGTCATAATATATCGGGAAAGGGTATTAGTAAAAACAACATCACACACCGCAACAAGAACTTTATTCTAAAAATCTTTTTATGAAATATTCTACTAAACCAATCGAATACATGATGATTCTAATGAGCTTGTAGACAGACTGCAATTATTATTAGAACAACAGTCATACTAACGAAATTATTTCAATAATTGAAGAGTTACACGAGGCGAATATTATAGAATAAAAAAAAAATGGTAAAATCGGCTACGGATATAAAACAACATTAAATTGATGAAATTCATAAACCTACTAAAATTAATTTTAAACGACGTCGTGTGATTCTAAAGAGATTGAACGATCTTATGCAAGTTGACATTTGTGATCTTAGTCTAAGTCCTTAGGCAAAAATAAATAATGGATATAAATATATTTTAGTAGTTATTAATTGTTTTTCCAAATACCTATGGCATTTCCACTTAAAACTAAAAGTGGAAAAGAAGTGGCAACAATTCCCGAAGCTAATAAATTCCGATATGGGTGGTGAATTTATGTCAAAGGAATTTCAACAACTTTAAAAAAATACAATATCCGACATTATAATAGTTACAATGATAAAAGCCGTCGAACGTGTAATAAGAACATTAAAAAGTCTAATTTGGAAAGAATTAAATGTGAATGGTTTCTATAAGTGGTATAATTTGTTACCAGATCTGGTAAACAAAACTATAATAATAATAAACATAGAACTAGAGGTATGAAACCGTCCAAAGTAACTAAAAAACATGAAAAACATTTACATAATACCGTTTACTCTCACATTAAAATAACTAATAAACCTAAATTTCATATAAGCGATCATGTTCGAATTTCTAAAATACAAATCAAATTGAAATTTTTATTATAAAAAAAATACAACTAACAAATCCTACTAGCTACTCATTGCAAGATATTAAAAGTAAAGAAATTAAGGGAGGTTTTTACGAACAACAATTTCAAAAAAATTAAATATACAGATGCCTATTTGGTGGAAAAAGTTTTAAAACGCAAAGGTAATAGAGTCTTTGTAAATTGGTTGGGATTTGATACAACTCACAACAGTTAGATAGATAATAAAATGTAAAAAAAATTAAACAATAAAATATTTTAAAAAATTTATATTCTTCATTTTTTGTTCCTTAATAACAATACAATATATTATATATATTTTTTTCCTTAATAACAATACTAACTGTTTCATATCACCGCTGCTTCTTCATCTTCATAAACTTCCACCATATTGTCAAAAGAAGATTATTGTTGTGATGAAATTACAAAATTTAAATTGTTATTTTTTTTTAATTCTATACTTTAATTTTCTCCTTTATAAAACAGGTTTTCCTTTTCGTTCTTCTGCTACTACGACTTCTTCTATATTTACGTTTGGTAAATCCTCTTCTTCTACCATAATTATATTTGATAATTCATCCTCTATTTGAAGATATTGTTGTTGGTAGTGCTGTAGTTGTCCTACCGATTCTCTTCGGTCTTCAACAGAAAAAAAAATGAGCCAATATTAATTTCACTTCTTCAAGACTTTCAGCTTTCAATCGTTAATATGTATTTGGCAAATTTTGAAATTTCTCATCAACAGTGGTATTTTTTGATGAGTATTTTAAAAAAAAACACACGCATAACTATTACGTGTCAATTCATCTTCAATAAGTTTAACTTCCTTTACACCAAATCTAAATAGATTCTTTAAAAACATAACCAATAATTTATTTGGTAAGTTTTTAGTATCATAATTTTTCTATAATAAATACCGACGAAGGAGTATCCACGATTAATTAACTTGTTATTGTATTCGTAAACTAAAAAAAATTAAACTATTTATACCGCACACATACACACCTGCATACAAAATAATTTTGTTTCATTCATATTTTATGTCGCAATAATAATTAATGTTGCACCACACACTAAGAAAATATCACGCGACTATGTTTTTTTCCTACCGTCTGCATATAAATTATCTAATTATACAAGAAATTAACATTAGCATTGTAGAACTGATAACTGTTTTATTAAGGGTAAATATTTGCATATAAATTACAGATGAAAAAAACAACTTTATTGCATCATGCATGCATTCTAAGAAAAAAATCATGCGACTATGTTTTTGTACTATCTGCATATAAATTATATAATTACACAAGAAATTAAAATGCATTGTAGAACCAATAATTGTTTTTATTATTATTACACATATCCATAAAGTTAAGGTTAAATAATATTTGCATATAAATTACAGAAGAAAAAACAACTTTACCAACACACACATTATAAAATTTTAATATTCTAATTCAGTTTTTTTAAAAAACAATTACAAATAAGAGTAAATAGTATTAAATTATTTAAATACTTTCATAACATTTGATATAAATATTAAGGTAGGTATAATACAATATTATAGTAACAGTAGTAGCAGTAGCAAGTAGTATAAAAAAAATGAGTTCAAAATTAGTTCAATTTTAGATGAAAAGAAGAAGATGATGATGAAATGAAAATGAGCTTGGCAAGTTTACGAGAAAAATGGATGTTCGAAGAAAAGGAAGAAAATTTATCATTGGCAGAACTACGCTATCAATGAATAGTAGAAGAGTTGGAAGTTCTGTTTGATGAACGAGAGAAAGAAAAATTAGAACAACGTTAGAGGAAAGAAGAAATAATTGAAATTTCACGATCGTCATCAAACGAGGAGGACGAGGAGGAAGGGGAGGGGAAAAAGGAAAAAATGGAAATTATAAAAATTACAGACACTTTGGAATCGAAGAATGAATATTATAGCTGACGAGATATATGTAGATTAGAATATGTGTAGTATAGGAACTCATTTTATAATTTATATATTGTTTTACTAATTTAATTCTTTATATGTATATTTTGAAACATAACATTACTATATTAAAAAAATTAAAAAATATATATTTTCAAAAACATTCATTCACTCCCCACTCCCTCTCTCTTATATATAAAATATCGAATTAAAATTTTTTTGTCATTTTATAGTTAGTACTATTAATTTATAAATAATAAAATAAATAAAAATATTTATAATTAAAAGCTTTTATTTCCATTTTAATACATAATTAAAAAAATATTTATTTCCATTTTAATAAATATTACAATCAATCTTTTTCTTCTTCATCATCAGATGTCGTCTTCATCAGATGAAACTGAATTATAGTCTCATAACAAGATAACAAATATTCACGAATCTTAGTCTTGATAAATTCATCTTTAAAACCCTGTAATTTTTTAAATATTTGCATAACATGTTTTCCATCTGTTATACTGGTATTACTTTTCTTACTCGTGGCCAATGTGTCAGATAGTTTCCATGCGGCTTCATTTAATTTGGAATATTAATTGTTAAAAAGAATATCATCCAATGGAAAATAATAAATAGGTACTATAAAAGGTTTCATACAAAAATCACTATATGACCATCTAGATACAGCTACTATATGTAAAGATTGTATATCTAATGTTGCCCAAGATCTTCTAAGTACAATACTAGTTTTTAAAGAATAGATCCAATTGTAAAAATCGAAATTTGCAGCTATAAGTAATACAAATAGGTAATCTTCTATATCCCTTAGTGTACTTAACGTAACCGTCAGTCCTGCCTGAGATAATGTCTTGTGATATCGTCCAGTATATATTCTAGGAATATCATAATGTGAATATATATTTGCTCTTTCAATTAATTGATGTTCAATTATTTCGTAGTCACTTATATATTTTTTTTTATTTTCCCATCTACCATATAGATACTATAATTAGCTATAATGTCTCGTTTTAAAATTTTCGGTATTGTATATTGTTGAAACAGCAGTGGAAACATTTTATATACATTTTTATAGCCAGCACATTTTTTTTGTGGGTGTAGCACACGTGCTGCAGAGAAATCCCTAAAGCGCTACAAGAGGGACACGTGTGCGGAAAAAGAGCTTCTCGGTGGAAAACACAATCCTGGGCAAATTATTCCAAAAGAATGAGGTTCTCCACATAAAAGACTGCTTGAAAAGGGTTGTACGATGAGTAACAAGCTGAATCACATACAGATGTGAAGTATTAGCGCGACGTGTATTTCTAGCATGCAACGCTCTGGAAATAATTAAGCCGGATACATCCATCGAACACTTTCCATTGAAATACTCAAGTCGACAACCGTATTTCGACGTTCCAACGAATCAAGACTGCCGGCCAGTTCCGGATCTCCATTCAGGCGAGCAGCTCTTCTTTGAATAGAATCCAACAAATGCAGTGTATAACAAACGCAGTGTACTATGTGTATGTGTATACTTCTAATTACTACAGTTTTTAAACTTTCTACTTTTATAATATTCTTCATTATTTTAATTTATCCTAAAAAACAATCGTTGAGACAACTATCAATTAAATAATCCAAGTTTTTTATTTACCTACTCTTTTGCTTATGAGTCACATACTAAACCATGAGCAATAAAATTACTCATAAAACCGCATTCCAATATGTACTACATCATCATACCAAGTCATACATAATTATACATTTAGTGCCACACACGTACCATTCTAATTTATTATTATTGTTCACAGACATATACTAGCACTTTTAATAAATATATATTTTAATGTCTCACCTACCATTTTTAGTATTCATATAACAAACATATCACCACACCCCACGATCTTTAGTATCAAAATATATTTAAATAATTTTTCTCGATAATTTACATTTTATTATTTTTTAATTCTGTAATTGTACAAAGGCAGTGTTAAAATAAATTATCGAACTAAGCAATCAAGTACTGTTGAAAATACAAAATCCTGAGAAGTTGATTAAAAATTTAAAAAAATGATTACGTTAAGTGGATAGAATATTTAAATAAAATTATTTTTATTTTAAAAAAATACATGCGTAAAAATACACATATTAAGAAAAATAGTTTCTCAAAATTGGAATCGCATATAAGTCTTTTGGAAAATTTTCGAAAAAAATTTCGATGTTGGAAAAATTTAAATAAAAAGAACTAAAAAATTAATGTGAATTGATTTAGAATCTTGTTTTAAGAATCGCATACGAATAGGAGCATTTCAATCTTTTTCACGTAAACTGAAAAACAACCTAAAAAATTCTCTAGTAAAAATCAATGTTACATTTTTAGGCAGCTTTATCAAACCTCAAACTGGTGAACTTGACATAAAACATTTTACAACTAAAAATCGTGTAATCGATCGAAATACGAATTTAAAGGAATTTTATATTGATCATATTCAAAATAATATAATAAAAAAATTGGAAGATTTCCAAGAACGCGACAGGGGCCATACTCTTTATGAAATTCTACAATTAAAAATATATTTCAGGCATTTCAACCTATATCACAGTACCAAAATTTATTCAAAAGTGTCATAGAGTTCTAAATATTCAACATAATGATGAATATTGCTTTTTATGGTCAATTGTAGCTGCCTTCCATCCATGTCGGACAAATCAAAATCCATGTAGAACATATTCCTATCCTTATTTTAGTAATATTTTAACATATGAAGGAATTGAATTTCCTATAATTTTAAAAGATATTAAAATATTTGAAAAAATGAATAATATAGCAATTAACGTTTCTAGTATTGAAAAAAAATTGTACCGATATATCTAAGTGACTTTGAATTTCTAACAACTATTAACTTACTAGTGCATTAAACAAAACATGCTGATGATGGTGATAATGATGAAAATTTTACAAATCTTATTTCAAACTCCAAGCTTATTTATCATTTTACTTTAATTAAAGATATGTCACGATTATTGAACAGACAAACCAATAATGACTTTAAACATAAAAAATATTATTGTGACAGGAGCTTAAATCATTTTTATTCACAAGAAACATTAAATAATCACATATTTACTTGCGAATGAATAAATGAATAAAACTAAAATAGCTTTCCTCAATAAAAGTGAAAAATATATATCGTTTAAAAATTTCAATCATAAAGAAAAAGTACCCTTTGTCATTTATTTTGACATTGAAAGCATATTAGAAAAGGGAAAAAAATGTAAATTTTAATGAACAAAGTCCAAATACAACTAAATATCAAAACATATACCTTGTAGTATTGCTTATTATTTATTTTGCACGTACGATAACAGTTTATCGAAATTTAATTTGTATATAGGTGAAGTCTGTATAAATTGGTTTTGTAATGAATTACAACAGTTAGCTTTGTAATTACCCATTAATAAAGAAAAATCTATTTCATATACGAAATATGTCGACAATACAGATATTCAATTTCGATTTTTAGATTCATTTAGGTTTATGTCTAGTAGTTTAGATAAATTAAGCTCATATTTAAATCTTAATGAAAAACAAATAACGAGGAATTTTTGTAACAATAATGAGGAATTAATTTTATTATCCAAAAATTTTTCCATACGATTATCTAGATAGTTGGGAAAAATTAAACGAAACCCAATTACCACCTATAGAAAAATTTTATAACAATATGAAAAAATGTAATATAACTCAGAAAGAATATCAACCACTCAACATTTGGGATAAATTCAAAATTCAAAATTTACGTGAATATATGGAACTTTATTTAAAAACGAATGTACTATTATTGACTAATGTTTTCGAAAAGTTTCAAAAACTTTGTATGAAACATTATGGCCTCAAATGTCTAAGGTCATATACAGCTCCAGGATTGTCCTATCAGGCCTCTATCTTAATTTCTGACCTTTCCTTGAAATTAATTGCAGATGTAGAACAAATGATGATGATTGAAAAAGAAATTAGAGGTGGAATTTCACAGTGTAGTAACCGATATGCAAAAGCAAACAATAAATACATGGGGAATGAGGAGTACAATCCTAATTTCCCTTCTTCGTATTTAACATATTTTGATGTGAATAATTTATACGAGACAGCAATGAGTCAACCTCTTCCGACCGGCGAATTTAAATGGATTGATAAAATTGACTTTTACTCAAAAAATATTATTTATACACCGGGCGATTCTGAATACGGCTATTTAGTCGAGGTGGACATAGAATATCCTGTAGAACTCCACGATTCACATAAAGATCTACCTTTATGCCCAGAGCATCTTAAACCATTTTCATCAAAACAAAAAAAATTACTAACAACCCTATTTGATAAAAAAAAAACTATGTAATTCCTGACAGAAATCTAAAACAGGCTCTTAGTTTATGTTTACGTCTAACTAATGTTCATAAAATTTTAAAATTTAAACATTCAGCTTGGTTAACATCATATATTAAACTCAATACACGCCTAAGACAACAAAATAAAAACGAATTTAATAAAAATTTCTTTGAATTATTAAATAATAGTTTTTGGATAAATTCATCGAAAACGTGAGAAAGTACCGCAATATTAAGTTGGGAAGGTCGATACGGGGCAAAAAGTTACATTTCTAAACCTAATTTTTACATTTTAACAATCTTTGACAATGATATGGTCATTATAGAAATGAAAATATTAAATGTCGTATTAAATAAACCAATATATGTAGGTTTTGGTATTTTAGACATTTAAAAAAATATATTATATGATTTTCGTTACAATTATATAAAACCAAAATTTAAAGATACCGTCGAATTATTATATAGTGATACAGACTCGTTAATTTACCATTTTTAAGTGGATGATATCTATAAACATATTCGAGATGATTCTCACCGGTTCGATTCTGCCGATTACCCAACCGATAATGTTTACAATATAAAACAATTAAATGGAAAATGTTTGGGATATATGAAGGATGAAATGGCTGGAAAAATTATATCAAAATTTATAGGCCTTAAATCTAAAATGTATGCAATTAAATTATATGATACAAAAAGAAATCCTAATGTTATGAAAAAAGCCAAAGGTATTACAGGTGGCTCTCTAGAAACAATTAATTTTAACGATTATTAAAATTGTTTTTTTAATAAGAACGAAATTTAAACCTAAGACAATTTAATTCGAAATAAAAAACTTCAACTATATACAATCGCACAGAATAAACTTGCCCTTACACCATACGATGATAAAAGAATACGTAATTACTTACTTACTGATACATTACCCAGGGGATATAAAAATAATTTAATTTTACATTCAACTTAATGTATATTTTTCATTTTAATCAAATTTGTACCACACAGTGTCTACCGTAACAGAGAAAAATAATCAAACACCAATTTTAAAATAATTTTATAATAAAATCTTTCTTGAGGAATTTACACCAACCAAAGGTAGTGAAAAAGCAATTGGGTACAATTTAAGAAGTCTCTCTAATGTCACAGTACCCGCTAGAGGATTAGAAAAAATTATCATAGGTCTGAAAATTCAACTATCCGATAATACTTATGGTAGAATCGCTCCAAGATCTTCCTTAACTCTAAACAATATGTAGGAGGTAATAAAATTTGTCTTTTTAAAAAAAATATATAAATTTAATAGTTTTTTTTTTTCTCTTGCAGCAGGTGTAATAGACTCAGACTATAGGGGAGAAATTCAAATCATTTTATTCAATCATTCAAATGAGGATTCTCATATCAAATCTAGTGATAAAATAGGACAGATAATATGTGAAAAAATCATTCACCCCATCCTTGAAGGACTAACGAATCTAGACAATACACTGTGGCGTGCTAATTTCGCCTGCACATTGAGGCGCTATTTTTGTAGCCCCTCCTTTCTATAATTTTTTTATAATTTCTGAGAATGGATTGAGTGGGTACGAATATTAAAAGAACTAAAGAAATTAAACATACACTAGCTCAGTTTTTCTTGGTAGAGTAATATGGCTAAGAGATAATTTTTGTACGTCTTTTGGAAATAGTCTCTATAGTTGTTTAAAATTTTAGGTTGTACAAATTTTCGGCACCATTCATTTTAAAATAAAAAGGATCTAACTTCAGCTAAAAAAATGAAAAAACACTGAAGGGTTATGTAGTTGTTAAGGAAAATTTTGATATGGTACAACCCTTTTGTCCTGAAAAGTAAAATAGGTGGTACAGTGAAACACTAGCCTTAAACAAGAAAAAAAAGGTTTATTAATGACTAAATTAAAAGTTCTAACTTTGCGGTTCTATTATTATCCTATATTACAAAAAAACCTTAGCCTAATAGGTGGTATTGCTAGATAAAGTCGTTAAATCAGGATTTTTTAATTATAACTTTGTTACACCCAGTGTTGAAGGTTCGTGAGGTTCACTTCACGAGTTATCAGTTCTATACGATGTGAAACGCACTTATCAGTGGGAAAATGGGTTTACGAATGGATATTCTGATGACTTACGGTTTTCCTACAAGCTTTTAGGCCTGTCCTGGTGGGATATTCAAAACACAGATGTCTCCCCCTTGGTTACTTCAGTTCCCTTTGGGCTACTAAACTTTTCTTTGGTCCCTAAAGGTCTGGGAATAAACAGTATATTTCAAAGAAAAAGACCTTGAATTGAGCACTAAAACCGTTTTCACACTACTCCATCACTAATATATCAGTACGGCTAGTTCATAGTGAAAGCCTACTGGGCGGCTTTCTAAAAAAAGAACCCCTTACTTTGGCTGAAAAAAAAGAACCGGCTGCGGCTATACGATGGAGACAGCCTCTTGCGGCTACGTGATGAAAAGAGCCTACTACGGCTTCATGTTGGAAAAAGCCCACTACGGCTTCATGTTGGAAAAAAGCCCAATACGGCTTCGTGTTGGAAAAAAACCTTGATCCGTGTCATCTGGACCCTTAAATATTTTTCTCCCTTCCGTATAAATCACGTCTTCAAGATGGCTACTTCCCGGATACAAATGTCTAGCCAATCGACGCATTAGACGCAGTAGAAAACCTGCAATGCACACTGTAAAATAAACGGCTCAGAAATTCGAGTGAACTACACTGCTTAAAAGTTAGTAAACACTGCCTGATATAAAAATGGAAAAAATGTAAATTATAAGGAGAAAAACAGTATCATAACATGATCTTAAAATCTAGCAAAAAATTAATGTTACAACAGAAAGAGGAGAAAATGGATTCGGATCATCATCATCATCATCGACTACGATAACAGTAAAAGAAGAAGAAATTGGATTTCAAACTTCTTGTAATAAAACAACGGAATATACTAGTAATATAAAACCGACAAATAAATCAAACCATTAACAAATAATTTAAACTGTGTTTTATTTTATTTATATACCTACAGAGCCATCTCTTAAAATATACCTTAACTACTAAACGACGCCGTGACGTCACAAACTGCTTAAGGCCTCCAGACCACGCCCCCCGATGCAGGCGTCTTTAGAGTACCGTTAACATAATTACGTTATTTCCTCACCATGCTAAAACTCTCTTTTAGCGCTCTCACCATTGCATGTCTCTGGTCAACCGCACTCTCATCATTTCATATCTTCAGATAGATTGTGCTCTCACCATTTCATGTTTTCAGCTTCTTCAACAGCCTCTGGTCAACTCAAAGTCATTCTTCTCCTATAGTGCTCTCACCATTTAATATCTTCAGCGAAGAGCGCTCTCACCATTTCATGTCTTCAGCGCAGAGCGCTCTCACCATTTCATCACTTCCTCACCGAGCGCTTTCACCATTTCATGTCTTCAGATACTTCTTCGTCTTTGCAGATGCAACTTTTTTCAAGGTCACAGTGTCAGAGAACCTCGTCTATATTACTACTCCGGGAAACAACAGATCGTATACTTGAAAGACGAGATGGGACAAAAGATGAGGGACAGGGATAAAATTGCTGCTACGTTGGAACAGTTCTATTGTAAATTGTATGGTGCATACAAAAAGGAACCCCAGCAAACCCCGAAAATCCAAAAAGTTATTAATGTTGGCTCAGAAGACCTGCCTGAAATTACCGCAGAGAAAGTATATCGTGCATTGAAAACACTTAAAAATAATAAATCGCCTGGAGAGGATACAATTTTGGTGGAAATGTTAAAGGCGGGGGGGTCCAGAAATGGTGAAGAAACTCTGCGATCTTTTCAACTTGTGTTTGATTGAAGGTAAATCCCAAATAAATGGAACAATGCAATCATTATCTTGCTACACAAAAAAGGAGATAAAGCTAATTTAGAAAATTACCAACCGATCAGTCTACTTTCGCAAATCCATAAACTGTTTACAAACGTCTTAACAAATAAACTGACTCTCAAACTGAATAACCACAACCTCCTGAGCAGGCTGGGTTTAAGAAAGATTATGGTACATGCGAACACCTACTGACCATGAGAGTGTTGCTGAAAAAAATCAGTCGAATCATTTAAACATCTGCCTAGCTTTTGTGGATTTCAACAAAGCATTTGACACCGTGGAACATTGGTCTATAAGGAATGCACTTAATCATGCCAGAATCGATTATAGGTATACTCAGATACTTAAGTATATATACGACAATGCATCTTTCACTGTTCAATCTCAAAAATCTACGAAGTCTATTCCCGTAAAAAGAGGCTTAAGGCAGGGTGATACTCTCTCGCCAAAACTCTTTACATTAACTTTAGAAGAGGTACTTAAGAACTTGTTTGGGACAATGGAGGCATCTTGATGTCTTTCCTTAATACTTAAATTTATTTTAGCTTTCAATGATTTGACATTTTGCAGGGATTATTATTGAATATATTCTATTATTGATTTTTGTATAATGTTATTATTTAAGCAATAAGATGTACTACTCTGTATAGATTATTTGTAATTTATCTGTAATTTAATCTTCTAATTTGATTATGTACTATTTAGTACAGTGTTGTGTAGTGTACTGAAATTTATAAATTATAAAAATAATAAATAAACACTTATCAAGCGAAAATTGTCAACAATAAGATTTACTAAGGTATCAGCAATCATATGCACCTTAATTTACTTTTTGTTAGTCAAACTTTCTTCCAGCAAAACGTCTAGTGTTTTATAATATTATATATTTAAAGAACAACAGGGCAACTTAAATGGTAGATGCCCAGATCCCACGAGGCATTGGCCGATGTGATACCATCGCGTCGGCTTAGGCTGCGCGAAGTTGCTTAACGTTTCATGACTGTGCCAATGTCCCCGGACTGTGCGACCAAGGTAAAATAGCTCCCCGCTCGGATCTCCGGGTGGGGGCTGATTCAAGGGCGTCAACATGCAGATATCACAACCTTAAAATAGATTTTTGCAACATAAAAGTTTAAACTCGAACATAAATTCAGTGGACCAATACCTGCAATCAAATAAACCAAGGTCAGTTTATCGACCACCACGGTTAACTTTCTCTATCCTGGAAACAACTTCTATTCTCAGTTTAGGCGTTACTTTGGAATCTGTCTTTTTTTCAGTAGTGACCTCTCTTGTCAATCAGAGGAGGCTCTGGAGCCCCGAAACTTCGATGTTATGTGGTTAAAAATAACAACTCAACAAACCACAAGGTTTATCTGCTGCCTCTATCGGCCACCAAGTGACACTAACTTTAGAACACTTCGCTTCTATTGCAGATACCATCGATCATTTACAGATTAACTATCTAAATGCCGAAACTGTCATCCTGACTAATGTCCACAACATCAACTGGCTTAAGTAATCAAATACTACCGACGAACAAGGCGTGAAGCTGAATTATTCTCAATTATAACTCAGCTTATTGACGAGCCAACACGGATCCCTGATCAAGACGGAGAGTTCGCCAGTCTTCTTGATCTGTTTTTAACCACCAATTCAGACATTTACACTGTCACCATAAATCCGCCGTTAGGTTCTTCCGACCATAAACTGCTTTCAACATCAAGTATCCTACCTATCAGTGACAGAGAGACGCCTAAATCGCGCAAGATTTGGCACTACAAATCTGCTAAATAGGAAGAACTCATGTAATATTTTCGAACTTTCCGCTGGTTAGAAGTTTGTTTTCGATCCGACGACCCGTTGATTGCGTTAAGGAGGTTTCCGATGTTATTTTAGCTGGTTGCTTCTAAACACCTTGCCTACCGACAATAGCGTGAAAATCCTAACGTCGTAAATCGTAACATCTTTGTTTATGCCCGGAACAAATGCAAAGAAATTATCACACACACAGCACATAATCAACGAATTAGAAACAAACTTCTTGCTTGCTCCAACGATTAAAGGTCCTTTTGGTCAGTCGCTAAGATAGTGCTTCACATTCTACTGTTGATCTCCAAGGAGAAACACCACCTACTATTCCCATAGTGCAGCCAAGGATGCGCGATATTGTCTTCAGACAGCGTATTATAAAACGTATTTTAATGATGCTAGACACCAAAAACGCTTCTGGCGCTAACGAAATACCTGCCATAGTACTCAAAAAGTGTGAGAGAACTAACACCAGTTTTCTGTAGACTTTTCAACCTCTCCTACAGAAAGGGAATATTTCCTTCCTACTGGAAATGCGCCACAGTTCAGCCGACACTCAAAAACAGCAAGAAGACCTTGCCAAACAACTACCGACCAGTCGCACTGCTTTCAATAATATCGAAAAAGGCTATCAATCAGCATCTTCTAAATTATCTTGAAGGATTCAATATTATTAGCGACCAACAATATGGCTTTTCGTAAACAACGGGAGATCTTCTAACTTATGTAACACATGTTTAGAACAGCCCAATTGTTGGCACGATTATTGTTGGCTAAACTATGCTCTTCTGGTATGTCCGAAAAGTTCTGTTTGTGGCTCTCGAGTTTCCCCAATGAGCGTTCTTTACGAGTGGCAATCGATGGGTTTCTTTCACTATCAACGCCGATGTGCTCCAGGGCTCCATACTGTCAGCTACTCCCTTTTTCATTTACATTAACGATCTACTGGAAAAGACCAGGAATTCAATCTACAGCTTTGCAGATGACAGTACGCTTATCTTATCATTCACTTTGAACGCTCGAATATCGGCAGTTTTTTCTAAAAAAGTTAACGTTGCTGAACCCGACATAAGTATGAGGCTGTACTCCCAAACATACACTGCATTTGTTGAATTCTATTCAGAAGAGAGTTGTTCGCCTGATTGGAGACCCGGAATTGGCCCACAACCTTAATTCATTGGAACGTCGAAGAACGGTTGGCGACTTGAGTCTATTCTACAAGTATTGACAGTGTTCGATGAATGTAGCCCGCTTAATTCCTCTCAAAGCAGTGCATGCTAGAAATACACGTCGCTAATACGCTAATATTTCACAACCGTATGAGGTTCAGCTTGTTCCTCCTCGTACCACAGTTTTCAAGCAGTCTTTTATATGAAGAACCTCATCCCTTTGGAAAAATTTTCCCAGGACTGTGTTTCCGACAGAGTACAATTTACAGCGATTCAAGACCAACGTGAATCGCTTTTTCCGCACACGAGTCGGTAGCGCTTTAGTGCAACACGTGTGCTAGGTCCATAAAAAAAAGGACAATTTCGGATCTGTTCGTTTATTGCTACTTTAGTCAAGAACTTCTTAAATATTACCACTTATGAAATAAAGTAATTAGTAATTTCTTGATTGATTACACAGCCCCACAAAAAAAAAAGTGGGGTATACTTTCGATGCGATATATCAGATCCGTAGTATTTTTGCCTGCTGATCACGAATCTGACGTCAGAATATAGCCATCACATCTCAATTTTTTTCTAACCTCAAAAAATAGGTAAAAATTAGTAAAAATTAAGAAAAATATACTCCTAAAAAATTGATTCAAGCTTTTTCATGAATCCAAAGATGTATTAATATGTATTCGGACACGCTAAGCTAATATTCATCGGTTGGATTGAGCCATACAGTTCTGTTTTCTTTCTAACCTCAATAAATCAGACAGATATAGTGCTTCTCGAATGCAAAAACGAATTCAAATTAAAATTCAACCGATCCTTACCAAATTTGGTACACGGGGATTTTTTGGGTGGCTGATCACGAATCTGAGGTTGGATTTACAAAATTCAAGATGGCAGATGTTTTCGCGCCATTTTGAACGCCGAGAAAATTCATCGGTCGATTTTTATTCTTCTACCTGCATCCAGGGCACCTCCACGTGGTGACGGTGGGCAACGGTGTTACTCCACTAGCCGGCAGAGTCCCTGGATAACGGCTTAGATGCCGTCATGGCAGGTAGAAGAAAGAGAATTACGATGCAGGGACTCGGAAACCCAGTATCGGCGGTTGGTCAGGGTGGGAAAGCGGGCCCGCAGCCGTCGTCATCCAGCGACCGTAGCTCTTCATATGTGGATGACTTGGCTCATGTAGAGTATAATGCTACAAGAAAACGGTCTCACGGTACAAGGACTTTTTATAAGTGCGATAAAAACAGTGATTCATTTTGTTATATTTGCTGTCAACACGTATTGAGTAAAATGGGGTCACCGATAACGGATAAGATTAAAACCTTATATAAGGATTATTTTAACATTGAAATACAGCACCAGGATACAGATTGGGTTCACCACATCATTTTCAGTTCTTGCAAAATAATGTTGTACATCAATAAGAAGGCCATTAAATATTCCAGACCAGCAATATGGAATAGACCATACAGTGAAAATGATTGCTACTTTTGTATGAATGTTGTATCTAGGCATAACCGAAAAAATAAAAGCACTATTACTTATAACGATGTTTCGACATTAACAAGACCAACTAAACTAATTCCGCCTCCTGAACCACTTGATGCTGATGTTATGGAAACAAATGATTTCACCTTATCAGTTCATGCCGAAAACATTGAGACTGTCGAAAAAGATTCAAACACTGTTACTAACGAATGTTCTAGTGACAACCTATCATATACTAGTGACACAGATAAAGAATTTCTACCATACAACCGTAAACCAGAACCAATACTCGTATCACAGTCAGAACTTAGTGATCTAGTCAGAGATTTAGGCTTATCCAAAGATGGTTCAGAGCATCTTGCTTCCTTTTTAAAGAAAAGACATTTACTTAAACCAGAAGCTACGATTTCTTATTATAGAAATAGAGATGAAGAATTTCGAAAATATTTCACAATGGACGAGGAATTGTCACTTTCATATTGTACCGATGTAAAAGGTCTAATGGATGAATTTCAAAA
Organism: Pachyrhynchus sulphureomaculatus; assembly: GCA_019049505.1. Lineage (NCBI taxonomy): Eukaryota > Metazoa > Arthropoda > Insecta > Coleoptera > Curculionidae > Pachyrhynchus > Pachyrhynchus sulphureomaculatus. Next base: position 86,984,264 of record CM032449.1, on the reverse strand, counting down.
TAACTCATACGATCCTGAAGAATGGAGACTGTTCATTGATTCTTCTAAACGGAGCATTAAGGCAGTTTTGCTGCATAATACCAACGTTTACGCTCCCATTCCGATTGCTCATTCCACAGTTATGGAAGAGCAATATGAAAAAATGAAGCAGCTTTTGATAAAAATAAAATATGCTGATCATAACTGGAAAATTTGTGGAGATCTGAAAATTGTAACAATATTGCTTGGCCAACAGTCAGGGTTTACACTTTATCCCTGTTATAAATGTCTGTGAAATAGCAGAGACAGGGAACGTCATTATAAGAAAAAAATTTGGCCAACAAGAGAATCGTTCACTCCTGGTGAAAATAATGTATTGTTTCCACCATTGGTAGATCCAGGAAAAGTTCTTATTCCCCCATTTCACATTAAGCTTGGACTTATGAAGCAATTCACGAGAGCATTAGATACAAACGGCCCATGTTTCAAATATTTGCATAAAAAATTGCCGAAATTTTCTGAAGCTAAAATTAAGGCAGGCGTATTTGACGGGCCACAAATAAGAAAATTGTTTCAAGATTCATTATTTGTTACTAAAATGAATAAAGTTGAAAAAGCTGCTTGGCTTAGTTTTAAAGAAGTCGCAACAAACTTTTTGGGAAATAATAAAAGTCCTAAGTACAAAGAAATAGTCGAGAAACTGGTAAAAAATTTTCAAACATTAGGTTGCTTAATGAATCTAAAATTACATTTCCTGGACTCCCACATCGATGATTTCCCAGATAATCAGTGAGGAGCAAGGGGAACGTTTTCACCAAGATCTGAAAATCATAGAAAATCGGTATCAAGGACGATGGGATGACCATTTGCTAGCGGACTATTGCTGGTCGCTAAAAAGAGAAACAAGTCCTCGCGTTTGGGCAGAAAGCCTTTGAATAGGTCATTCGCGGAAAAAAGAACAAGATACAGCCAAAAAAAGGAAAGTTAGGCGCGGGTCTAACCTTCGCAATTCTAGGGCTTAAGGGTCTACTATTTGAGAGTATATGGTTTAAAAGTCCTGGTTTTGAGTTTATTGGGTCTCATTTTTAAAGTTACAGGGTTATTGAGGTCTATTTTTTGAGGTTACAGGGTGTGGGAGTCTAAGGTTTCAGGGTTTAGGGTTTAAGAGTATCAGGTTTGAGGATTCCCCAACTGTATACCAAATTTGGTAGGAATCGGTTGGTTTTCAAAAATTTTGTCCGCCATCTTGGATCCGCCATTTTGAATTTTGCAAATCCGACCTCAGATTCATGATCAGCAACCCAAAAAACCCCCGTGTACCAAATTTGGTAAGAATCGGTTGCATTTTAATTTGAATTCGTTTTTGCATTCGAGAAGCACTATATCTGTCTGATTTATTGAGGTTAGAAAGAAAACAGAACTGTATGGCTTAATCCAACCGATGAATATTAGCTTAGCGTGTCCGAATACATATTAATACATCTTTGGATTCATTAAAAAGCTTGAATCAATTTTTTAGGAGTATATTTTTCTTAATTTTTACCTATTTTTTGAGGTTAGAAAAAAATTGAGATGTGATGGCGATATTCCTGACGTCAGATTCGTGATCAGCAGGCAAAAATACTACGGATCTGATATATCGCATCAAAAGTATACCCCACTTTTTTTTTTGTGGGGCTGTGTTATTTTATCAATTTTTATTGATGATCTTGAGGACTATGCACTAAACTATAATAGGAAGATTGTAAAATTGCCATTACTTTTTAATCACAAAAACCTCTGGTCAGATTGTTGTATCTTTAACCTGCCATATTATCAAACATACCGAGTCTTGATTCTGATACTACTAGGTTTTCACCGAAATTCTGGTAACTAGCGTCTTACAGGTTGTTATCCCTCGAGTGAACGTGAACTTGAATTTCGCATGGGCCGGGTACTCACATTCCTAAACTAAGCATATCTCTGAAGAGGGCCCTACAAGCTATTCTTTAAATTGGGTGATTTCCACATATGTATATTTCAACAAAAATAAAATCAATTTAAATGTTTATTTTCAAGGTTTTTTAGGGGCTACTGAATTTATGCAAACTGGGTCAACTCTGACAACAGCAATTAAGGTTAGACACAGCTAATACAAATATGAACGTTTTTGGTACTAAATGTTAAATCATTCTTGAGATCAAATAATGCTTTTCTTTCAACATGTATGACAATCATACACTAAGCAGAATAAATCAGAAGTAATAAAAAATATGTAGCAATATTTATTTATATAATGTTTATTTTAGAAATAGAATAAATTAAATGCTACAAATTAATGTGGTGGTGGTACAGGCATCACAGCCCGCATCATTGGCGGAGGTGGCGGAATGGGATTAAACATAGGTGGCCTAGGTGGAGGAGGTACAGGTAACATGGGAGGCGGTGGTGGCATTCCTCCCATCATGGGAGGTCGAGTAATAATTGTTGGCTGCTTCTTATTCTCTGCTTTAAATGCGAACTGTAGGAAAAACTGCTTGGTGTCTTTATTCCAATGTGTCCAAAATTTATTATCTATTTTCTCCACTTCTCTACTAGGCACCTAAAATAAAAATAAGATAACATGGGTATGGTTACCAAAACTGATTTGATTTCTAATGTCTCCTCCCTGGTATTACTAGTCACCTTACTAAGGAAATTTCACCACTGCTTTTAAAATTAACCTTTTAGATTTAGGCTTCACAACAATAAGGATATTTTAAGCTATTTAAATCTCTAAAAATCCCGAAAATAATGACAAAGAAAAGTGAGGAAAAAAGTTTAATAAAAGATTAACATATACTTTCAGCCGTGGATGATTCTGGTGCTTGTGAACCTTAGTCGAAAGGTTTTGCTACCTAGGGTAAATACTATACGACCAAACGTAGAAGCAGCCATTTGTTTGAATGTTTGTTAACATATACTTTGATAGTTTAAAATCTTAAAAAATATAATGTATATAATATTCTTTCTGAAAAATTGAAGTTTATTTCTCCGCCAGCATTATTCATTAGGTTTAGTAAATTTTCAATTATTCTATCTTTTCGGAAAAATAGGTTACCGAAGGCTCTACAGGGTCAATGATAGCCCTACTGAACAAAAATGCGTAATAGGTTGATTTATTTAACTATTATGCTGTAACTACACATTGTTTCTCATTGTCACATTAGTGGATATCGTTTAGAAAATGATACTTGATAACAATTATATCTTTTAATGAGCTGAGGATTTACCATACTTTTCAAAAAACCTAATATCCCGAGCACGTCAGTTTTTTATCCTCAATGCGAGGTACTAAATTTCACCATGTACATTAATTATAGAATTATATATTCTTTCTAGTTCAGAAAACAATTTCATATTTGATACCGTAGTAAATGAATTAGAACGTGATGGTAGCTACTCGTTACGAATAAGATTATTAGCTAATATCCAAATTACTAAATATTCATTCGCAATTTCATACAAAGACTATATAGCCTTAAAGACAAAACGGCATCACGAATCCTACAAACAACAAAGCGGAAGCACTTATGACATTATTTGAGAAAAATATAAAAGGCACTGTGCATGTGTGCCCGAAAACATATTTTTTCTTCTCAATCGCTTTTTCCCTTCAACAGCCCACCATTAGACTTCTGATTTGAGTTCAAGGATTAGGAAGGTATTTTCTTGTACATTTTCTGATGCTGAATCTGTTCCCTAGAGCCGTTTTCCCCTAAAGTCCTTCAGTTTTCCGCAATGTTTATGTTAAGTACACATTAAGGGTGAAAAAAATGGGTTTTCCTTTAAAAAAAGTTCCACAAAATTTACGGGAAGCATAGTAGATCAAGTTTTATGATACAAAATTATAGATATGACACATATATGATACGATGTGTTTCTAGTTGACAACTTGGCACGATCGCAATTATTAGCCATAAGTTATTGCCGAGCGATTTTCAATTCCGGTGGGCTATAAGATTTATCCGATGAAGAATCTTCTGATTAGGACTCTCTTTCGGATAAAATGGAATAATTTGCACCTACACTGGGGGAACGAAATTTCTGCGGTTTTTTAATTGTCATCTTTCTCTTCTGCGATATCGCTTTCGTTGTATGAAGATCATTATTGACGAAATGTTCACTCGTCCCACTGAGGTTTCTTTGACTTTTCCTTGCTTTCTTATAGACAAAATATTGCACACTACTTCCATTGCACATATCATTAATCACATTGTCATGTATAATGTCAAACTGTTCGTATAATTCGTCTATTCGCAATTACAAAAATAGAATGAACATTCTCCTGTTTCTTATGAGATAAATATTCCGAATATATTTTTTCGATCTTCGGGATAACATTTCGTTTATCTTTCCATAGATACAATAGCATCACTTTCGCTAATTGTACGCTTTAAGTTCATATGATTATGAAGTTAAAAAATCTTAAACTATGATTATTCGACAGCAAGATATTTGTAGAAACGCACTCGGAAAAATCCTCCAAACACGATTCCACCAACTAAAAATTAGTAATCTTTTCCTTGTTCAAGTTACTGCTTTCTACAGGCCATTTTTAATCACGGAAGCAATGATTACTTAAACACCGATAATTATTACGTTTTCAAAATGCGTCTGGAACAACGCGAAGAATGAGTAAGACTGACGGGATTGAGTTGTGTTCCAGTTTCTCGAACCGTTTACTCATTTGGTTTTGCAATTCATTTTTTAATTCAGTCATGATGGGATCTATTGGCTTCTTTAAGCAACTTACTAGCGGTATCACTTTGCTGACAGACGAGTAAGATTCCGCAAAAATCTCTTTGGTTTCTATTTCGTATGATTTTAATAGCTAGACTACTTCCTCAACATTATTCAGCTCAGAGCCAGTAATCACAGAGGGAGCTCCTGGACGGGTGAGCAATATTTCGCTTACAATAGAAGCTAACTGGATGAACCTTCTCTAACTTATGATACCAGGAGTTCCATCGCGTTTTAACATTGAGAATCCTTTTCTTTGCGTTTCCTTCAGAAGATCCGGTATCTGTCTGTTTCTCGCGCAGTTGATCAGTGGCGTTAATGTTGATATATTTAACAATTTCGTGTACTTTGCTGACCAAAACTTCCGTGGACTTATCTATCGCCTGAGTGGCTGTTAAATTAATCGTGTGTGCGAAACAAGGAATTATCTTTTTGTCGCCAAACAAGCTGAGATTCAGTTTCATCATTGTACTGTCGTTATCCGTGACACAAGCAGAAACCCTCTCTATGGAACCTTTCCACTCATTGAGGCGACATGCGACAACTTTCGTTCTAAGTATTCAACTGTATGGTTCTCGTGTAGCTCGACTACTCCCAATGTCCCACTCAGAAGCTATAATTTATCCAAAAAATGGATTGTTACCCCAAGAAATGATTTATTTGTTTCCGAAATTTCAATACAAAAGCAACAAAACAACAGTGTGTAACAATAAACTACTCACCTTTTCTCAATTTACAATAAATCAGTCTGTTTTTCAAAAAAAGTCACCATATTGCACGGAGAAACAGTTTAACAGTACACACAAGTACGGAGTAGACAAGCAAGCCAAATAAAAAACGAACAATTCGAACTAAGTAACTATTGTAACGTATATATTTTTTGATCAACTTTATTTATCAAGACTAGGATAGGCAAAGGATTCTATGCCATACATCCAACTTCTGCCAAGTCTTTTGTAATTTATATTGCATTGTGATTGAAGGATAATTAAACGAACTGAACGAAGGAAGTGAGTGAAACATTCAAATTATCGTTCCTTCATCTATTAATAGGAAACAGTGCCATCTATCAATCTCATTTTCAACTAGCTAGAGAAACCTTTCGTGGGTCAGTCAACAACGTTAACAATAGTTGAAGTAGTATTAGAACAGATGGAGCTGTTTGAAATAGTAAGTATTTTTGCCTAAAACATCGATATATTGAAAACATCGATGTATCGTTTGCCTCCCTAATGGAAACGTTCATAGAGGTATTAAATGGCAGCTCGTCAAATTTCAGGTCCAATGAGGTGTTAAAAGATCAAGACTGCAAAAGAGCGGGCCAAGAGTACCAAATGCCGATAATGTGGTTGGAGTTCCACGTTAAACAGTAGAGCCCATCTGACTGACATAACTCGGATGTTAATTGAGGATAGCAAAAAAAGAATCTCTCTGCTCTGTTTAAGTAGATATAAGTCGTCCCACCTACCTACTACTTACAGTCATATATGACAATCTACAAATTACTAATTTTACTGGTCGAGTCGGTCAATAAATGGTTATTTCCGGTAAAGAATAAACATGGAATGGTCCAAATGAAATATAAATAAACGTAATTCATATATGAGCAATGCCTACCTACCTTAAAAGCTATTGTTTCATAAGGTTCAGCAGCAAATAACAAATATTGCCATTTACGATCTGGAGGTTCAATCTTTTGTTCATAGGCTGACATAAATCTGTGTCTTGGTAAAACGTGATCAGCAATTTCTACAAAGTAAAATAAATAAATTACTACTAAATTTTTACGCTAAACTAACCTAAAGAAGATTAATGTTCCGTGTCCTATATCCAGCGACAATAAGTTAATAGTGATACACAGATTTAACACGTTAACAGGTTGACTGCCGACCACTCCGATCGGAGTGCGTCGGGTCTCTTTGCCAACGCCGTCTACTCCGATCGGAGTTCGACATGCGTTCTTACGAAACGTTTTAGTATTCCATCGGCGTTGTATATGAAACGTGTTTCTAGTGGTGGCGTTGCTTAAAAACGCAAGTTCTAACAGGTGCTTAAGTGGTTCCGCGGATTTGCTTTTGGTTTGGTTGTTTATTAGTCTGTTGATCTACACACCTAATGGTATAGAAACTCGCTTTACTGTCTGCCTTATATAAACCAAGCAGGTCCTACAGTTTAACAAGGATTCCGAAACACGTGCTCTCTCAGCCTGCTATTTTACAGCCCTGTTCATACCTTCCGCTGACTACGAACCTCAAGGGAACAGCCTTGACTTCTTTTAGTATCTTGTGAACGTTGTTGTGGCATTGCGGTAAAGCATATCGGTGGATGGTGGCCCTCGATTTTTCTAATCCGATTTCTGACCTGCATCTCATTGTTTATTCACAACTTGTGCAATTCTTTGCGTTATAGCTCAGTGAAAAGAGGAAAATTTTGACGAAAAGCTCTCATTGAATGTTAACAGGCTGTGTATTTTGGACGTAGAATACGATAAAAAAAAACTTTGCGGCTCTAAAGTGTACGCTAAACCTACAAAATCGAAATTAAAATGAAAAATTCTGTTTTTCGCAAATATCTTGAAAAATAAAAAAGATATCGAAAAACTAATAGCACCACAGAAAATATTCCTTTTGTTATAGCAAAAATACCCTGAAATTTTGGCACAAAAATATTGAACCCAGTGGACACAATTGAATTGGTTATTTAAAATTTGAATTGCCCGCCATGGGCAATGGAACTTTTTTTTCAAAATTTAGGTTCGATGCCAGCTTTCTGATGTAATTAAAAAAAAATTTTAAGAATCATTTTAATTGTTTTTTTTACATTGGTTTGTTAATTAAATAACAACTGATATTAACAGGTTGACTGCCGACCACTCCGATCGGAGTGCGTCGGGTGTCTTTGCCAACGCCGTCTACTCCGATCGGAGTTCGACATGCGTTCTTACGAAACGTTTTAGTATTCCATCGGCGTTGTATATGAAACGTGTTTCTAGTGGTGGCGTTGCTTAAAAACGCAAGTTCTAACAGATGCTTAAGTGGTTCCGCGGATTTGCTTTTGGTTTGGTTGTAATCTGCCGTACAATATGGACAATCAACCTAGGCCTTCTGGTATTAAAAAAAGACATTGTAGTGATGAAAAAAAGGTATATGATAAGAAAAAGAAGCTAACTGACACTGAATTATTGCAGCTATTGGAAGAAAGCGAAGGTAGTAGTGACGAACATTACGTACCAGACACAGACGATAGTGATGTAAATTCAAGCTCCGAGTCCGAAGAAGAGAATTTTATAGACCCTATTCGGCCACATCAAACACACTTCCTAGCCTTGATGAGATAAAATGGAACGACAGAGGTGCGTTTAAAACAAATTTTGTTCCAGAAAACCCAGGAATTATTGGTGCAAATTCCAGGACAGGGTGCACCTATCGATTTTTTCGAAATGATCATTGATGATGATTTTTTACAAACTATTGTAGAACGAACGAACTCTTACGCAGTCGAGGTTTTGCTGCGCCCAGAAACAAATACAAAATCACGTATTACTAATTTTAAAGATCTTACTCTTGACGAACTAAAAATTTTTTTTTTTGGCCCTGTTACTTCACACTGGCACAATATCCTTGAGCCGTCTTAACGATTATTGGAAAACTGATCCGCTATTTAATCTACCTGTTTTTAGAAAATATATGTCAAGGAATAGATTTTTGCTTATCTTGAGGTTTTTGCATTTTACATCTCCAGATATGGATCCGGCAGATCGGCTAGGAAAGATTAGATTTTTTTAACAACAAAATGGGAGAAATTTACTATCCTGGAAGAGAGTTGTCTTTGGATGAAGCTATGGTACTTTATCGGGGTCGTCTCCAGTTTAAACAGTATATCAAGAATAAGCGTCATAAGTATGGTATGAAGTTATACATGCTGACAGAGCCTAATGGACTTATTTTGAAATTTCGTGTCTACGAAGGTGCGGCAGATGTTTATGGTGGAAGCGGACATACTGAAAAGATTGTTTTACATTTATTAGAGGAAAAATTGGGTGTGAGACATGCTGTTTATCTAGACAATTTTTACAATAGTGTTAATTTAGCTAGGAAATTACTTCAACAAAATACATACTGCACTGGTACGCTGAGAGCTGAGAGGAAAGATAATCCGAAAGAGGTAATGAGTGCAAACTTAAAACGTGGTGAGAATAAATCTATGTTTTGCAATGGAGTGTATGTCGGAAAATGGCGCGATAAACGCAATGTTCAATACATTTCAACAGAATTTGGAAGCGAAATGGGCATTTTTAAAAACAAAAGAAATCAAGAATCTGAAAAACCTTCCGCAATCATTGGATATAATGCTTTTATGTCCGGTATAGATAGACAGGATCAAATGATGGCATATTATCCTTGCAGCCGTAAAACCATTCGGTGGTACAAAAAGTTATTCATGCATGTGCTGCAAATGAGCATGATAAACGCCTATTTTTTGTACAATAAATATTCGCGGTCTGACCAGTTACGATTATATGACTTCCGATTGAATGTCATAAGAAATTTACTAGCCAGACGACCAATTACTAATTTGCCGCAAATTCCTCCAGGCCAAATAAATGTCCACGGCATTAGCAAAGTAGAAAAAATTGTTAGTGAAAAAAAAGGAACTAAAGAAACAAAACGGGTAAGCAGAAAGGAATGCAGGAAAAATAAAATAAGAAAGCAAACAGTGTATGAATGCAAAATGTGCCCTGGACGACCAGGTTTTTGCCTTAATTGCTTTGAGGATTACCATAAAAATGTACAAAAATGATTTAGAAATAAATGTTTTGAGTTCATGAGTTCGATTTATTATTTCTTTACTTATTTAATTGGACACTCCGATCGGAGTGTTCGGCATCTAGTAAAAATTTTCACTTGGAATGCCGATTACTCCGATCGGAGTGAAATTTTTTTTTTCTAATATTTTGAATGGCACATAAAAAAAACACATCCAAGACTCATTTTAATTCATATTTACCACAATAAAATAAAAATATTTGGAAAAAAAAATCTTACCGGCGTCAACCACAAACTCAAAAATATAGATCGGCAGTCAACCTGTTAACGTGAAGAGCTGATTGGTGCAAAACTAACTTATATCGGTAGAATAGTATGCTTCTTTATTTACTTAAAAAGTTAATTTAGTCTCTTTTGACTATTTTACAGTATTTTATTTTACTTGAGTGTTGTATTCTGTTGCATCGATTGCGAAATCTTTATGTGCCCGTTTTCGACGTATTTGGGTTAACGAATTAGTATTCTACGAATCTCTAAAGTTAAGTATGTCGAATAGCACCGAAAATATATGAGTTTAGTTTGATGGTTAGTCTCGCCAAAATGTAAATCTACCTTACATGTACATATCGCAATTAACTTAACTTATCTACATTTTAGGATATGAACTTTAAAATGATTTTCCTGAATGTTATCGAAAGCTAGCGTGAAAAAAATTGGTAATATCAGTTTTCTTTCCAAAGTACTATTTTGTAAAGAGTTTAAAGGTTTGGCTTTACGTGTAACTGAACACGATTGTCGATTTTGCCTCTAATTAAAATTGTCCATTATATCCATTTTAGTCACACCCCCAAAATGTCATTATTTAATATAAAACAATTCTGCAAATGAAGTAGTGGTTAGTAGTTTCATTATCACCCACTATAATCTGTAGCTTCATGCTTACTATACGTCAATACATATTTATTTAATAAAAAATCAGTATCTACAGCAATGCCAATTACAGATACTACTTAATCCTAATGGTTTTACTTAAAATCTAATCAAAAACACAGGTATACGTCAATATAATTGGAAATAGCTGGGCCTGTTTTTTTTCTATAATTTCAAATTTTATTTCACCCACCATTTCTATATAAATGTTAAATAAGTTACACCTTCGATAAATTGGTGATTTTTATATACAATAATTCTAGGAAAACTAAGATAAAAAATAATTTATTATGTCTTGTGTTGCCGTAATTTATAGAAAAAGGAAGCTGTGCTAAAATTTCTGGTGAGTTTACATTATTATTTAAAAGTCTATAGAGATAACTCAATATTTTAGTTCTCTAATAAGCAAAGAAAAGTCTATTGAACACATTTAGTAAGGCATTATGGTCATAACCTTGTCTAGGATAATAACCAAATCTTTTAAAGAATATGTATTTTAAGAATTCTCGGCGAATTCTTTCAATGGATTTACTCCAGATATCATAATGGAATGACCAGATTATATGGCCATAACTAACTTAGACACAATGAACCTATTAAACAATTAGAGACATGTTTCAACAGTTAAATGCTTAGTAGATCTGACAATGAAACCCATACTTTTGTGAGCATCATTAATTTTCGACCCAATATGTTCTGTGACACACAAAGTGTTATGAAATACCACACCCAAGTCATTTTTGAGCAGTTTTTTGATTCAGAGCTATCTCATTAAGAATACTTTTTATTTATTATGTTTTTATTTGATGTATAAGTCGCCATAGAATATTTCTTGGAATTCAAAGTGAATCCATTCTTACCACACCATTCATTAACTCTATTTATGTCTTACTGTAAGTGCTCACAATCATCCTCTGACAAGTTTTGTAAAAACAATTTAAAATCATCAGAAAATAAATGTGTTTGAGAGTAACGAACGACCTCAGAAATACCATTAATTGCAACAAGAAATGGTAAATCTCCCAAATTGGAACCCTGAGGAACTCCAGAAGACATACTCCCTTTACCTCAATATATTGTTATCTGCTTATCTCCTCCTCCAATCTAAATGTCTTGTCAGACATATCGTGGCTATGCCTGGCTATCCAATCTATTGACAAAGCTTCTGATAGAGGCACGCCAATGTTCCCTGCTGGCTGTTTGTCTTGTAGCTTGCTCCATGTTGGTACCGAACAGCATCTCAATCGTATCCATCCGGTGATCTTTCACGTCCTTCCATTTGATTTGCCTTGCACCACAAGTTTCTCCATATTATCAGCACATGTAATGTGACCAAAATAAAACACATGCATAGACAGTGGTGGAAAGTCTCTGTTTCGGTTTGATCTCATTAAGTACTGAAACATTTGTTTGCCGAGCTGTCATGGAATCTTCAGCATCCTTCGCCAGCACCACATTTCAAAACCGTCTATACGGCGCCAATCCGCGGTGCGTATAGTCCAAGCTTCAGATGGATACCAGATTATGAAAACCAGAGTTTCTACTAATTTCGTGTTGCGTGAGTTGAGCCATAGCTCGACTAATTTGTATTTTTCGACGATTTTCACCTTCACAATTGCCGGTGTTATTGATCAAATCTCCCAAGTATGTGAAGCTGCTCACCGCCTCATATCCATCAATCTGTTGTACATTTGGGAAATAATTATTTTCTCTATCGACTATCAGAATTTTCGTCTTCCTATTATTTATTTATAGACTGTATTCCTCACTGACACTCCAAAGTTTTTCACTTAAAGTTAAAAGCTCTTCTCGAGTTGTAGCAAACAATAGGATATCATCTGCATATTGAAGGTTACTAAGTCGAAGACCACCTATATTAATTCCTTCTTTCCATCAATCTAATACATGTGTCATTATAAATTCACTATAAATGTTGAAAAGGATGGGGAAAATATACAGCCTTGTCTTACACCTTTCATTAGTTGACATCTAAACGAATAAGCGTTATCTATTTTCACCATAGCAGTGCTGGCTTCATCCAGATTTTTAATAATGTTGAATAAAGGAAGGGGTATGCCTATATCTGATATTATGCATCATAATATTTGTTCTATAGTACGCTTGCCCTTCACAAAACTAGCCTGCTCATGTGACAACTTGTACAATACAAAGCAACATTTGCTATAGTAACCGTAAAATAATACCATATTTGACCTTCTTCCATACCTGTATAAACTACATCCACTTGCATTTTTATTTATTTATTTATTTATTTACTTATCACAAGCCCAACAAAAGTAATTAATAGGGCCAATAACATAGCTATACACAACATCAATATATAACAATACAATATAGACAGTAACTCAAGACTAAAATTAACCTTACAGTTTAATAAACACAATGATCAGTATGTCACACACCATTATTACAGTTATTGAGTAGGTTCAAACAAGTATGGAAGAAGTCATTTTGAGTCATGGAGAGATCACATGCGTGCGACACCTCGTTGTAAACAGAACATATCCCCTAAACAGGAGATGCATACAATACATTTGTGTGCGCCGTAGGAAGGTAAAAGGAGTTACCAACCCGATTTGCAAATCTGGGGACAATAAATTTCAATTCTTCCTGATGGACACTGAATCCTACCATTAACTAACTTATATAGGAACATCACCCACGCTATATTTCTACCCTTCTTCAAGCTCAGAAAATTGAACCTTCCCAAAAAGATATCGTTGTCTATACGAACCTGCGAGTATACTCACTCCACTCTTCTAGATATATACTTCAAAAACTTCCTCTAAACCCTCTCCAAAGCAACAATATATTTACTATAGAATAGTAGTATAGCAGACAACAGACCCAAACTCAAGCCTGCTTCTAACGAATGTATTAAATAAGAGTCGCAATATTCTGAAAAGACTTACAATTTCTGATTACAAACGCCATCATCTTCATCGCATCCGAAACCAATGTGTTAATCTGATAACTGTAGTTCAGCCTAGAATCAAGAACAACGCCCAAGTCCAGGAAAGTTTCCACTCTTTGCAACTCATTAATATCAATATTATATTTATAGTTTAGTGGAGATACTTTCCGACTTATCTGGTATTCCACAGCAATGACATGAAAGCAAAATTCACTGCCTTATCCAGAAGCACATCATGATTGGACATATCTTAGCTATTTTCCATCTCAAAGGATATCTTTCACTGGATATTTCCAGGTTAAAAATTTTACTAAGAGGGAGGGTCAATACATTTAGGGTATCCCTAACAAGGAAACTGGGCACAAAAACCGTGCCATTGGACAACTTTGGCTTGAGACGCTTCGACACCCTCCCGTCATTCTCACCAAAGCACGGCGCCAGACGGAGAAACACCGATGACATCCCGTGCAGTATTACAACCATCCCGGAAATGAACGGCAAAAGCATTAACAGACACCGGGATTATTGAAATTTGTATTTTGATATGTCATCTCTCCTGGAATAGCACAACTATTTCTTTTCTGCTGGATGTACCACCAAAAAGCTTTAGGATCATTATCAATACCCCTATCGATATTCCCAATATACAAACTATATGCAGCTTTTACCATCTCACTAGTCTCCCTCCTTAATTCCTTAAATCTTTCATAGTAACGCATATTTTTTGATTTCTTATATTTCCTGAAAATATTATTTTTACGTTTTAAATATTTTAGAATTTCTTCATTATACCAATTAGGAAAGGAATGACGTCTATTTTTAAACAGAGGCACTGGCCTGTCAAATATTCCACAGCATATCATAAAATTTGCCGCAGCACAAGTCCACATCCCCATACTGATCCAACTGACGCTAGTCAGCCACAAGCAGGTCCCCGTACAGTACATGAAAATTAGCTTTTTTAAAATTGTAGCATCCAAATTAATTATCATTATTCATAGGGTATCCGCCAGGCCCCACCACCCCGACTGCAAAATCAGCATGAAGGGCTGGGTGATGGTCATCCTCAACCACCACAGGACAATTATCTCTGTGTACAACACAGGCCAAATTAGAAAATAGCAAATCTAAATATCTATTATTGTTATTGCGAACGTTATTATGCTGTTTGAGAGAGAAAAAATCATGAAATTATATACCATATCACATTTGGCATCATTCATAGACACTTCATTTATAAAATTTGGAAGATTAAACTCATCCACCACCAACATATTCTTACCAAAAACATACTCCCATTACTCAATGAACTCAAAAACATTAAGGTAAACATCCAGAGGGGAGGAAGGCGGTATATAAAACAATAACAATATAATAATAACAGAACTAAATACTATTCTACAGATGACCAAATTTATGTCAGGTACAATCTGTAATAAACCATTCATATCCAAGGGCGTAATCTGAAGACTCCCCCTAACAGCCACCGCCACACCACCTCCGCGACATTCCTGTCTATCATTTCTTAGCACAACATATTCGTCAGGGAACAGTTCAGAATCACCCACCTTGTCAGTCAGCCACGTTTCACTGACACAAATGCCATCATATTCACAATTAGAACTTGCCAAATAGAATTCTTCCACTTTAGTGTTCAATCCTCATACATTTTGATAGTATAGGAGCAAATCCGATGTCCCCCACAAGCAAGGGTTCACCGAACCATTGTGTGACTGATCTCGGCTTTGTATTTGCTTTACTATTTTATTGTTAAGAGTAGATATTTGAGATAGAAAGGTATGTTGATTTTTGGGTAATCGATATTTGCTCCATTGTATCTTCTATTAAAAATAATTATTTTGAAAATTTTTAATACAGCGTTCACAATTGAAATAGGTCGGTAGTTAGAAATATCCCGCCTAAGACCAACCTTGAATATTGGAATCATTTTACTAGCTCTCTACAATGTTGGGTATGACGAGGATTTGAGGTCAAGGTTGAACAATAACAACAATGGATTTATAAGTAATTCCCCACAACCCTTAATTATATAGAATGGGATCCCATCTGCTCCTGTTGGTCTGTTTTCCTTTAACTTTTTAAATGCATTTTGGATCTGCCCTTTATTATAGGTAAGTCACAAAAGTGACTAGTGTTTGTATAATAAGGAAAGTGTAACTTCTCAAGTGCTGAGAACACCGAACCAAAGAAAAGGTTAAAACCATCAGCGATGTTCTTGGGGCCAAAACAAGAAATATCGTCATAACTCATTCATGCAGGAATATCAGGACTATTTTTTGATGTTTTATATATTTCCAGAAGTATTTGGTCTCTTCTAACACTGTTTTCCACCCGAGCCATGTACCTAGACGAGCATTCTTTACTTTCAACTTCATTATTCAACTAATTTCATTACATTTATGTTGCCAGTAAAGGCTCCACGTGCGCTTATATCTTTTGTATTTTTTTAAATTATTTCCGTATTATACCAAACAGGATATTCTCTACCGATTTGCTTAGAGAGGGGAACACATTGGACAAATACAATATTAAAAAGAGTATAAAGCCGGGACACGGCTTCATCAATACTCAGACATTCATACAGGGCATTCCAGTCTTGGTCCATAAAAATATCGTACATTAAGCCGAAAATTGCTTTTTTGTAATAATGGGTGATGATCAGTTGCTACCTCACATTTCTGTAACGATAAACTGACAATTACTAAATCTAATAGAACATTATTTACATTATGAACCTGGTTTACTTGTAAGAAATTTGTAAGGACTTAAAATCACAAATATGTTCTTTAGGAATATCATACTCCGACGTAAATTAAAATCACCTAAAATTATACAAGAATGTCATAAAAGTTTTGTCTCAGCACATCTATAAAATCTTCTATACAAATCCAATCCACTACAAGGTGCAAAATAAACAACGATCACATACACAAATTTTCTTTGGACTAAATTTATTTTAACACAGACAGCTTCAAGGTCATTATCAAAAATGTCATATTCTTTAGCACTAAAATTTCTCCTTGCAGGATTCTGCCGCCTTGTTTTGTCATTAAGTTCGTAATGTCAATCTTTTCTAAAAATAATTCTATCACAAGTAATCTCTGAGTCAAAGACTAAACTATTTAACCAGGTTTCAGTCAGTGCAATCATATCAGAATCACTGTTTACAATGTTACACTTACTATTTCAAGCTTAGTTTCAATCCCTACAGTTTTTATAAGAAATCAGAAAATTATTTAAGTTATATTTAGTGGAAGTACTGTTATCTCAAAATCTGGGCTTTCTGTTACATTCAAATTAAAATTATTGGTCATATCATTGATTCCAAAAACATCAATGGATTTGTCATTTACCTTGTCACCTGCCTCTCCAACAGTAACTTTTCCGAAATGTTCATGCGAGATTTTAACGTGAACTAAGTTTTGTTCGTTAAGCTTTTGCACAAATAAGGCATTTCTACACTAATTGATAAATCGCATACGTGGATATGTACCATTAACTAGGTCAATAGGTCAACCTGCAAAGCCATATTTGGTTTGTGAAATGTTTGAATCTTTACGGTATCTTCACTCAAAACCTTTAAAAATGATTTATCAGTTTCTCACTGTCTGATTTCCCAGAATTAGAACACTTCTAGGCCTGACGCAATGGAAATCCTATTGCCAGTGTTGACGGTAGGCTCTATTAATTTGCACAGTTCAGTATTTAGATTTCTCACGGCTTTGTTTTCAGCTTCCAGGGATCTTATTGAAGTTAACATATTTCTGCTCAGATCATTTAGATCTTCAAGGAATCTTTTTTATGTTAAATAGCACTGTGGCAAGCTTTTTTTCTAATGGATTCTAAGTCTTCTCGTTTATTCTTAAGTTCCTGTCTTCTTTTGATAACTTTCCGTTAATGTGTTTTTTGCTTTTATTTCTGTCCTGAATCTCATTCTGTAAAACACACGTGTCTCATCCTTGTCAGCTAAGGCAGGTTCAAGTTTATCAGGTTCAAGTTTATCATTACTGCTTTAGAGTTGGTGTTTTAAATCACGGTTTGCTGCGCTAATAGCATCGATATCTCTAAATAACCAGATATTTAAGGATTTTACAGCAAGCAGAATCTTTACATTCATCTGAACAGTATATCCTATTTTTGCCTATCTTGTTGTACCTGTACTCAGTATGTCACCACTACACCAAACACTTTATTTCTGCACTCGACGCGCGTTTCGCTAACCAGGTTAGCTTCATAAGGAGCGATGATTGACTCTCAATTATGGATGATTGACTCTCATCAGTGGTGATATATATTGAGTAGTTGTTGTACCTGATCAAATCACGTTCCAAACAGCTAGGGAGAAATCCATTTAAACATGCCATGCAGAAGTAATTACTCTAGACAGTGTATTTGCACAGCACCTAAATCTTACTTTGTTGTTATCCACAATATTTATTAAATAAATTTCTTTATCAGCAAACCTCATTAAATATCAAAATAGAATAAGTAGATGTAAACCGTAGATTTACAAGTTCCTTGTAATGTTGTAAGCAATTAAAATTTTTAAGTGCTAGAGATATTTTCCTCATGATTTTTAACTAACGGAGAGGTATTTTAATTCTCTATCTAAAATCTTAACTTTGCCAAGTATCTACATTCTTAATGCTCTTCTCGAAATTCATAAAAACATATATTTGCTCTAAATTCCGATTTTCATCACTACAATACAAGAGGTGCTGAGCAGATAAGAACACCTCGATTAAAACTGCAGAAATCAAAAAACAATTCTCTGCATCAATCTTTATAATAAATTGAAATGTCCTACGCGAAAGTTAAATCTCAAAAAGTTTAAAATCCTAATAAAGAATATACTCTTAGAACATGGTTTCTACATCATCGACGAATTTATGTCTACGCCTCTGCCTGTGTGACAGGTTCTGTTGGTTTTCCTGTTTGGACAGTCATTGTCTTTCAATTTCATTTTGTATTATATACCTTTTATGATTTACTTTTTTCTTCTTTCTTTTTGTTTCTTGTTATTTTGTTGCTTGTAGTTGTTTAAGTTTTTATATATTGACATAAGAATTGTACTGTAGTAGTTTTTTTTTAACTCTTTTTTAATGCAATGTTACTATAATAGGTTATAAGTTTACATTACAATTATGTTGAGACTATGGTGACGTGTGTAAGGCTGTAAAGTTTTCTAATATGAATGAAGTATCTATCTATCTATCTATTTATCTATTGACTCATTTTTAAATTTGTCTGAATTGAGCACAGAGAATAACAAAAATATCTAAAATTAACTTCAGAGAAGCTTATTTATTTTCAAACCATTTATTTTTTAAAATCCCAAAAACAAGTTGGACAGAGTACAATCCACTTTTATTTTAAAATTATTTCGTGGTAGTACCAAAACATTACTTAGTACTCTCCAACTGTATTCCATACAATGCTTCAAGTAATATAAATGATATATATTAATTCGAATTTTATCCAACAACGCATGTGTAGGAAGATTTTCAAACCCTCAGTGTATAAACAATATACCTGAAACATTAGTAGATGGTATTTACTATATTTTACAAGCTATACTTAAGAACAAAGTGGTGTAACTTTGAGAAAAATGGCTCCCACTATACTATCCAAAAATAACAATTTCAAGTTAACTACTTGTTAAAATTTCTACCTTTGGTATTGTTAAACCATATTTTAAAATTTTTTAACTATAAACTAATAATCCATAATTGTGAGTTAATTTAATTGGTCTCTTTTTAATTTAATGGTCTACTATATTTTATAAAAATACATAATGCTAAGTATTAGTAAGTTTGTGATAATGAAGCTGAAGAAACCTTTTACTTTTTATACCTTTTATCTTTATTCTTGCTCATTTTTTTTAAATGCATTTTCTGCTTCCTTACTCTTATGTTTATACATATAGGGATTGTATTATTAACTTCACTGGTCTAGGTATGATATAGCTATATCAGAAAACTGAGTTAAAAATGCACGTAGAGCAATTGTGCATACCAGCAAAACCATTTCAAATCACGTATTTCAATAAATTATATGCAACTTAACCCCCTCAACCTGTTGTATTAACAAAATGCATTAATTTTCACAAACACAATTCAAATATAAATTAACTCAAAATATTTACTGTGATCATGTTATAATAAATATATTTACCTGGATAATCAATTTGAAACAGCAAACTTTGTTGTCCATTTTCAGGGTCTCTTTGTTTAGTTACCCTATATCCAGGTCGACCAATTTTAACAAATTTTTTAGGCTCCACCCTAGGCTTTTCAGGCTGTAACATTGTTGGAGCATCTTTGGCTTCTTTTGCAGCTCTTCTTGCTAAATTTGCCTAAACAAAAAAATATATATATATATTTTTAGGCAAAGATATTTTCATAGAAATAATGGAGATTGCTTAAAAGTTTGCACAATATGTGACCATAGCTACTATGGCATTTCTATTTACAAATTAAGTTAAAAAAAATTATAGAAAAAACCTGATTAAAGTCATGAAAACTTAAAAGTTTGATTCATAGATGTAGAATAAACACTTATATGATATCTAATTAACTCTCCTCTATATACCCAAAAAGTACAATCTTGGTAGTGGAGATAGTCATGTCGAACAATTGTCATTCAAAACCACAAAAACTTAAAGGTATATATGCAAAAAATGCAAGGTTACATGCAGAACTTATTCTTCTAATATGCTAATATATATACACATATATGTACATATATATATATATATATATATATATATATATATATATATATATATATATATATATATATATATACACACATATATATATATATATATATATATATATATATATATATATATATATATACAGCTTGGCCAAAACTATTACGCACCACTGATAAACACGTGAAATTCATAAAAAATATTTTATAAAAAAAAAGACTAATTGTTTTAACAATACTATAGGCGGCGCTGTCTAAGCAACTTAAACAATAGAAAATCTCTTTTAAAGCTCCATAAAACACCTGGCCCACAAAATTGCAATAATGAGGTTTTTTGAAAAATATTTTTAATGTTTTATCAGTCTCTTTTTACTACTTGTAGTGGCAAGAAGCTTCCGTGCGTGTTTTATTTGTGAACTGGACATTCTTATATTTGAGAAATGCCTAAAAAAAGTGAACTTGGTATCGAAAAACGAATTAAAATTCAAACCCTACATGAACAAGGCAAGTCCCAAGTAGAAATAGCCAAGTTAGTGAAATGCAATATGCTATTAAAAGGTTGGTGGAGACTGGCTCCCATGCCAACAAAATGAGAACGGGCAGAAAACGTAAGAGTAATGAGCGACAAGACAAAAAAACTCATCCGCGAGTCTATATTAAGAATCAAAAAAAAACATCATCTGAGCTCGCTGCAACTCTGTCGGGAGATTGGGATGCCGATTAGTTCTCGAACGGCAAGGAGAAGACTGACAGAAGCTGGATTAAGAGAGTGCAAAGCTAGAAAGAAGCCTTGGCTTTCAGAGACCATTAGGAAGAAACGCTTAGAGTGGGTTCTGAAGCACCAACATTTTAGCGAAAAGGATTGGTCTAATGTTGTACGGTCCGACGAATCCAACTTTGAGGTAAGTTTTTATATGATTTATTTTAACAAATAACTACATACAATTACTCTTGATTTAATCCGTTTTAGTCAAAATAATAACTAATTTTTTTAATTGAGTATTTTTTCTATTCTTACAGCTATTCGGAACGTCAGGTGTGACATTCGTGAGGCGGCGTGTCGACGAGGAATACCATCCAGATTGCGTGGTACCTACTGTAAAACACAGAGGAGGCAGCATTTTGATCTGTGGCTACATGGCTGCTAAAAGTGTCGGCGAAATGTTCGTTTATGAAGGCCGTATGAATAGCCAAAGTACATAAATGTACTAGAAACTGTACTGATGCCTTCGCTAACGCGCATTTTTGGCGACACTAATTTAGACGACATCAATTTCCAGCAAGATAACGCACCTTGTCATAAATCAGCGACTACGATGCGCTGGTTTAGAGACAATAACATTGTCTTGTTGGATTGGCCGGCGCAGTCTCCAGATCTAAACCCTATCGAGCATATTTGGGGTATTCTGAAGAGCAAGATACGGGAGCATAGCATAACATCAAAAGCATGAACGAGGATTTTCCAGTTCATGTTGTACAACTATCGGAACACTGTCTAAAAAATATGTACTTTGTCTTCAACAGTCAGATATACAAACAAACAGATGGAGAGCCCATAGGATCTTCCCTTTCACCAGTAATAGCCAATCTCTATATGATGTATTTTGAAACAAAGGCTCTTAAAAACTTACCACTCAAACCCAAACTCTGAAAATCGTATGTTTATGACATCTTTATAATTTGGCCCCATGAATGAAATGAATTACACTACTTCCTGACCTATTTAAATAGGATTCACCACCGGATACAAGTTCACTTTGGAAGTAGAAGAAAAAGCCTCCCCTTTCTTGATGCTCTCATAACTCGGGAAAATAACAGTCAACTTTAATACTCAGCCTACCGGAAGCATACCCACATCAACAGATATTTAAACGCTGACTCACACCACCATTCATCCCAAATCTAGTCAGTAACCAACACCCTTGTATCGAAATCATACCGACTCACCGAACCAGACACGAGACAGCAAGAAATTATACAAATTACTAGGACACTTAAGCAAAACGGATATAAAGACCAGACCATACGGAGAGCAATAGAAAGGAAGCGCCATCCACAGATAAGGACAGAAGAACGGGATCTCAACCAAAGTAGAGTCCTATTACCATATGTGAAGGGAGTTACTGATAGGATTAGAAGAGTCCTGAGGAAACACAACATAGGCACAGCATACAAACCACAAAACACTCTGGCAGACATCCTGGGTAACCCCAAGGATAAGAGAAAACTGGAAAACCATGGAGTTTACAGCATTCCATGCGGAGACTGCCATAAATTGTACATAGGACAAACAAACGGAAGAATCTCCACCCGGATCCAAGAACATAAAATAAGGATCAAAAATAAACAAACAATTTCAGCTCTTTTTCAGCACCGTCATGATACTGGTCACAACGTCAATTTTGAGGGATCTAAACAAATAGCCTCGATTTCACATTATAAAACACGCATAGTCAAATAAGCCTCGGAAATCGAAAAGAATGGACAACTTAATATGTGGGATGATGCACTGAATATCTCCAATACATGGAAGCGTCTACTAGCTAAACCAAGGAATAACCAAGACATCGAGAAGGCAACAGTCAGCATAGCGCCAGAACCCGTAATTACCACTGATACGAGCATCCAGCCAGCAAACACCGATGCCCGGACGAACAATCCCGACCCTCCCCACCTACAATATGCGTAAACGCCTACCTATAAAAGACGGCGATCGCACTTTGGTCTCTCAGCTTCGAGCTGCAGTAGCAGCAAGATTACAGTATGCTTAGGGATCAACCACACTACTCATGTTCAAATAAATTACTTGGCTCACGAATAATGCACGCTCGCCTTTCGAGGTACTGGCGAACCATTGAATAGTATAGATGAAGATCGAACAAGTACAAGTAAAAGTCAAATAAATCTCCCGACAAGCTCAAGCTAAGCAACAGGAGCATGAGTAGTATAGATGGGCCTTAAGGCTTCGCAACTCCCTTCACCTTCAAAGTAGTCCCCTTACACCTGAATGTGCTAGTTCCAACATTATAGCCACCTCCAGCATTGCCTGAGATTTGAGTTGTATGTCCTCTACCGTCGCGAAGCGGCGACCCTTTAATATGGGGACATCCTGAAGTCACAGAGCGCCAAATCAACTTGCGCAATTAGTGTTCCGTACGTTGATTGCTTTTAAAATAAAAAATTTTGTTATGGAGGTATAAAATGATCAGTGACTTCACAAAACACCCCAAATGAGTTTTCAACAAAGTTTGTTTCCAATCTTTACTGAAAACTAATGACCTTGAAATTTTTGTTTTTTTTGTATACCAGATAAATTATTAAAGGTAGTGCACAAAATGATAATTTTCATTCAATCTACATCCCGTGGAGAATATTCCAGAATTTTTTCAAAATTTTTTGATAAGTACTTTTCAAGATAAGGCGGGTGGACAGCGATTTTTCGCGATTTTTTAAAAATAATACAAAGAAAAGTGCGCGAAAGTATTACATTATTTGTATATTTTTTACTCGTGTTTTCACAAGCTTTCATTTGATACCACACTTGATGACCTAGTAAAAAAAATTTTTTTTTCACTTCTGATTTCACCCCCAAAACTAACCCCTTAAGTCAAAATTTAACTTTCAAAACTACATGGCTCTGACAAGGCCATCAATTCCTATATTATTACCAAATTTCAACTTTCTATGACAAATAGTTTCGAAGAAAATCGGGTGTGACAGACACCGAAGTCATCTTATAAGTGTTCGGTATGGAACACTAAAAAGGTAAAAATGGGACTTCATCTTGCCGTCCTAAATATCTTAAATGACATAGGTTAAAACCTAAAAGCCAATGTAATATTCCTTTAAAATTTGAATTATAAATTGAAGCGCAAAGAATGTGTAAAGTTGCTAGTAAGATATTTTACAACTGATCTGATTTGTTAAGAAACAAAAACATCTAACAGAGAACGATGTATTTAGTATTGTAGATATAACTGAAACGAGCTGTTATTCTCAGTCAGTATAATATATGATATATATAAATATGAAGAAATACAAAATGTCATTGAATAAATTTTTGATTAATTATAAAACCATCTTTTTTGTTAGATTTAATCCTTCACAGAAGAAATTTGACATACTGGCAATGTATTTTTTAATATCCTAAGTAAATAGATAATGATTACATAAAATACATTTATATTAACAAATTTGGATAGTTTCCTTTAGATCCTCGTCTAATAATCTCACTATGGTTTTAATCAGGACTAGACTGTGAACCAAAAAGTTCAGCTAACAAGTTGGCTTCTTCAATAACTTTTGTTGAAGTGGTAGTATAATGGATTTAGGGAACGTTTTAGTGGAATTGTTAGGGCCAGCAGAAAGTTTGCTTTTAATTCTTTGATTGTCATCCTCCTTGGTTTCATTGATAATTTTTTTCCATTTATTCTGGGTATGAATGAAACTGTTACAATTTATCATGTCAGGATTTTCATGCCACTGTTGGCAGGCCTATTATTATCAGGAAATTATTAAATAAAATTGTTGCATAGAGAGAAAATTCAAGTTGTAGATATTTTTGAAAGGCTCTAACTCCTTTAATATTTGACTTTTACATAGGTAATATTGTTAAGTATTGTAGTAAGTACTACAATCTGTACAAAATATTGCCTTAACCCTGACAAAATCGTGAATTTATAGAAATAATTATTTCAGCTAATGAAAATTCTGTATGTACCAAAATATTTTTTTTTGTTACTAATGATCATCGGACAGTATCAGAACTTTTTCATGTGATATGTTGTACATTTAGTTTTATGTAATAATGCTTTTTTAACCATTTTATGGGTGTGCTGTGTTATTATATATCATTTTTTACCAATATGCACATATAAAACATCAACACTACCATTAGTGTTTTTTTTAGGGGTCTAGCAGGGAAGTCCCTAAAGCACTACAGGAGCGACGTGTGTGGAAAAAGTGATTCATTTTGTTCTTACATCGCTGTAAATTGTACTCGGTGGGAGCTACAATATAACAGAAAGGTATTGTCCTTATTTTGTGGTTGTGTAAATGTAAAAAAGAAGTTGTGGCAACTTATGGAAGGCCATAACATACAAACAAGGGTACCTAAATTGACGTAATCCTTAAATGAACATCTCTAAAGATCTATGAAAAAATATATATAGTGAAATAAAAAAAATATTGATGCTTGTACAAGACTTCTTGCACTGGGACAACCAAAATACCACACAGAAAAAAAAAGTTAACTTACTTGATGTTTTTTCCCTTGAGTATGGGCTAAATAACTACCCTCATTATTATGCAAAGTCAAACATAATTTGCATTCATACGACCCTAAATGATTTTTCATAAAATAGGGATCCTTTTGTAAATCGATGGTTTCTAAAGCTAGTTGCCTCAGTCTTTCCCTTCTATCTCGATTTGTTTCTGACCACGAGGCTACACCTCCTCCACCAGTTTTACCACCAGGTCTATTTTGAAAATCCATAATGGCTTACTGTTCCAATAACAAAAGGGTAAAATTTCCTTTTTCTTTAGATCTTAATACTAGGGAAAACAAAACAGTGCTGTAAGCAAAGCTAAAAAAGTGACCAACTACGCAAACCATCAACCGATACAGCTCGAAGTTTTACGATGTCAACAGCGATAGGAATGTGCTAGATGAATTGATTTGAGGGTATCGATATGACCGATTGAAATTAAGGCAGTCTGACAACGTGGGTGAGATAATTGAACATCTAAAACGAACACATTATTCCGTGATGGGTGAAGATGTTTTAATGTTTTGTTTCTTTTGACATTTGTTATTAAAAGAAATAACTAGACACAACGTCAAAAAGTATAATTGAGGGCCAAGTTGAATGTAATATTAAGCGACACCTGTCGGCAAATTTAATAATAATAATTATCGGCCGAGGTTTAACGTTGACAACCAAATATACAATGTTTTGTATACTTAGTTGCCTATATTAAAACTGAAATTATATATTTATCTATTATATTTTTTATCCTACGCCCCTAAAAATATAGCCTAAGCCCTTCTCAAAAGTCCCGACTACATACCAGTAAGAAATTTTTTCAAATTGGTAGTTTTAGAGATTATCTCCGACAAAGAAACATACAAACTTAAGGTTCAAGGAAAAAAAGTTCTTTATACGGGATGCTCTTACATTATAGATATCTATCTATATATCTATATATATATATATATATATATATATATATATATATATATATATATATATATATATATATATATATATATATATATATATATATATTTATATATATATATATACATATATATATATATATATATATATATATATATAATATATATATATATATATATATATATATATATATATATATATATATATATCTATATACATATATATAATATATATATATATATATATATATATATATATATATATATATATATATATATATTAATAATTCTGTTGAACCTTTTGTTTACATAAATTTGATTGGTTTTTTTGGGTACTTAGGTTCTTTTGGAAAATACAAACTAGTTTTATTTGACGTTTCGCCTTTTTTTTTTAGGCATTTTCAAAACTTTTTTTTATTTTTATTATTCATTCTAAAATTAGAAAATACAAATTTAAAATATTTACACTATAAACAACAATCTATAATATATATAAAATGCAACGTCTCTCTGTCTGTCTCTCTGTCTGTCTGTCCGTTAGTGCGCTTATCACTGGAGAACCACTTATCCGATTTACGTACTTTTTCTTTTAAGCATATATATGTTCTCTGGCCAAGTTATAGGCTATATTTTATTACGATAGGTAGCATAAGGAATGAGTAGTGACGATAATAGTGAATGAAGTCGGAAAAAAGTTTGCCGCTAGCCCGTTCTCTTGCAATACACAGCCTAAACCATTAAATATGGAACACTATTATGTAGCAAAGAATATCTATAATCTGTAATATATATAAAATGCAATGTCTGTCTGTCTGTCGGTCTGTCTGTCCATTAGTGCGTTTATCACGCGAGAACCACTTACCCGATTTACGTGTCTTTTTTAAATTCATACATATATGTTATTCTTTGGCCAGGCTATATAATAATAATAATAATCTATATCTATAATATATATAAAATGCAACGTCTCTCGACCTGTCTGTCTGTCTGTTCGTTAGTGCGTTTATCACTAGAGAACCACGTGTCCGACTTACGTGCGTTTTTTTTTAAAACGTACATATGTTCTCTGGCCAGGTTATAGGCTGTATTTTATTACGTTAGGTAACATGAGGAATAAGAAGTGACGATAATAGTAAATCAAATCGGAAAAAAGTTTGCCGCTACCGCGTTCTCTTGCAATACACCAACTACCACCACCAACCACTAAATATGGAACAATATCATGTAGCAAAGGATATCTATAATATAATGCAACGTCTCTCTGTCTGTCTGTCCGTTAGTGCGCTTATCACTGGAGAACCACTTATCTGATTTACGTGCTTTTTTTTAAGCATACATATGTTCTCTGTCCAGGTTATAGGATATATTTTTTACGTTAGGTGACATACGGAGTAAGCAGTGACGATAATAGTGAATCAAGTTGGAGAAAAGTTTGCCACTAGCGCGTTCTCTTGCAATACACTGCCTAAAGCGTTAAATATGGAACCATATCATGTAGCAAAGAATATAATATATATAAAATGCAATGTCTCTCTGTCTGTCTGTCTGTCCGTTAGTGCGCTTATCACTGGAGAACCACTTATCCGATTTACATGCTTTTTTTAAAACATACATATGTTCTCTGGCCAGATTATAGGCTATATTTTATTACGATAGGTAGCAAAAGGAATGAGTAGTGACGATAATAGAGAATGAAGTCGGAAAAAATTTGCCGCTAAGGCGTTCCCTTGCAATATACAGCCTAAACCATTAAATATGGAACAATATTATGTAGCAGAAAATATCTATAATCTATAATATATATAAAATGCAATAACTCTCTGTCTGTCCGTTAGTGCGCTTATCCCTCGGAAACCACTTATCCGATTTACGTGATTTTTTAAATTCTTACATATGTTCTCTGACCAGGTTATAAATATATATTTTATTACATCTACAATATATATATAAAATGCAACGTATCTCTGTCTGTCTGTATGTCCGTTAGTGCGCTTATCACTGGGGAACCACTTATCCGATTTACGTACTTTTTTTTTAAACATACATATGTTCTCTGGCCAAGTTATAGGCTATATTTTATTACGATAGGTAGCATAAGGAATGAGTAGTGACGATAATAGTGAATGAAGTCGGAAAAAAGTTTGCCGCTAGCCCGTTCTCTTGCAATACACAGCCTAAACCATTAAATATGGAACACTATTATGTAGCAAAGAATATCTATAATCTGTAATATATATAAAATGCAATGTCTGTCTGTCTGTCTGTCTGTCTGTCCATTAGTGCGTTTATCACGCGAGAACCACTTACCCGATTTACGTGTCTTTTTTAAATTCATACATATATTCTTTGGCCAGGCTATATAATAATAATAATAATCTATATCTATAATATATATAAAATGCAACGTCTCTCGATCTGTCTGTCTGTCTGTTCGTTAGTGCGTTTATCACTAGAGAACCACGTGTCCGACTTACGTGCTTTTTTTTTAAAACGTACATATGTTCTCTGGCCAGGTTATAGGCTATATTTTATTACGTTAGGTAACATGAGGAATAAGAAGTGACGATAATAGTAAATCAAATCGGAAAAAAGTTTGCCGCTACCGCGTTCTCTTGCAATACACTGCCTAAACCACTAAATATGGAACAATATCATGTAGCAAAGGATATCTATAATATAATGCAACGTCTCTCTGTCTGTCTGTCCGTTAGTGCGCTTATCACTGGAGAACCACTTATCTGATTTACGTGCTTTTTTTTTTTAAGCATACATATGTTCTCTGTCCAGGTTATAGGATATATTTTTTACGTTAGGTGACATACTGAGTAAGCAGTGACGATAATAGTGAATCAAGTTGGAGAAAAGTTTGCCACTAGCGCGTTCTCTTGCAATACACTGCCTAAAGCGTTAAATATGGAACAATATCATGTAGCAAAGAATATAATATATATAAAATGCAATGTCTCTCCGTCTGTCTGTCCGTTAGTGCGCTTATCACTGGAGAACCACTTATCCGATTTACATGCTTTTTTTAAAACATACATATGTTCTCTGGCCAGGTTATAGGATATATTTTATTGTGTTAGGTAACATAAAGAATAAGCAGTGACGATAATAGTGAATCAAGTCGGAAAAGAGGTTACCGTTAGCACGTTCTCTTGCAATACACTGCCTATACCAAAATGCAACGTCTCTCTGTCTGTCTGTCCGTTAGTATGCTTATCACTTGAAAACCACTTATCCGATTTACGTGTTTTTATAAATTTATTCATATGTTCTATATAATTCGATATAAGCCTAGATAATGGGAGGTAAGGTGAGATAATGGGAGATAAGTATATATAATGGGAGATAAGGAGAAATAATGGGACATAAGCAGAGATAAGTCTAGATAATGGGAGTTATGGTGAGATAATGGGAGATAAGGAAAAATAATGGGAGATAAGGAGAAATATGACGAGATAAGTCGAGATAAGCCTAGATAATAGGAGATAAGGTGAGATAATGGAAGATAAGGAGAAATAATGGGAGATAAGAAGATAGTGGAAATTACGTAGAGATAAGAAGAAATAATGGGAGATAAGGGGAAATAATGGCAGATATTTTATTACGTTAGATAACGTAAGGAATAAGCAGTGACGATAGTAGTGAATCAAGTCCACGCGAGCGGAGCCGCGGGCACGGCTAGTATAAAATAAAATAAACAAAAGTATATACCTTGAAAGTCAACTATTTGACTAATTCTATATTTCTCATCAACATATCGTGTCTCGTATTTCTTATTGATTTTTTTTAAATTTTATTCTTTATAATGGGTGTCTTAACCAAAAAACTGTTATTGATGTTAAGTATATATACCATTTTATATTATTAAGAGGATATGTATGCCACCATGTTTATTTTTTAATTAGATTTGTGTAGATATGACTGATTTCTCTTATGTCAGTCCTATCATTCACAGTGTTTTCATCTTTTTTTTATTTCAATCATCTCTTTGATTTGTAGTTTGGCATAATTCCGTTCTTTGCAGAGGACCTTGGTTTCATTAAATTTAAAGTCATGTTTTTCTTCTGCTTCGTGATTACTAAGGGCAATGGAAGCATTCCTAGTATATTTGTGTCCATTCAGTCTGTTTTTTAGTAACTGAGAAGTCATTCCAATATATTTCTTCGGACAATCCGCACACGGTATTGCATACACAGCATTAGATTCATTCATTGTGGGGGATAGGGCTTTTTAAGTTTGTGAATAATGAACTTAGTTTATTTTGAGTTTTATGGCAAACTATAATGTTATTTTTTTTTTTTTCAAGACTCATTTCAGCTTCGCAGAAAGTTCCTTTATATAAGGAAGTGGTAAAAATTTATCACGGTTTTGTTTACTATTTTTGGTGTTGTTTTTTGAGTTATTATAAAACTTGTATATTCTCTTTTTTATTGTTCGATTGATGCTATTCTCTTTAAAATTGTTTTGTGTTAAGACCGTTTTTACTTTTTTTAGCGCGTCTGGTCTTAGGTCAGGGGAAGTCAATTTCATTGCTCGGTCTGTAGGGCTGATTTTCTGGGACATTGCAAGGGTTAAGGTTATATGTTTTTAAACCTGTAAATTGAGCTAAAAGATTTTTACTTTGTATTTTCTAGTTTTAGAATAAATAATAAAAAATAAAAAAAAATTAAAAATGCCTAAAAAAAAATAAGGCGAAACGTCAAATAAACTAGTTTGTATTTTCGAAAAGAATCTAAGTACCCAAGAAAAACCAAACAACATGATGAATAACCAACCACCCGTTTCCTTCAAGTAGGTGCCATATCTCGGAATCGGCTAATACTGTCCGAGTTTGACAGTCACTGGGGATTCGCTTGATATGAAAGTATGAAGCAGGATCTCGCATATTGGGTGTTCTTGTAGCCTTACGGTTTGAGTATTTTTGCAGATGAAGTCTCCCTTTTTTGGATGTAACACGTTATGTTGAGCTAAAGTAATCTTCTTCTTCAAGTGCCCTGTCCGGTCCCCCGAACGTTGGCGATCACCCTGGAGAGCACGTCCCTGTTCTCTGCCATTCTAAAAAGATCATCTGCCTTCTGAATGCCGGTCTATGACCTGATGTTGTTAAGCCATGACATCTGTTTTCGGCCGACACCGCGTCTTCCTTCAATTTTGCCCTTCATGATTAACTGGAGTAAGCGATACTTGTCTCCCCGCAAGATGTGACCCAGATAAGCTATCTTGCGGCATTTTATTGTTGTAAGTAGCTCTCTTCCTGTTCTTGCACGCCTAAGAACGTCTTCGTTTGTTACCAAGTCAGTCCAAGGAATACGCAGCATTCTTCGATGAGTCCACATTTCAAAGCTCTCTAAATGATTAAGTGCTTACTTTGAGAGTCCAGCTTTCTGCACCGTACAAAACAACCGACCAGATGTAACATTTGACCATGCGTTGACGTAGCTTGAGATTTATGTTGTCATTACAAAATAGTCTTCTCATATTCAAGAAGTGATTCCTGGCTGTCTCGATGCGACATTTTATCTCTATGTCGGGGTCTAATTGTTCCGTCAGGATGCCACCCAAATACCTGAACCTCTCAACCCGTTCGATTTGAGAATTGTTCAGAAACAAATGAGTGCAGCTAAAGTAATGGAGTATATTAATAAATCGTATTCCTCGTTTAAATCTTCTAGAAGTTAAATGAGAATTTATTGTCAGTTTAAACTTTGCGTTTATTTGGCGAAATTATTAAAAAACTTGCTTGATTTTTAAACTAAAATTTGCTTCCTTAGTTTTAAAATCTGGAATACTAGAATTGAAATTTTAAATTGTATTTGAGATTATTCCGGTCTGTTGTTTCATAAGAGTTTGTGTTTGACGGTTGCCGTTTAATAACAATTTTATCGATTTTTCGTAAAGTTTAGCAACATCGACGTCAGGAATGCCAAACAGCGAATTAAAATTGTTAAAAATGCCTCTTTTCTCTCATAATTTATTATTCCCTAGTATCTCATTAATGGTTTCATCGTTTTCTTGAAGTTTGACCATTCGTGTTTTATAATGTTTAGAGTTTTTTACAATTGCGTTATCGCGATTTCGTAGTACAACTACATTGTCAAACGCTTAACTAACACTAAAACAGCGTTTGACAATGTAGTTGTACTACGAAATCGCGATAACGCAATTATAAAATCTTTACAAATATATTTAGTGACAGTTAACAAAGTAATTAAGTAGTTTTATTGTTAAAATGTACTGTCACAAAGTAACGGACCACTCAATCAACTCTACATAGTAAACATCTCGGTTCTAACCTGAAATAAAAGGTTTTATCATATTAGTGTGGTAGATGACGAGTTTTTTTTTAATTTAAATTTGAACGTTTCTGTCTCTAAAAAGTTTCATTATTTTAAATGATCCTTTATAGTTAGGAGTGAGTTTTTTTGTTTAAGTCGGGGGAAGTTTGTTGGTTTAAAATATAAACCAGGTCGTTAATTTTATAAGAATTACTTCTAATTTTCCTATAAAAATATACTTTCAACTTTGATTTGGACTGGATGATATCTCTAGCTTGTTTCTGAGTGGAGTTGATTCCATTTTTTAAATTAATTATGTAATCATCATAACAATATCTAAATTCTGGTTCTTGAGGTAGTGTATCAGGTAAAAAAGATTTATGACCAAATAATAATTCATTAAAATGTAATTCGTAGATGAGTGGACAAGTGTATTAAATGCAAACATTGCAATTGGTATGAATTCATTCCAGTTATCTTGTTTTCCATTTATGTAATGTTTGAGATACTCCTTTAGAGTAAGATGCTCTCTTTCCAAAGCTCAATAATATGGACTGCTAATCAGGTCTTTAATTTTGAATAGTTGAAAAAATGCCTTCATTAATTTTGACATAAAGTCACTTTCTTGCTCGGATAGTATTCTTTCGGGGATACCGAACAATGTAACAAATTTAGCTAGTTTCTTAGCTATGGTAAGAGCTTCATGATTTTTAGTAGGAATGGCATATGAATATTTCGTGACATCGTCTTGCAAGATGAAGATAAATCTGTTTTCATTTTCTGTAGCAGGTCCTACAATATCGATTGCTAATCTTTCTTTAGACTAATACTATATGGTGTAATATCGGGTAAATTTATTAGTTTTATCTCGCTCTTAATTAATTCCGTTCGGAGAGAATAGAATATGTCTTTATATGTCAATTTATTAAAATGAACTCGTTTTGTAAAGATTAAATAGTGCGATTTATTACGATTCTGTAATTTGCGAATAGTGTACATATTAAAGTTCGTTTCCAAGTTATCTTTAAGTTAAGTTATCTGTAATATGTCGTGAGAATGGGTTATTTTCACCTAAATCTGAAGAAAAATAAATAGCATTTGGAAAATGTTCTAATAAATTTGAGCTTTTTAGTTCTAATTTTGGAATGATATCTAAATTTTCGTAATGAAATTTTATGAAATTTTGATACTCATTTGTTTTTGATATTATTGTAAGTTGAATATTTCATAACCATCCATTTACATTAGAATTTATTCTTCCTGACTTATAGACGATCTCATAGTCATATTCGTTTAATAAAAGTCGCCAATGGATTAATCGACTTCCGGATCTTTACAATTAAATATCCCGGTAAGGGGTTTATGATCTTTCACTATAATGAATCTCCTTCCATACAAATAACAACGACAATTTTTTACAGCACATATTATAGCGAGTAATTGCTTCACAATTGTAGAATAACTTTGTTCCGCAGCGTTCAATATGCGGCTTGTCTATGCAACTGGTAGGTATTCGTTTATTTTTCCTTGACTAAGAACAGCTCCGACAGCAACATTTGAAGCATCTGTAGTCAGTACAAATTCCTTCAAAAATCAGGGTACTGGAGTAGGGGTTCGGAGATTAGAATAGTACCGAAAGTATCGAAAGCTTCTTGATGTTTATTCATCCAGGGCGCATTTTTATTAAAAAAGATTTATAAGCGGTTTGACGATTTCAGCGAAATTCTTAATAAATTTCCGATAATATCCAACCAAACCTAGGAACACTTTTATACCTTTTTGGTCTTTAAACCTAGGGAAATTCTCGATTGCTTTCGTCTTTTCGGGATTCGGTTTTTCGCCATGTTCAGTTATGATATGGCCTACATAAGCTATTTCCTTACGTAAGAATTCACACTATCTGGTTGTTTCGAAAACTGTTTCTATTTGTGATATGTGTTCGTCAAGGAATGTTCTATAAATAATTATGTCGTTCAAATACATGAAACATTGAAAGCCCTGTAGACCGGCGAGTACTGATTTCACAAGTCTTTGGAAACATGCGGGTGCATCTTTTAAATCAAAGGGCAT
Organism: Pachyrhynchus sulphureomaculatus; assembly: GCA_019049505.1. Lineage (NCBI taxonomy): Eukaryota > Metazoa > Arthropoda > Insecta > Coleoptera > Curculionidae > Pachyrhynchus > Pachyrhynchus sulphureomaculatus. The sequence goes on along the minus strand of CM032449.1, from coordinate 86,949,629 downwards.
GCGATTGAATTAAAAGTGGGCTAAAGGTGTACTGAAAGCCGTTTACTCTTTGTCATTTTCAGCCACTGGAATCTTGTGAAAGCCAGAAGTCAAATCAAGCGTCGTGAACTATTTGCTATGGCCTAATTGGGCTAATATCTCTTCGGTGTTAGGTATTTTTAGCGAGTCACCAACCGTGACGTGGTTCAGGCTATTATAATCAGTCATCACACGAAATTGTTGTTGTCCAGACACATCCATTTTCTTTAAAACTATCCAAAGTAGTGAAGAAGGGGAAATTGAAGATAGCATTTTATTCATTTGACTGTTTACCTTGGTTTTATGTACTTCCGGGTATCTATACGTTTTTGAAGCTAATGGTCTTGGATCGGTTAAGTTAGTTTCATGTTTTAATTTATCCGCACAGGTTAAGTGATTTCTAGGTAAGAAAAAAAATATATATATATTTATCGCATAATTTTTTTTAATAGTGTTCTTTTCATCGCTGTTTAAATGATTTAACCGAATATTTTGTTGTAACAATTTACTTCTATTGGTTGAGATTATATCGTCGGTAGAAGTTCTGATTATTCAGGTAATTTTTCTAAATTAACTGTAATTGGTTTTAGCGCATGATTGATAACGGGGGTATTCAAAATAGTGGCATATATTGTGTTATTAGAACTAATTTTAGTAACTGCTTTTGACAGATTAGCTATTTCCACGTTGGGGATTATTCCTTCTTTAATTTCAAGATTTAGTGTAATGACTTCAATAAGTGTTCCTGTTCTAGATTTTAGAATGAAGGAGAAATGACAATCTGAATTAACATTAATTCCATGAGGTAATGAAAAGGGTAAAGATTCAAGAGATAGTGATTGTTTTTTAAAATCGATTTGAACGTTTTGAGATTTAATAAAATCGTATTATATCCGATCAGACCGTCGTAAGGGACGTTTGTTTTCTGATTTAAGATATGAAATTTTATTTTTAACTCGCGTTTTCATATTTTGAATCGAACAGCAGTACTACCTACAGTTTGAACCGGAGTCAACATTCAATCCATGTAAAGTTAGTTCTTCGCTTGGAATACATTTTGTGATTTCTGGATTTAATTTATTTCCTTTGATTAAAGATCCTGTGTCTAAAAGAAATTGAAGTTTCTTGTTTGTATGTTTTGAATATTCGAATTCCAATTCAATAAACGTAGTATTATCATTAGAAAATAAAATATCTAATTTTCGAAGACCATTAAAGTTTTCAGAGATTCCTCCAATGTGGTCCCCTTCGCTGGAGGAGTTATAGAGTTTAAAGAACTAGAATCGTTTGAAATAGAACGGATGTTTACATTAGAAAGTTTATTAATGATTCTCCTGGATGTGATGCTTGATTTCGTATGCTATTATTATATTGTCTTTTCCTACATTCATCTATTATGTGACCATGTTTTTTACAATATCTACATATTTTAATATTACTGGGATTTCGAGAATAATTATTGAACTAAACTCGATGTTTTTGAACATTCGATTGAGGATTTTTAAAACAGTTGATAGTGTTATAAGAGTCATGACGACAAATTTGACAATATTGTTTAAAATTTTGTTTTTTTATTCGAGATACCTAATGCGGTATGGCGGCAGTAAATGCCAAGTTGAGAGATTTGAATTCTTTCCACCGTAACATTTGTGAAATTTCTGGTTTTGAATGATATACGAATCTATTTAATATTATTTTATTAATCATTTGAATTCTACTTGGTAATTCACTTCGACAATTTTGTTGTGCGGTCGATATCGCACGAGAATTGGTAATTTCTAAAAGTAGAAAGAAATCATTTACTAATACGTTAAAGTTTTGTTCACAATTATTTAATGCTTCCATCAACTGTACATAATGTTTTTTTTATCTAGATATAGGTCTTTTAATTTTTGTTTTAATTCTTCCCATTTTTTTCAACACTTTGTGTCAATAGTTGTTCTTTGACTTTTCCTGCGATTTGAACTAATATAAAATACAATGGGAGTAATTTTCGATTTTGATTGGCCAATTCGTTGGCATTATTACAATTGGCTAAGAATGGTCCTAGATTTCTAGAAGAACTGACAAGTCACCACAAAGCAAAATACAATCACTAATCAATAAACAAAAGTTACTTACTGTTGTTATGCTTTGGGACCAGATTTCTAAATACTGAGACTTCTGTTTTTCTCCTTCAGGATCCTGTTAGCAGTGCCAATTGGTTGTGTTCTTCGGTGTGATAGATCTCTTGTTAATTAAAGTAACATTATATCTACTTTTTTAGTTCTTATTTATTGTTTAATTACAAAACTGTATTGGGTAACTTCGAGAAATGTTAATATAATATTATTGTTATGATCTTATTCTCTAGAGTTTTTATTCCTTTTTGTGGTCTGTTATCTATATATATATATATATATATATATATATATATATATATATATATATATATATATATATATATATATATATATATATATATATATATATATATATATATATATATATATATATATATATATATATATATATATATATATATATATATATATATATATATATATATATATATATATATATATATATATATATATATATATATATATATATATATATATATATATATCGATTTTGCTTCATTTAACACCGATCCTTGAATTTAATTTTCACACAGTGGTATTATTTTTGGTATCATCAGAATGTTGATTTTCTACCCTTTCCAATAATACCAAAAACATTTGGATTTCCAAAAAGTTTTACTGATTAAAACGGTTTTACTCAAGAGAACCAAACACATGCAACTGCATTTTCCTATCATTCCTTTATCGGAACCGTGAACATCTCTGCTATATCTATTCACTACTTACTTCATCCGAAAATGGATACCACTCCGGAAGAAACGGCACAAGTCATTGTCCTATTTCAAGAAGGGCATAGCCAACGTGTAGTCTCTGCGCAACTGCAGTTGAGCCAGTCAGCTGTCTTCAGAGTCTATAGACGTTACCAAGAGATTGACGCCTTTACACGGAGACCGGGATCAGGAAGAAGAAGGTATACCTCGGAGCGAGACGACCGCTTCATTGTCTACATAACTATAAGAAATCGTCACTCGACCAGCGTTGAGGTCCAGCAGGAACTGCGACAAGTTTGTGGTCGGACTGTTAGTCACTGAACAGTCAGAAGAAGACTTAAAGAAACTTGCTTAACTCCAAAGAAACCATCTAATGGACCCAAATTGACAGCAGTCAATCGCGCGACTCAGATTTACCCGAGAACATGTCGACTGGACCTTAGAGCAATGGCGCTCGGTTTTATTCTCCGGTGAGTCTCGAATATGCCTACATGGATGGAAGAATACGAGTCTATAGGAGGCCTGGGGAGCGCTATGTGCAGTGCTGCATTACTGAAACGGTCGCCTACGAAGGAGGTTCTGTCATGGTGTGGAGAGGCATTTCACTGGATTCGAAAACCGATTTGGTTTTCGTGACTAATGAGACTCGTTGCGGTGGATTAACTGCTGACCAGTACATCGAGAAGATTCTTACTCTGGGTTTGTTGGTAATAGCTTCGTGCTAATGCACGACAATGCGAGGTCACATGCTGCTGCACCGGTACGCCAATACCTGGCGGAAGAGGGAATACCCACATTAAACTGCCCTGCGCGGAGTCCTGACCTCAATCCAATCGAGAAGATGTGGGATGGGCTCAAAAGAAGGGTTCGAGCCAGAAATCCAGCCCCTTCATAAGCTATGGAATTTGGTATCATTGGAAAGATAATAGAATGGGCTTTCAAATGATACTAAAATCCCTAAAAATATATGAACACTAAATTCTAGGATCCGTGTTAAATGAAACCAAATAGTTTGAGTCGATTTTTTTGCTCACCAGTATATATACATATATATTTCTTTGCTCGGGAATCTTCTCTACAAAAAAAAATCATACATCTAGTTATCAAATGTTACAGTCCATGCTAATTTTACATTTTTGTTGTTTGTTGATAATACAGAACTGCAAAAAATAAACAATGATGATCTGAAATAATCCAAAATTAGGTTCATATGAGTTTGAATCAACGTCAGAGATTAAAGAAGTTAACCCATCCTCGGAAGGAATTATTATAATTTTTTTTTAATCTTTTTAATTCTACTTTTACTTTTTTGCTATTTCCAAAAAAAAAAAAATGCATCGTGTATTTCCTATGTATTTCATTTGTGTATGGAATTTAATTTTTAAGGACTTTATTTACGTCATCAGTGACATTATAACATAGGTTAAATAGTCTGAATAATTTTGACTAGAGAAACTCTCTAATCGAATGCTATCCGGGTTTAAAAATGTCGATTTTGTTAAACTTATCAATTCTCATTATTGTGAAAGAAAATCCCTACTGAGTGGATTATATTGGTTTCTTCACAATTGTCGTATTGCCGGTTTTGCCGCTTTCGCGAGATTTTATATATAGATTTCGTCCTTTTTCTTATCATGACTAACAAATATAAACGCAGGCGCAGGTTATAAAGGTCCACAATTCAGATTCTTTGACTCCAAGAATGATATATATGAATAAACCCTTCTAACCTTCTACCCCACCCGTGGAACCCTTGTGTGTGCTTTATGAGTTTGATCATAAATAATTATAAAGTAAAAAAATTAAACAATATTAAAATTCCTAGACCTCAGGAGTCCCAAAAAGGACACAAGACACGACATATTCAAGTCAACCCCTCTTAGTCCCAACTCGCTATCAACCTCAATTCCTTGGGACATGAAAGAACGGTTGGCAACTTGAGCCTATCCTATAAGTATTATCATGGAGAGTGTTCAATAGATGTTGCCCGCTTAATTCCTCCCAGAATTGTGCATGCTAGAATTACTCGTCGCGCTAATACATCCCAGCCTTATGAGGTACAACTTATCAGCCCTCGTACCTTTTAAAAAATTATTTCGCCCCTTTAGAATTATTTGCCCAGGACTGTGTTACTATTCCCAACTACCGTGACTCCCCCAGAAAGGGTCCGGTGGGCTTGGAATAAGGCTAAAAGCGGACGTGTGTCGGTTTATTATGTTATTATTATTATATTATTATGCACAGACTATTCCCGAACCAATAAAGGAGTAGTTGCCAGTAGGAATGGATGGTGTCAAAAAATCGCGCTGCCGATGAGTCTGGGCGAAAATACATACATTTTTCAATCAGATTTTTATGCCAATGCACTGTATATTGGGCTGCTAAAGGAACAACAGTTAAACCGCAGAACTATTAAAATGTTCTCTAACAGGCAGGAGGCACTTAAAGCACTTAACTCCAATCGTTGCACATCCAAAACGGTATGAAACTGCCAAAAGGTTTAAACACCTTAGGAAGTGTGAACAAAGTCAATATAATCTGAAATACGGGGCTTGAGGGAAATGAATAAGGGGACCGACTAACAAGAAAGGGTACAGAATCGGAAAAAAGGATAATATCAAACTGAGCAAAGAAAAATGTCTATCAACACTGGCGCAGACTACCATGTATGGTACACGCAAAAGTATGCATAAGTTGTCTGACGAAACAGACAACAGACCAAGTACTGAAAATAAGCAGACTAAAGGTCAAGGCTGTACACTGGCGATTGTAGGCTAACGGGGCAACGCCAGAAGTAAGAGCAGCACTATTTCTTTTGTAGTAATTTGTTATGACCCCCGGGCTGTATATATGCCCAAATTGAAAGAGTAAAAACCCTGCCCATTTTTTATATCTCTATTTGAACAAAAAAAAATTAGTTTGAAACGATCGGAATAGTAGATTAATTAAACCTAACCTATAAAAACAGTGACCAAATTGGTATTGATAGGCGTTTATAATTAAGAGAAACATCATTTCACAACACTGTAAACAAAAGAACGCAAGGAAGATATGTATAGCAACCAGAATTTAGAGATATTAACACTAATTTATTAAGATAGACAATCCCGCTAAATTACGACCGGTTGAAATTAAGGCAGTCTGGCAACATGGACGAAATAACTGAACATGTAAAACGAAGAAAGTTAAACTCCAATTTGGATAACACAAGCGAATAGGCGCAAATAGAAAAATTAACCTTTGTTCCACCAAAATCTTCAGTCATGTTAATTCAAAAGAGAACTACAGATCGCACCCGCCGAAAATTGTTTAAACAATGAGATTATACCTTGGAAAAATCAAATGACCTACCTTGATGTAATATTTGATAATAAATATATATGATCTAATTGTAAATCCCAATTAGTTCTCGAATCGAGATAGTTTCCCAAAAACTTCACCTTTATTGCACTATCATCAATCTTGACATTGACCATATTGTTAAAGAAATAATTTGTCATCATTTTCTCGTGCTTCAAAATAAGTCTATTTTATAAGCAACACTGGCTTTTATATACTTAAACAAAGTCACTAAAAATGTGTCTTTAAAATTTATTTGTTTAAGATTCAAATTTATTCTTGCTTTTTGTTTATAAAGTGTCTGTTTGGAGGATGTAAAGAACTGATCCTGGAAATATTATATGTAATTACTTCAGTATATTTTTGCTTATGAAAATGTACTTTTTATTGACAAATTTATTGATAAATTATTGACAAATCGATACATACACCTACTAAAAATGAAAAGAAAAAAAAACAAAAAAATAGATACAACCATTAATAATAAAAACTGCATATCACACTAAACATAACCACATATAGAAATTAACCTAAACTGAGGCAGAAACACACTCCTGACTAGAGTATAAACTTCCTTAGTCTTGCCTTAAAAACATTTACCGTTTCAACACTCATATACTAACACTAATATTTATCGGAAAAGCATTATGGGCGTTAAATTCCTCGTAGAAAAGGGAAATCATTGCAGATGAATGTTTCGTTCTTACAATATAAAAATCATTAACGCTTCTTCTAAAGTAGGAGTGTATTTCCCCTCTTAATTCAATAAATTCATTAAAATAATTTGGAAGCATTGCCCTACTCAACTTAAAAATAAATATCATTGCAAGATAGTATAATCTTTGTTCAACCGAAAACCACCCCAAAGTACTAAGCATTAGGTTTATTGGAGTGTATCGATTGCACCTCAAAATCATTCTTATACCTCTGTTAAAAAAAATCCACTATCAATCAGAAACGACAAGGTTGCACAATAATCAAAGTGTGGTTAAATAATAGTCTTAAACACCATTATTCTAGAACACAAAGACAAACTTTTTGCCACTCTAGAAAAGAAGAACAGCTTCCTTCTAATTTTTTTCTGGATATATTCACAATGCCTTTTCATAGACGATGTATTGTCTAACAAAAAACCAAGGTATTTTATTTGATTGAGCCAGTCTATATAATCGTTATCTATACGTAATTTATACAATGATGCATCGATATTATTAACTTTGTAATGGGTTCCTATTATCATTGCTTTAGTTTTGCTGGCATTAAATTTAAGCTTATTAACGGAAAAAAAAAAAACTGTTCAGTTCCGATTCATCTCCAAAACCAGATCGCCCAAGTTGTTTCCACTACATGAAATTAAGGTGTCATCAGCAAACAAATTGATGCACTCCAAACCCTCAATATAATTAATATCATTTAAATATATTACAAACAACAGTGCCCCAAATACGCTACCCTGCGGAACACCATAACCATTCTCATTATTTGTAGAGAAGCTTCTGCCAACTTTAACATATTGCATTCTATTTGATAGATAATTTTTGAACCAGCTTTATTTTTTTCCAAATTTAGTTTTCACTTACAAAAAGTATTTTTCAAAAAAAATGTTTTTGTATTATCTTAACCATAAACATAGAGGATGGACTGAGTGTCCGTATCCCGCTGTGAAGTAAATATGGACGCAAAATGTAAGAGAGACAAACCGAATGAGCGGCCAACAGCTGTCTCTTTCTAGAATGCCGCTAAGCTACGGCGCTCTTGAAAATAATATTTCTAAGGGTTCTATTTGAACTAAAATCAGGTGGGGGTTTTTCTCGCCTGGAATTTCGTTTTGAGATACTGCGCCTTGCCTATTATAGGCCTACAGAAAAGAGACAGGTATTGACCGCATAGTCGCTTTGTCTCTTTCTAGATAGTGGCCAGTTTTGTGAGGTTAATGCCATTCCATAGACATAGAGGATAGACTGAGCATTAACCTCACAAAATTGACCACTTCTTAAAGCGACTGTGCGGCCAATACCTGTCTCTTTTCTGTAGGCCTTTAATAACCAAGGCGCAGTATCCCGAGACGGAATTCAAGGCGAGAAAAGCAACCCCACCCAATTTTAGTTCAAATAGAACATTTAGAAATATTAATTTCAAGAGCGCCGTAGCTTCGCGGCATTCTAGAAAGAGACAGCTACTGGTCACACATTCGCTTTGTCTCTCTCACACTTCTCCGTCCATATTGACTGCACAGCGGGATATGGAACTCTCAGTCCATCCTCTATGTGTATGGTCCATTCTATGATCTTAACCATAGACATAGAGGATGGACTGAGCATTAACCTCATAAAATTGACCACTCTCTAGAAAGAGACAAAGCGATTGTGCGGCCAATACCTGTCTCTTTTCTGTAGGCCTGTAATGAACAAGGCGTAGTACCCCGAGACGGAATTCAAGGCGAGCAAAGCCCCATACCCGATTTTAGTTCAAATAGAACACTTAGAAATATTATTTTCAAGAGCGCCGTAGCTTAGCGGCATTCTAAAAAAAGACAGCCACTGTCCGTTCATTCGCTTTGTCTCTCTCACACTTTTGCATCCATATTTACTTCACAGCGGGGATACGGAACACTCAGTCCATTCTTTATGTCTATGATCTTAACCATAGACGAAGTTTATTCGAGTTAGTCGCCTAGACTACTTAACTAATAAAAAATAACAAAAAGTAAGGTTAGAATATCGTTTTTGCTTTTCTTCTTTCCAAATTATTTAGACAAAAATAGAAACATATTTCAATTTTCTATATAAATTTTAAACCAGTTACTGAATACGCTTGTCGATTTATGTATTGTTAATCACACAAATTTCGGTGGTTATAAACATCTTCCCTAGACTATTTTATTTATAGTATTGAACTTGTCGTTTCTGTTACTTACAAACGTCCATTGGCATACAGTTCCCAACACTGTAGACCAAGAGCGCAGGAAAAATTTGAATAAATTGAAAACCTCGATTTAGATAGCAGACTAGAATCGAAGTGTGGATATTAAAAACGAATTTGAAATGGGAACTGTAAATTAATCGGAAGAACTTCGTTTCGAAACGAAAATGTATAAGTAAAATAACATTTAATACCAGAAATATATAGCGATATTAAGAAAGGTATTAGTTAAAAACCATGATCAATTGTACTGTCGCAATCGATCAAGCCTACCCACAAAAATTGTGATGTTAAACATTCAGATTGAGAAAAAAGTTTTAATGGTACTCAGAACGAATTAATATTTTTCTATCATAATAGTTCAGACATTAATTTTTTAAAACTACATAAACTCACTAAACACTGAAAAGTCATTGTGACATCAGACTTTTTCGGGTGCGTTGTGATGTAAATTGTGAGGTTGTGTAAATTTGTCACTTGTGTCACCTTGTGTGTTGTGCTTATATATTTACAAAAAAATGTTATAATGGCCCTACTGGATGACGACAATCGCTGGTAAATATTTATTTAGATGCCTGGATAAAATATTTAATAATTATAAAACTTTTTCTTACTGTAACTATAGATTTTCCTTTTTAGGGTTTCAGACCTAGAAAATTCCCTGTTGGAGGAATGTTCTGCTAGTGATATTTATTGTATTTGCAAGGGAAAACCTTTGCCAGATAGTTTAAGGCCTGAAGTTTGGCAGGTAAAATTATTGAATAGGAAAAAGTTATATTGTTATTAGTTCAATCTGGGACTACCTAATAGCTTAAACTAAAGTTATGGTTAACTTTAATAATGTTAAGGAGTTGCAAAATTTATATTTGCTACTCATAAAATATCACACACTTTCCTATTTTGACACATTAATATGAAAGTTGTAGGTATTGCATGAACCATACCGATTTAAAGTATATGAAAACAGAACGTAATACACATCTATAGAATATTTGAAAATTAATAATGTTAAAATATAAGTTATAAATGTTGATTGAAAGAATAAAATGATGTTGGGCAGGCTACAAGAATTATCTATAACTCAAAACTGTCATTTTTACAAAGTAAAAAATAGTGCTTTGTGGAACAATGTGGCTTAATAGATTTCTATTTAAGTTTTTTTTTACTATACGTTGACTGTTTAACTGAACTAATTAAATTAGCCATATAAGTGATTGTAATAAGTCTCATTTTGATGATATGGTTTAAAATATTTTTAAAATTATTATTTTTTAAATAATTGAAAAAGTATTATATCTGAAGTATTTCTCCATATGTAATACTGCTCTACATATGAAATAAAGTCATATTAAATGAACATCTTTTATATTTCCAGTTTTTATACCACGTAAATATACTGTACTGTTGATCAATTCATATGAAATTTTAAGTTTGTGATAGTCCTATTCTATCTCTACACCTCTGAGTTTTGTAAATTACTATTTAGGGCCATCTCAATACTTCTGTTCTATTATTATTATTCTGTTATCATCTAAACCAAAATTTTATTTATAACTTTGTACCCCTCGATTTTAATAGAAAAATCTTTTCATGATTTTCAGTTATTACAAATTAATAAAGGGCTGTTGAAGAAGTTGCTTTGTCTAAATCATGTTATATGTCATTTTTAGGGAGTTGAGGAGGAATCTAAACATTGTGCTATTTTTTTATTATTTTCAATTGTTTATGGTCAAACGTATAAGGGATTAGAGGTAGGGAAGAGGGTTAAAGATGTTACTTCATATAGGTTGTGTCATATGTCCTTTTCAGAATTCTTAGAATTGATGAATCTTTAAATGGTATTATTACTTCCCATGCACAAGGTTCACGGTTTTTTAATTTCCTCTGGTTCTGTACTGTTTATCAATTCATATGAAAATCGCCTTCTTATTCAATTGTTGAAAACTCAAAGGGACTCAGCAGATGTCATACTGACCTATAAATTGTTGCATGGGCTGCGCGACTGCCCGGAATTGCTTTCTGTACTCAATTTTCATGTGCCACCAAGATCACTTCGAGAGCAAAGATGTTTTGAGCTTCGTCAGCATAGAACTGTGCATAGTCAATATGGTGGTATTAATAGAATAATGATGAACTGCAATTTGGCAAATATAGATTTATTTCATGTATCACTATATAGTTTAAAAAAATTCCCTTTATTTCCATTATATGTTTAATAAAACTCTAACCAAAACTGAGGAAAAATTCCAACAATGAAAAGTAGGAATTTTCGTAGGTATTTTAGTGATGAATTGAGACCTGATTATTAAGAACAAGTTGCCCTTAGGTTACATAGAATCAGGGTCTCAGATGATTTATGCTCAATTTAGAGATCTATGTGGCCTTTGTAAGGAACTTATGAAACGAGGTTATAAAAGATATATCTTATGATCATGTAGCATAATGTATCTGACGATCCTGAAAGCTTTTGGAGCTTTGTCAACAAACAGAAAAAAAATATTTGGTTGTGGCTGAATGAAATTCCTGACTCCCTTTTTCTTAATCTGATATATACACTATGTCATCCTTTATGTATAATATTTAATAAGTCCCTGGCAGAGGGTTACTTTTCAAGTGCATGGACTGAACTATATTACATCCTTCTTCAAGTCACCAAATAAGGACCATATTTAAAATTATAGAGCTATTGTGAGGTGATCTGCAATTCCTAAATTATTGGATTCATTAATTTATGATCAACTAAATCTGTAAGAAGTTTCTTGCTGAGTAGCAACATGGTTTTTCATGAGAAAATCAACTTCTACAAATTTAGTAGTCCTCAAGACTGTTGTATAAAATGCCATGGAGATGAGCTGTCAAGTAGATACTATTTATACAGACTTTGCAAAGGCATTTGACACAATTAATCACAGCTGCTATTGGCTAACATGTGAGCCACAGGATTTGATAATGCAACTACTAAGTGGTTCCAGAGCATGCTTATGGAACAAACTCAAGGTGAAAGTCGGTGGGTGTGATTCTAAACCTATTAATGTTTAGTCTGGAGTAGAGATGTAATGGGTACCCGGTCTATCTGGCCCAAACTGGGTACCTGATTTGGCCGGATACTTTATTACCCGGCCGGGTACCCTACCAAATTTTTGGAGCAAAATGAAATCAAAAAGTAGTATTTATTTCAAAATATGGTAAAATTTCGGTGCGCGGGCTTTTCAGAAAAGGGGAGGTTTTTTTTTAAATAGGCTTAAAATGGCCTAATTTAAAAAAACTTACGAGAAAAAATCGGGGGGAGGCCGTTTTTGCTAGCCTGAACTAACCTGAACTAAATAATTAGTAAGTACAAAATACATTAAATAATGAAAAAAAATGTCCTATCTTGAGGTGAAAAAAATGATATACATGCTATATTAGTGACTGGAGACCAAGTTACTTGAGGTTAGTTCAGGTTAGCAAAACGGCCTCCCCCGATTTTTTTTCGTAAATCTTTCCAAATTAGGCCATTTTAGGCCTATTCCAAAAAAAAAAACCTTCCTTTTTCTGAAAAGCCTGCATACCGAAATTTTACTCAAAATATTCGTAAGAGAAACATTTTAAACATATCAACAAACCTAAACTATTTATATTAGTACAAAACTGGCACAGAATATTTTAATATTTAAAATATAACAGATAACTGTTGATGACAATTGTTCCTTTTTTCTTCATATATATTTCCAATCTCAGAAAATAGCCTTTCACTGAATATTGAAGAAGCTGGTGCTGAAAGAAACTTAAGAGCAAGTTCTCCTAACCTAGAAAAATTCTTGAAATATATCACCACTTTTTAATCTAAATGGCAAACGATTCTTATCTCTTTTCCACGGAAGACTTTTTTTTATCTCTGGTTTGACCAGTATTAGAGAATACATTCCAAAATGTTTGCTTCTGTTTCTTACATTTGTTTTTTTTTTGTACTGCAAAGTATTTTAAAATACTAAGTGGAACATTGTCCGAAGAGTCTAACTCTGATACTGATACCACGTCATTGCTTGTGCTATTTTTTCTATTATTTTCAATTGTTTATGGTCAAACATATAAGAAGTTAGAGGTAGAGAAGAGGGTTAAAGATATTGCTCCATATAGGTTGTGTCATATGTCCTTTTAGAGTTCTTGGAATTGGGCAGACGCTGAAAAGGATGAAGGTCGATAAATTTTTTATTGTTTTAATAGTATTATGAGAACTTTTCCCGGTTTATAGTGGCAATAATTAATAAGCTTTAAGCATATTTATTTATTTTCTTACATATAAGGAGTGAGAAGGGTGGAGAGAATTGAAGGGGTTTGTTCGTATGTATTGTGTTATACCTCGTTTTCAAGGTTCTTGGGATCGATAAATTTAAAAATAATGTTATTTTATATTTTTTTAATTTTAATGAAAGCCTGTCCTCTGTTTAACTTTTTTTTTTATTAATATCTCATCGTTGGTGCATAAAATTTAAAATATCGAGTTGTAATAGTTTAACTTTTTTCTAACTGTTCTTTAGTGTGAGAAAGTCTAATTCCGATGTTAGCACGGTAAGTAGTGGATACACCACTCTGCCGACAATCACTAGTTTCATTTCAAAGGGTAAAGATCCTTCTCTAATCCTCTCAACCAGCAGCCTTCTAACCTCTTTTATATTCCGCTGTAAACAATCGAAAATAAAAAAAAATATATAAAAAGATTTACCCAGTACTTTCCTTGCATGCGCTCAATTCTAAAATAGACACTAAATTTAATTTTTACACATCAAAAAGTAAACTAATCCAAGCAGGGGGCTTCTAATAAAGTTTGAATTACTGAAAAATAATATAATTTTCAGATCTTCTACTTGAAAAACCCTGATATATACATATATTATGATATATACGCAACCACCCCTGTAGCCATTTCCTATGAATAATTATGGTGAAATTTCGCCTAAATCCCAAGAAAGAACCAGGAAAAATTCTCATTTTACTATTCAAACGATAAATTATTTAACTATCCCATTCCCTTTACCACCGCGCCCTCCCCCAAATATACACAAAATTTTTAGATTTCTCGAGTCGAAAATGGCGTCTAACATGATGTATATGAAGGCAACCCACTAACCCCTATACCAACCTTTTTTACCCCTTACATGTTTTACAATTTTATATTATAAATATTTATGCCTTAAATTTTGAAGATCGGATGAAAGGTGGCATTGGAGGACACAATAATTTTCAGTGATTTTTGCCTTGTATATAACATTTTTAAAGGACTATTCGATTGTCCATTTTTTGCTCCACCAATTCAGAATGTCTACTCAGAAAAAATATCCCATTCACATCCACTAGTTCTTTTGATTTATTTTATATATGTTTTGAAATGTATCTAACTAAGCTCATTTTCTTACTTCCTTTTGATTATTGTTATCAATTATATTTTTCCTTCACTATTAAATAAATAAAAATTTGAAGTATTGAGACCATGGACATTTGTATTTAAGAAAAATACCATTTTACAATGCCGTATACAGAAAATCACAGGGAAGATGTTCATTGTAACTATAATTTGGCAGGATTAATAATACCAATCAAAATAGACAATTAATTCTGCCAAATTCTAGTTTCTATAATCAACTTCCCTGCTCTCTGTGCAAACGGCCGTATTATAATTTTTAGATTTTTTTACTTCTACAACCCTAAGTACTATTATGAAGACTCAATAAAATGTACGATTAAGGGGTGAAATCGGAAGTGAAATGTCAAATGAAAGCACACCTTTCTTTGTATTATTCTCAAAGAAAATTGCCAAAAATCGTTGTCCCCCCACCGTATCTTGAAAAATAATAATAATAAATAAAAATAAAAATATTTTAAAAAATTATGAAGTAGGCTAGGTAGTGTAAATTGAGCGAAAATTATCACAATGGCATTAAGTTTGGTAATTTATCCGTTATAAAAACAAAAAGCTATGAAAACAATGTTCCTTGACAAATGGTGGTTTTGTTACTATACATTTCAGTACGCTCGGTAGTAAATATTTTTTCTACTACTAGATTCTAGATTGAGCTAGATTGATTTGTTGCCTATTAGGTAGCTAAGATGCTATAACTATTATACATTATTGACTAAGAAAAAACGTGAAAATACATATTGGATCTTAAGATATATACATGTTAGGGACCTAATTAACTTAGCCTAGGTAAGGATTATATTTTATGTTAAAAGCAATCACCGTATTGAATACTCATTGCGCAAGTCCGACTTACACTTGGACGGTTTTATATAAGTGAACCGGGGGAAGGGGCGGTCTTCATGGATGATAGAGAGAGATTGGTGAGAGATAAACACCAGTGTCACGATTAAAGTTGTTGGAATGTTTAGATATTTCGATAGACTCCCGAATTTTCCTAAGATAGAAAAAGGAATTTGTTACAAGAATCTGATGTCTCGTTACATGCTAGTGTTCTACAAGTACTGACGTAGAAATGTTAACAAAGATGTACTGCTCTTTGTTCTTTAATTCGAGCACATATTTTACTGCTCGTTTTGCTGATATAGGTTTTACTTGACTTTGACAGATTTATTATCTTGCAACAATTTAGGACATGGAGAGAGTCATGTTATTATTTTATGTTTCTGTAGAAGTTTCAAAATGCGATTTGTGATACTCTTAACATATGGAAAGACTACAATCCCAAAAATATCGATGTGAAGAGTTTTAGTCAAGAGCTGTCTGTTTTGCCTGTGGACGGTTCTAAGGATAAAACCAGGTTCTTGACAAGAGAATACATTGAAGACCCAATGGTACTGACATGAGAAATCAAGAAGAAAAAAACCTATAAGTTCTGTAACCTATAGAAGTTTCTTGTCAAAATTAATGTGCCTTTATGGAGAGGATATCTAATTAATATACAGAAAGCTAGAAGACCATCGTTTGAAATTAGTAAAACTGCTTTGCACACTCACCCTTCTCACACGATGTAGACACAATATCATCCCCCAATTTTGTGAAATCTCCCACCATATCGACAGAATCTACAAACGCACAAATTTCGCTCACGAAGATATTGACCGCCTGAATATATATGTTCATCTGGAAGTATCGTCTACTTTATCTTTCTTCAACTAGTATACCCTCGATAATGTGACAAATATCACCTTCACTCAACGATAACTTCAGAAGTATCAGAAATTACTGTTGTGTCGTCTCAGGCCCCCAATTACAGTCAAGGCGACTTTCAAGCAAAGTTATCAACCTTTCATCACATCCTCTTCGTATTGGCTCCCCACAAAATTTCAAGGAAAGGCATCATTTCTAATGTAGAAAGTGTTCTCATCAAGTTTCTTTCACACACTGCAAATCAAGTTCTCTTCGAAACAACCAAATTCTAAAAAAAGGCTGACATCCGCCACAAACATATAAAAATCAGAGTCACTGGCATTGAAGTTCCGCAATTTGATCATTTTGAAAGCTGATAAAGACACTTCTACTGTTGTCATGGATTTAACAGAATATCGTAGCCAAATTCAAAAAGTCTCTCAGACAGCTCACACCGACCCTTAAAGAAAGATCCAACCCATTCACTAGGTTGTTCAGTCACAGCCGCATTTAGGATGTCTTTTCTTATAGAGGACAAAAAAAAGCATTACACCAAAGACTCCAAAATACTGTGCCTCTGTAGACATATCGACCTTTAAAGAAAGCTCTAACACCTTCACTAGAACATTCAATCAAAGCCGCAATTAAGTTACCGTCTCTCGTAGAAGACTCCAAAACTCCTCATCTTTATGATCTTCCCAAAGTTCACATACCAAACCACCTCTGTATCATTGGCTCTCCAACGTATTCTCTGGCCAAGTACCTGGTTTCTGTCTTAAAATCTTTCACTGGGAAGACAGATAGTTTTGTCTTAAACTCTCATCTTGTACGACAACTCAAAAAAATCAGACTCGATCTCAACAGTATTTTAGTCAGCTTCGATGTCGAATAGCTCTTCGCCAAAGTTCCCATTCCCGATCTCCTAACTCTGATATACCCATGATTTGTTCCTATTCAATGGTGAAATGTGCCAGATATTTGTGCGAATGTCTTTCGAGAGTTACTGCAAACATATTTATGGAAAACTTCGAAAAACAAGCCATCGACACTTCTCATCCTAAACCAAAATGTGGAAACGTTACATTTTCGTAGTTTGGCTGTACGGTCAACAATCTCAAAAAGTTTTTTCAGTCATCTCATCTCTTTACGACCAACTATCCACTTCACCTTTGATATTGGAAATAACAATACTTTCCCTTTCTTGTTAATAGAAAGCCAGATATGACTTTAGTCCACTCAGTATATAGAGAACCCACCCGCAAGGATAGCTATTTTTTCTTGTTTTTCATAAAGCTATATCACTTTCTCCGTCGCAATTTGTTGAATCAGAACTAAAACACCTTATTTTTATTCTTAAATCAAAGAATTTCCAGTACAGAGATATAATACGTTCCATTCAAAAACATACGTTTCCTCAAGTATCTCAGACTAAAACTCAAGTCTCTTGGGACTAATGTTTTTTGATACATCAAGAATGTCACAGATCGCATTTCGAAAACTCTACAGAAGACAAAGTCATACGATTCTCTACGTGCGTTAAACTCTCACAATGTTTCATTTCTGTCAACGATAAGATTCCCCTTGAAAATTTAGGAGTCTACAGTATCCCATGTGGCAGTAGTAAAACCTATATAGCTGAAACGAACGAAAAAATATGTATTAGATTTAAAGAACATCAAATAGCAGTACCGCTTCATAACACTTCCACTTCATCTTTTGTAGAACACCAGCATGTAACAGAACACCATCAAAGATCCTTGCAACAAATTACTTCTTCTGTTCGTGAGAAAATAAAAAAATTTTAGGAGGTAATTTATCCATAATTAGAATACTACGTTTAGAGAGAAGTAAGATTTAAAATTCCATACATTTGTTTTTGAGTTTGTAAGGGGTTGCTTATACTACGTTTAGGGAGAAGTAAAACAGATTTAAAATTCCATACATTTGTTTTTGAGTTTATGCTAGGATTTTTAACGTTAGATAACATTCCTGAAATAATTTCTTTACAGGGAATGTAATACAATTAGTATTGTGAATTCTCAATTCTTTTATTTTATGACATGAGGTTATGTGTTAGAGTAAAACTAGTGTATTTAATAACGCAGGGAAATAAACCAGTTAAACAGTTTACCAAATAAATAATGTGTAAAAATTAATGATTTTTGATTTGACGATATTTAATAGTATCTCAAATTTCGAAAATATAATTTATAATTTTGATGTCAAAATGAATGTACAGAAAAAATTGGTTCTCCTCTTGTAAACAGAGCTCTAAAATAAGCACCGAATCTGAATTTATCACACTTAATCCCAACACTACAACTGAGTATTTTAAACAGACGCTACAATATAGTCAGTTATTAATAAAAAAACCAGCTCAATCTAAGAAGCAGAGGTAAGCATCTTGAATGTTCTTGTTCTTAGAAATGACTAATTAAATAAATTAGGTAAATTTAATTATTAATTTTAATAATTATCCTATTAACAACTTACATTATTTATTTTTAGATATTGTTCTAAGGGATTTCCTATATTCCCTACATGCATTCATTCAAAAGGAGCATTTTTATGCCGAACCAGGATATACAACGATTTCAGCAACGATTCTACGAAAACACTGAAAAAGTTAGTCAAGATAATTTCCTGCTCATGCATGTATCCATGCAACGAATCAAAAGATGACGTCCGAAAAACATTGAGAAATCAAGAGCAAGATATGTGTGCAAAGTATTTCATTCTCAACCAAAAAAAAAAAAACGAGGGTTCTGGTGTGTCTGAATTCTTTTCTAAAATGTTTAACACAAATTACAATTTGGGATTTGGAACACCTCATTCTCAACTCAATGTTTGCTCAACTTGTCTGGAATTGTGTGAACGAATTGAAGTTTGCTAAAACGAGCAACAGAAAATTACTTTGATGACCATAAAGAGCTTAAGCTTACCATACATCACCCTAAGCTTAGAGCAAAACATTCTTTGAATTGCGTCAAGAAGATAGAGAAATACTTGTTGGTTCTTAGCTTTGACTGCCAAAAAAACCAACCCCTGCCAAAACTTCCAGACCAGGAGACATGTTACAGCAGGCAGATTTATTAAATAATTTTACTGTTGTGGGACATTCAAGATCAAAAATAGGCCCTCAAAACCTAACGGCAGAAAACGAATTCCCAAAAGGAGCTAATGAAACACCATGCATATTTCATTATTTGAGCAATTCAAATTTAACCCCTTATTGTATCATTAGGCTAGACTGTGATGATTGTGGGGGGCAAAACAAAAATACTATTTGAATAAGCATGCTAAGCTACTAATTTTTAAATGCTCCTAGTAATATAAAAGAGGTGCAAATCGTTTTCCCTGTTACAGGACATAGCTTTATTCCACCGAATCGTATATTTGGCAATATTGAAAAAAAAAATTAAAAAAAAATATAATTTCGCCTAAGGAATCGATATTATTAAAAATTATTCAACTGTCAAAATAGTCAGTCAAGATTTGGAACTTAAAGGGGGCAGCCGAAGAGATAATCAAGTCAGCAGGCTCGTGGAACTTTGGAATGCAGGCTTGTAAAAGCGTATTTTACAAAAAAATCAATTTTTGTCCGGGGAGAGACAACTCACAGAACCGACATGGGCACTGCTAAATCTATTGTTAAACGGAATTACCGGTTACATCAACTTCAATCACAAATAATTCAAAAGGGGAATACAATTAAACAGAAAAAAAAAAGATAATGTTGAAACATTATTAAAAAGCATTATGGGAACGGATAGAGATCTTTAAGCATGTGATTGACAATGTTGAGATTAACCTGGTCGTTCAAGCGGAAGAGGAAAACCTGTGCCAGCCGTTGGAGGATAACCACTTTTTAATGTCTAATTTTAATAAAGTAAAATTTTTTAAATACAAAACCGTATAAAAATACATGTTTACTTTTAAAATAAAAATAGTTT
The DNA here is from genome assembly GCA_019049505.1 of Pachyrhynchus sulphureomaculatus. Classification (NCBI taxonomy): domain Eukaryota; kingdom Metazoa; phylum Arthropoda; class Insecta; order Coleoptera; family Curculionidae; genus Pachyrhynchus; species Pachyrhynchus sulphureomaculatus. The sequence continues at coordinate 86,929,477 of CM032449.1, read as the reverse complement.
GTTATGAAGTATGACATAATTATTTTTTATCCATCCATATTATTCTATATTAATATTTTAATCTTCGATAAGAATTCGGAGAGTAAGAGTTTGAGGTAATGATAGTGAGATATACCAGCAATCTAACAAATTCAGAGCAAAACTTACATTCTCCTTTTCATTCAGTTTCAAAACTAGCATTCGCCATTTTTCAAATGCAAAACTAACAATCTCCGACATTTAGAGCTTCGAAATTTAAATTTGGCATGAAGCTATTTCCTTTTTTTATTCAGAACGCTTCATGATAGCCATTACAAACAATTAGAAAAGAAAAATTAAAAAATTGTATGTTTGTTTGACTTCAGGGAGTTTTTTGCAATCTACCAAATCTGCAATAATGTAAGTTCTTAAATTAGACCCTTTATATGTTGCACTACTTATATTTAAAATTATGATTAAATTTGCACATGACATTGCGAGTTTTCATCGAAATGAATGGACAGCGCCTTTGCCTGGTCCTGCTATACTCTTTATATTTTTTTGTTTGATTCTGTTTAACAAAATCTTTTATGATTTTAGGAGTATGAAATTTTAGGTTTTTATAATTTTAACCAATTAATTTATTCTAGATATGCCTTGATGTGAGAGACAAAGGTAACCAACTAGATCATTTTAATGAAGTGTATGACCTGCCAAATCAGACAATTTTGAGAGAAGATTGCACCAACTTTGTGTCAAAGCTTGGAAATGATGAAGAAGATAAGATTCAGGTCATCTCAGATTTGGAATCCATTATTACTTTTTATTGTAAAAGTAGAAATGTTACATATTCACGTAATAATGGATGGATTGAATTACTTTTACCTCTTTTAACATTAAAAGTTCCCAAATCTACTACTTACAATCTGTTTGAAGCTATAAGAGACACTTTTATCCCACAAAGCTGTGAAAAAGATGGAAATGCTTTTCATATTTTAAGACTTTTATTACTTTATCATGATCCTGAATTATGTTCCTTTTTGGATACCAAACGGATAATACCAGAGAATTATTGTTTATCTTGGTTTCAATCGCTGTTTGCTGCAACGTGCAATTTGGAAGTAGTAATAAATATGTGGGATTATTATTTTCAACAATCTGATCCGTTTTTTATTTTCTTTTTATCCCTCATAATGGTGGTAAATGCCAGAGAGCAAGTATTATCAATGAAAAATGATAGTAGAGAAAAAATTATTACCAGTTTGTCAAATATGCCTTGTGGTTTGGAAGCCGATGACGTAGCTGATTTTTGTTCCTTGGCGCAGTATTATGCATTAAAAACCCCTATATCCTTCAGAAATGATCTTATGCAGTCAATATATAATGGTAAAAAATTAAAATAAACATTTTAAGGTGCCATTAAATAAAAAATTTAAATTTTAGGTAGAACTGAAAGTCCAGTATCAGTTTCTCAAGCCTTATGTTTACCGGTCTCAGTTGACGAACTTGTTAAAAATATAGCTAAAGAATCTACGAATATTGATGCAGTAAGGTATGTTTTTGTAATCCTAATGTTATGAAGTTTTTTTTTAAATATGTAGAATTGAGGTCTACAAAAATATCTAGAAGCTGTTTATTTAAAAAACTTAGTTCAAATAATATTAAAAAAAGATTGAAACATGTGGCATGTTTTCAAGAGTAACCATTTTATAAACGGTGATAAAAGTTCTGTAACATACCAGTCTTTATAAGAAGAATAAGGAGGTCATGGAGTGTCACAGAGAATAGCTAAAAAATTTTCTAAGAATCAGTACCTCATCCTTCATAGATAGACACCATTAATCTACATTAAATGTGTGGTAAAAAGGTTTCATTGCAAACAAGTGAATTCATTCATATTGTTAATTGATGGTTAGTTGTTTTATTGAATCTCTGAAAATAAAATAGATACGAAATAATTAAAATGACTAACTAATATTCCAAATCATATCAATAATTTCTGGAACAAATTACATTTCTGTATAAAAAAAAAACCAAACTACTACGTTCAAAAAGTGAGTGCACTTATCCCAACGTTTCTTCCAGTGTTCAAAGCATTAATTGTACTCAATTTCTGGTATTGCCGTCAAATTCCGCACAAAGCTCAACCTGCTCCCATGTTTGGGGCTCTACTCCCAAACAATGTTCAGGGCTCCATTCCCAAAAAATGTTTGGAACTCTTTTCTCAAACATGCACTGCATTTCTTGGATTCTGTTCAGAAGAAAGCTGTTCGCTTAATTACAGACCTAGAACGTACCAGCAACCCTGATTCCTTGGAACATCAAAGAACAGTTGGCGACTTGAGTCTATTCTGCTAGTATTTTCATGGAAAGTCTTCGATGGATGTAGCCCGCTTAATTACTTCTACGTGCTGAACATACACGTCTCACTAATACATCATCTGTATTAGGTTCAGCTTGTCACTCCTCATACAACCCTTCTCAAAAAAATTTTATATAGAGAACCCCATCCCTTTGGAATGATTTTCCCAGGACTGTGTACAGCGACCAAAGTGAGTCACTTTCTCCGCACCCGCGTTGCTCCTGTAGAGCTTTAGGGATTTCCCTGCAACACGTTTATTATGGCCATAAGAAAAAAAGTACTCAACAAACTCTTTTTTATTTGTTCGATATTGTGTGACCAATACACACACATGATTGTAGCTCCGAAAACGGATTCTTTAACCATGTGAAAAGAAAAAAATCAGATGTTGCCAGTTCTAGTGAACATGATGCTGGAAGAACAATATTTGTTTTTTTTTTTGAAAAATTAGCAAATAAATATGCCAGGATGTAATTGTGCATTATCCTTAAGCAAAAACCAGGAGCTGTTTTGCCACAATTCTGGACATTTTCTACAAATAGATTCACATAAATAACGCTTAAATAGTATTCCTTATTAACTATTTGGCTAGTTGGAAGGAACTCTTTCTGGACAATACCGTAGTAATCGAAGAAAACAGTTAACAGGACCTTGAATTTTAATTGGCTTTGACGTAATCTTTAACACGATTCTCGCTTTATTGTTGAGCCTTTTCCAGGCCATAAGCATAGATTTATCTCTCATTACCAGTAATTAAATATTTCAGACTGTCATCACATACAGAAAGTATCTCTTCAGCTACCTTAGCACGACGCGTTTCAAAAAAAAAGAAATTAGTATTTTTGGAATATGTCGACAAGACACACGAATCAAGTTCAGATCGTTCTGATATTGATAATCCAGTAAGGTCTACTGCAAATTCCTGTTTAACAGATGTGACCATATTAGAAAATCGCAGTAACAAATTTTTCACAACTACAAAACGCTATAATTTATAACCTAAAAAGCAAATGATGAAATGTCTGACAGATATTAACAACCTAAACACAATCCAGTTTTATGGATATGCGAGGTCGCGTTTTTGAAAAACAAAGTATCATTACTCTTTGAACATAGTAGTATTAGAAATAATGCATACTTTCTAACTATTTTTTTTTTTTGTATTTCATAACATGAAGCAGTGAATGTTTACATTTTTGTCGTTTTTTTTTTACTTTAATTTATTAGTGTTTCTCTAAGATTTAAAGTATGACTATTTCACGGACTTAAATTTGTAACATCCCTGTACATTGTCATGGGGTGAATTACTCGTTAGCAGACTGTTGTCTTCCTTTTACTTCTTCATTCATAAAAGTTATTGTTTTATGTTGTGTGTTTTATGTGTAGGTTCTTTCTGGTTGATTGCCGCCCTGTTGAACATTACAACGCTGGCCATTTACCTACAGCATTTCATTTGGATTGTAATCTCATGCTGCAAGAACCAACTGCATTTGCAACTGCAGTACAAGGATTATTAAGTGCTCAGAAGCAAGCTTTAGCACATAATTCCAGTGCAGGTGAATGTTAACAATTTTTTTCTATGATTGTTCAGTACATTTGACATTATTTAATTAATCATAATTTGAAGGTAATAAACAACGACTTATTGCTCAGCAGTTTTATCCACCGATCACAAAACTACATTCAAAACAAAAAAATGTTATCGAGGCTATTTGTTCTAATGCGATAATTTGTGTAAATAAATATGAAAGAGAAAACGACACATTACTGAGGTTTATCGAATTCTATCTGCAAACTCCAGACATTAGCAAGAAAATTAAATTACAATAAATTAAAAATTATGCGTCGATCGATATGTATCATATTATTCTGTAGGTTTATAACTTTTCATTATTAAAATTAATTAAATAACATTTTTTAGGTGGGGAGCATTTATGCTTTTTAGGATCAGGACGCAATGAAGAAGACCAATACACACACATGATTGTAGCTTCTTTTCTGCAAAAGCACACACAGTATGTGTCTTTATTAACTGGAGGCTACTTGGCATTACATGATTACTTTTCTGATAATTTAACCTATTTACAAGATCACAATCCGAGGCAGTGCATCGTTTGCGCTCCAGACATAATTGCGAAAATTCAAAGCCCAAATAGTACTAAAACTGGACAGTCTGGAGATTTATTTGGTAAAAAATTATTACTATTTAATACTTTCTTTTGGAAATGTTGCTTAACCAACTTGAATGTTCACTCTGTTTAAGTTATATCTTACATAAATTATCGGCTAGTTTAAAAAGAAGCAAAACGTAACTTGCAAAGAATAATTTTTCAGTTTTTAGAAAAAATAATATTTAAAAGGAAAGTTACATAAACTTTTTTTTCTTTAAATATACCACTATGAATATTTCAAAAGGGGGCAAAAATTAACCGAAATAATACCGTTTTTCTTTTAAAGTTATAATATTCTCAGAAATTCAAATTTCAGAAGAGAACATTTTAATATTTTCTTTAATCTTTTTTTAAATTTTAGTTACAAATTTTTGTGTGTGTTGACTTGTTTAGACACAAGAATATAAAGTCAAAATTCCCTTGCCAAAAGGAAGGATTATATTCGTGAAAAAATCACAGTCTCAGATTTATGCATATCTGCACGTTTTAGGATCCCTAGATCACAACAATCGTAATCTCCCATTTTTATCGCTTTGCCTGTCTGCGTATTGATACGATAACTCTCGAACATATAATACTTGCGACAGGAATGGAATCTATGGACGAACTTATTCTAGGGGAGGAGGTGAAAAGGGTTTGGTGGATAAATATTAGTGATTTTCAACAACATGAACATTTTTTTTGGTTTTTGGCTGAGATAATGGATAATTTTTATTAATAATTATTTATAGTTAAACAGGTCAGGGGTTAATCGGATGGGGAGGGTGTTAAAAGAGTTATTGCGTATATATCGTGTTATATGTGATTTTCAGGATTGTTGGAATTGAGGAAAATGTTATTTTGTCAAATAGTACGTTGAGGGAAATATGTTTCAGTTGTAAATATCTCTGAAGCCCATTCTCTCTCTACTCAACTTATTTTTTCTTATTAATATCTTACTATAATTTTTTCAATGTGAACTTCACTTATGGGTATAATATTTTTAACCCATTTTACTTCAATCGCTGATGGATATATACCGTTCGAGGTTCTTTAGATCACAAAAAACAATTATTTAGAACTTCCGTCGGTTTCTTCATCTCTTGTTATGTTTCCGGATAACTACCGAACGAAAAGAGATTTTGAGTTAAAATTTGGTACATTTTAGCACGCTTTAATGAAAGAGTGATCATCGATAAAATTTATCGATCCAATCTTAAGAGTGATAAGTTAGAAAAAAACATTTTTTAAACGTTATTATTTTCAATCTCGCATATAAGCGATGTGGCGGATTTGCGACGTAGATATAGGTAGCAATATTTTGTGAATAATGTCTCACCATAAGATTTCATTTCCTTTTTCAAAATGTCGGGTAATAATGCTTAAATTATTCTTTAGTCTGATAAAGTCAAATTTAGTGTTTATTTTAGAATTATTTGTATATATTTGTAACAAAATTTCAGTAAATATTACTTAAATAGTGTTTAATTCGTAACATTCATATGTCAAAAATTAAGATGATTTTATGGTATGTTTGATGAAGGCATGATTTTAAAAGCAAAACATATCTTTAACATGAAAAGGTGTAGTTAAATAAATTCATTACAAAAATGGCGGAATTTCGATTAAATGTTTAATGTGAATATTGAGAATAAAATCAAATAAATTGAAAATATGTAGCTAATAGCAATTATAATTCTTACAAAAATAGTCTGTTCTCTAAAAAATCTATGAAAAATTTCATATATGAAAATTATGACACGACCGACATTGAACAGTTATTTTATTTTTACTGCATACGTTTATATATGGTTTTTAATAAAAGCATTATCTTCTTGCCGTTTCTTGTTATTTTATGTTGTGCGCGCTTTAAATTTTTGGTGTCTAAGAAACATATTTGTTTAGAAATCGTGGTTCTTAGGATTACACCGTGTCAAATTGGAGTAACTTTTCCCCGTTTCATCTACCCTTAGACGTTCGTTTATCCTCTTTAAAAACCTGGCTATAAATTTTATCTACTACTACAGACCAAATAACCAAATTACTTAAGAAAAGTCAACATTCACACAATCTTCAACTCCAACGAAAGTTGGACAGTGTTGAGATCACCATGAGGCACAATTCGTTTATAAACAGAAGATGTCTATAAAATTCCGCCAAAATCATAAATGAAAATTCTTGTTAATTAAAAAAAAATTTTGAGGTGTGTCCATCATTGGTAGGGATTGCAATCCAGCAGTGTTTTCAATCCCGCGGGATGATTGCTGGATTGGTGCTAATCCCGCGGGATCCCACGTAGGTTTTACATTTTATGATATTCAATAAATAAAACTTTTATCTTTATTTATCTATTCTATATCTAAAATTTGTCTATAATCAAACCAAGTTTAATAAAAAGTACAAAAATCAACAATTGGTAATACTCTAGTTAACAAAATTATTTTATAGTTTGGCTTCTTATTATTCAACTGCACAAACAACACAACATATACCTATATAATAATTATGACTTTGTTAGCTTTTTAAATGCTAGAAACTTTGGGCGGATTAACTTATTTAATTTTTTATATATCTAATATTATCAAGTTAGGATTATCTTATCTAGCTTGTCTACCTGATAATTATAATCAATCTTAATAGTTACTAAAGTAAATCACAATTATCGTATTAATTTTTATGTAAGTTGGATTTGGATAACGAAGCAGTCTTTTCAATCTTCATATTCTCCATATTATAGTATTAAGTAATTTAACATCAAATTTAAAAATAATTATAAAAGTATTTTAAATAATTAAGTTACTTCTCTTTTTGGAAAAATGATCTTAAAAAACAAATAGCATCAATTGTGTTATCTTCCAACCTACTTCTTATAGAACTACATATGTAGCCAGGAGCCGAAAACGCTTTTTTTTGCCTCTGCACTTGTTGGTTTGAGCGTCAATAAATAGTCGTGCATCAAAGTCAAGTATTTCCCTTTTACTCCATCAGTTTCGTATGCCGTCATTTCTTTTTTTATTACTTTTTCAAAATCTTTCTCTTTTCTAGTTCTTGTCTGTTTAGTGTAGTCTTAATTGTCTTGCTTTATCTGCATTTCTAGTTCCTCTTGTAACGTCAAATTATTTAGCAAAAAGTTTTGGCTGTCATTTGCAGCCGCTACAAGTTCTACATTTTCGACATCATCTTTAATAACTCTACATTAAACATTTGTCATTTCTTGACGTATCTTATTCTTTTTCGGCATCGTAAACGTATGATCAGGTGTCTTCTACTCTTGATCATATTTTTTTGGATTCTGTAAGTAAACCAACATCCCTGTAACTTCAGTGCGCTTTTCTTTCACTCTTACACGAAGCGCCTCGGATAGTTCAGCGCTTAAATCTGTGTCTTGATTCTTCAACTTGTCTAAAATAAATCGAAAAATTGTGTCTGCATAATACTTCGACGCCTAATTTAAAGGGCTGCAAGCTGTCAATTAATTATTTGATTTTATACCATTCTTCATCTGTTAATTTTATGTCAGATGCTATGTCGATGAGAGCTTTCTCAATACACACTTTAAGACTGTGAAATTTATCTAATATAGCAAGCAAGCTGTTCCAACGAGTGCGGCAATCTAGAATTAAGCTCAATTCTTCTTTTACATATTTCTGTAAATACATGTCTTCTTTGGCCGGTGAACCTCTGGAAATCCTTACAACTTTTCGCACTTTTTTAAAAAGATCATTGTAGCCGGGAATCACTTCAGCGGGTTGGCGTTCAATAGTTACCGTCAAAGTTTGTTCTTCATTTATCTCTTCCGTTCTGTATCTTCGTCGTCATCTATATTCAAATCAGGCAACGTTTTTTCTGTGAATTCTACTTTTCTTTCGATTTTTTTGTATAAAATATCGACCACAGCCAACTGTATACCGTGTGCGAAACACACCAACTTTAACCATGGCACTTGCGCCGTCAATTGTCATGCCGATAATATCGGTTTCAAAATCAAGACCAAAACTCGTCAAGCGTTCTTTGACCAATCTGATGCAGTGTTCCGCAGTACATGAACCACGTATTCGAATCAAACCAAGATTAAAATGGGTGTCTTTGTGATGAACATTCACGTTCAAATATCGGTGATCCACTCATCAACAGTCAGCAAACTGTTTGTGATTGTTTCTTGGGATGTGTAAATTCAATAATCATATCAGCTTTAACGGTATTTGAAAAATTTATGACTGTAGATCTAATTGTGTTAGGAGAATTTGGAAGTTAAAACCCACTTTTGAAAACAAATATCTTAAATTTGAAGACGTAGAAAACGAATTGAGGCTGAAACCATTCTTGCAAACAATTCTGGAAACGATTTTTTCCATCAAATTTTCCTTTATAAAATAGCCGGCTATAATTTTACTTTTCTTTTTGGGTTTTTCATCCTCAGTAACATAAATTTTTGACGTGGAAGCTTTGGGAACTAAATCTGTATTTCGACATAATTGACATATTTCTATGCAGTGTTTTGTTTTTAAATACGTTTTTAAGCCAGTGGTAGAACGTTGACTAATTTTCAACAAATTAGAACATATTAGGCATTTTGCATTCTCATTCCCTTCAGAGTTTTTGAAATCATGCCATCAACTTTTTTCATTATTCTCACCAATATTCTCCTGATGTAGTTTTGAAAGAGGCATACTTGAATAATACCTGCAAAGCAATTTCATACTCTGTAGTTAGTTGGAAATCGAAAAAAAAGGTTAGGTTTTGTACTCGAATTAAGGTAATATACCCTACGTGAATAGCTAAGAAAATTATTCTAAAAATGTACCACAAGTCCACAACAAAATAGAAACGGCGATGCGGCGCGGAGCGGGCTGTGCATACATGCGAGCGAGGTGCAAAGCGACGGAACGACAACGTCGCGCTAAGCGATTGAAAGGGCGGCAGATTTGACGGAATTTCGCCCGATTCGTCGACGAGTTCAGGACCTTGCGGATCCACGCGCGGATCCGCAAAGCTAGTGCAGGATCCGCCAGGCCTTCAAATTATGCTGGATCCGCGGCATTGCGGGATCCGACTTGGCTGGATTGCATCCCTAATCATTGGTCGAAATTGAACTTTGTACTGAGTTAACAGTTTCTGTACATGCAACATGTTCATACCAAGACATATTTGTTCCCAAGTTGTTGCCGAACAAATCGAGTGGCGATGCAAGAGGAATGTAGTGTCCCGCCATAAATAAAACCTTTCGGACATACCATAAGAGCGTAGCTTAACCAACAATCCATTATGCCAGCCGCGGTCGAATGCCTTAGATATATCAAATGCAACCGCTCGAGTGTTCAATTGCGTTTTTCCAAATATGTGTTACGTAAGTTAGAAGATCTCCTGTTGATGTATGTTTACCTGTGTGATATATAAGTTAGAAAATCTGTTGATCTTTACTTACCAAAACCATATTGAATCCTATATATATATATATATATATATATATATATATATATATATATATATATATATATATATATATATATATATATACGAGGCTGGTTTGAAAAGTCCGTGCAAAAATATAAACTACTTATGTGTTTGGGGTAAACCTTTTTTATTTTTCGACATAGTCTCCTTTTAGGCTTATACACTTCGTCCAACGATGTTCTAGTTTGTTGATCCCTTCCGAATAATAAGATTTGTCCAAGTCTGCAAAATATCCATTAGTGTCTGCAATCACCTCCTCGTTTGAATAAAATCTTTGTCCCGCCAGCGATTTCTTCAAATTGGGGAACAAATAGTAGTCCGAGGGAGCCAAGTCTGGAGAATAGGGGGGATGTGAAACGAGTTGGAATCCTATTTCCATTAATTTTGCGACCACAACTGCTGAGGTGTGTGCTGGTGCGTTGTCGTGATGGAAAAGGACTTTCTTGTGGGCCAATCGCGGGCGTTTTTCTTGCAGCTCGGTTTTCAAACGGTCCAATAACGATGAATAATATTCACCTGTAATAGTTTTACCCTTTTCCAGATAGTCGATGAGGATTATCCCTTGAGAATCCCAAAAGACAGTCGCCATAACCTTTCCGGCCGAAGGAACGGTGTTCGCCTTTTTTGGTGCAGATTCCCCCTTGGTAACCAATTGTTTAGATTGTTGTTTGGTCTCAGGAGTATAGTAATGTATCCATGTTTCATCCACAGTGACGAAACGACGCTTAAAGTCCTCCGGATTCTTCTGGAACAGCTGCAAACCATCCTTGCAACACTTCACACGATTCCGTTTTTGGTCAAGCGTGAGCAATCGTGGCACCCATCTTGCGGATCGCTTTCTCATGTCCAAATGTTTATGCAAAATATTATGTACCCGTTCAGTCGAGATGCCCACAGCACTAGCAATCTCACGCACCTTAACTCTTCTGTCATCCATCACCATATCATGGATTTGATCAATGATTTCTGGAGTCGTAACCTCCACAGGCCGTCCAGAACGTTCAGCGTCACTTGTGCCCATATGGCCAGTCCGAAAAATTTTGAAACCACTTATAAACTGTTCTAATCGAAGGTGCAGAGTCACCATAATGTTTATCAAGCTTCTCTTTAGTCTCCTGAGGCGTTTTGCCTTTCATAAAGTAATGTTTAATCACCACACGAAATTCTTTTTCGTCCATTTCTTGAAAATCACTCGACTTCCTTGATTCACACGAATGCCAAACACAAAGAAATAGACCAGTATGGCTGAAACTTGGTGTGCGTTCATTCAAGAGATACTACTAACTAAACATGACCTCGATACGCGCCGGTGGTGCCATCTCTCGGACTTTGCACGGACTTTTCAAACCAGCCTCGTATATATATATATATATATATATATATATATATATATATATATATATATATATATATATATATATATATATATATACATATACATATACATTACATATACATATACATATACATATACATATACATATACATATACATATACATATACATATACATATACATATACATATACATATACATTTACAACAATGCGAGTGGTCGTTAGTTGTTTACAAAGGTCTTACATTTTTTGGATCAGTCGACAGTAGAATCTGAAGCAAAGAATTTAACTAACAGGTTGGCTTTCTCAACAGGTGTTGTTACAATAGTATTGTCTGGCCGTGTGAGTAGTGGATTAAGTGAAATTTTAACTAATAGCCTTAGTGACCGACCAAAAGGACGTGGAATTGTTGGGGCAGCCCAGAAGTTTGTATTTAATTTTTTAATGGTGTACCGTCTTGGTTTCGTCGATAATTTCTTTGCATCTGTTCCTGGTACAAACGAAGAGGTTACGAGGTTTAGGATTTTCACGCCATTGTTGGTAGGCAAGATTTTTAGATGCAACAGCTTCTTTGCATTTTCGGTCGAACCAAGGATCTATTTTTTTGATTCTGGGAGCTGCATGATGCTCTTCGTTTCCTACATGAAATCCGGGGACATCGGCACAGCCATGAAATGTTAAGCAACTTCACGCAGCCTGAGCCGATGCGATGGAATCATATTGGGCGATGCCTGGTGGGATCTGGGCATCTACCCTCTGGTTTATTATTTTAGTCGCCTTCTTGAACAGGCTTAACACACCGGGTCTGGTATCCTGTCCTGCAACCCCACGGGGGGGATTTTATTAAATATTAATATATATTCGGTATTTTGTCTTTATTTAAGGTAAGATATCTGCTGCGATGAGATCCAAGTCCGCTGAAGTAACTGGAAAATTAATGGACTACATAGTAAACCCAGGTAACAGTCCAGTTCAGGAGAGACATGTATCAAGTAATGACAGAATAGGGAAAAGATATAGGGATGTTGCTCCTGTATTCAGTATAGATGATGATCATGATAATGTTGCCCCTCTCGAGGTAAGTTTTTTTTTTAACAAAACTTTTTTTGAATTAAGTATTATAGCTCTATAACATTTTAAAAATTCCACCAACTGTTCTGAGCTTAATGAAAATTTACTACCAAACTACACAACTTGAAAATTTTTCTTAACGTTAAATTTATACTCTTATGTTAGAGATATGATGGAATTTATAGAAATGAAAAAAATCTAGTTAGAAATTACATGTACAATTTACAATCATTTGCCGAATTTTTTATATCAACTGAAAAATATAATAATTAAATCTGACTCATAAGAATATATAATGGTCTTTGGCAATATAAAAAAAATTGGTAAAGCGCTTCCCTTGTGAACTCTCAGCTCTGAAATAAACATTGAATCAGACTTTCTCATATTAAATAATAACTTAATTAATTGTCCTCTCCCTGTTGAAATTGAAAGCATGAAACTAATTTTTAGATTCCGATATATACGAAGCAACTCTTCTTCCTACCTCACGCTTTAACTATATTTTACTATAAATAATATGCTTAAAGTTTGTCCATTACAACTAAAAAACCTGGAAAAATTTTCATGGTACTATTAAAACTATGCAATATTTCAAGAAACCTAAAAGCCCAATATACACGCAGCAACCTTTCTAAGAACCTCTTTAACCCTTAGTTTAACTAAAGAAATTCTCATACTATAAAAACTAGACAATACGGCCCCCACCCATTTCTTCCCCTTCCCGAGTTAAAATGGAAAATAATAAAAAATTAACGTAATTTTTGGATTCCTCGACTTTTGTTATATGAGCGTCCTCTCTTTAAGACGGCTTATTAGCAGGATAGTTTATGTTTATTCCAAGCTGAAGCCGCCCATTCATATAGGATGTGTATAGAGTGTATACCACATAGTCAGCATATCGTAGAGCCAGTTTGATACCCATCTTCTGTAGATGTTTCCTCAAGTGACAGTGGCCGATGATCAGTTCCACCACTAGTTTGGTCTACGCCCTTGTTAAATAAAAACTGTCAGTTGTTAGTTTCTTCCAGGAGCCGCCCTCGCATGTCTTAACCGAATGTAATGAGTTAACGATCTAGATATTGCTGATATGACCCGCTGTTGATTCTCGTTTTTACATTCAAGTCGTCAAATACCCATGATGGTATAAAGACATTTTCTAAAGCCAAACTAGCTATTAGTAAGCAGCTTATGAGTTTCAAAAAAGAATTGAACAATTCTGGAGGCCCTACATTTCTCAAGTACCTTTAGAAATGTCAGCTAGAAGGGAAATTGGCCTGTAATTCAAAACTACAATTTTGTCACCTTTTTTAAACATTGCAATAACTATAATTTTTTTAGAGCATCTAGGAAGATAGACTCCTAAAGCACTGATTTATTAATTTAGTTAGTGGGCTTATAGATCCTTACTTTTTTTTAAGAAGTCTCTTATATTACGCATCATTCGGGGTACCCTCTCACAAAGTGCTTTGTATATTAGGTATAGGATTTACGGAACTAGGGCCCACTCTGCTTTGCAGGTCATGGACGACTTATTAAGAAATGATTGAACTGGTATTTGTATAGTGAGTCTCACTTTTTTATCATTTTTGAACGTATCACGACGTTCGTTTATTACATTCCACGCACATTTTATAGAATTTAACGCAGTAATTAATAAATTATCATTAACTATCTTTTTTGCATTGATAATTGCTACTTGTAAAAATTCTTTCGTAATTAATACAGTGATTTAAGAAATAACTGGTTTATGTACTTACAATTTATACTATTGGAATTAGTCATATGAAGAATGTATAGGAGATTAGGTTGCTTCTTAAATGTAAAAACAATTAAAATTTGGATTACCATAATAAGAAAAAGATTTAATTCAAAAAATAGGTTTTAAATTAATTATAATCATTATTTGATTTTGTAAATCATATGAAATTAATTAATAATTCAGGATATATAGATTATTTACTAGAATTTTATAATTCAAAATAGTAAGAACTAACCACGTAATATTAAAATTAGCAATATTAGCTGTTAATTGAAATTACACGTGGGCAATTTGGTGGAAAGGTTCACATCTTCATTGTTATAATTAAGATGAAACCCTAATAAAAATATCAGTAGTAATCCTTTGATAAGAATTGTTCCAGTATTAGTGACATCTGCATGTTTATAGAAGTTATCCTTTTATAAATCTACGGGACAAAAAACGTTATCTATATTCTTAATAAAATTTAAAAAGTAAGGGATACCTATCAATTTTTAAGAAATGTTACAAAAATACGAACTTTAAAACGACAAATTCAAGTTAATAAAAAAGCAATAATAAAATATATTTTTTATTCTGCTACAAAATAATCTCAACATTTCTCTATCCTACGCTTCGTGGACCAGTGTGTGAAGTGGTTTATACTCAAGATGGTCCACCCAACGAGACGCAGAACGTCCTCGAGGTCTTCTACCTGGAACTTTTCCTTGAATGATGAGTTTTTCCAAACAGTCATGATCTTTTCTCATAATAAGGTTGAAAAATTTAATGATTTTTGTTTGGATAAAACTTAAAATACGTTGCTGGACATTGAGCTCTCATATAATTGACGTTAGTCCATCGTGCGGTCCACGGGATCCTAAGCATTCTTCGCCAGCAGTGCATTTCTGTGACATCTAGTTTTTTTATTTCCGACTTTCTCAATGTCCTGAACTCACAGCCATTTGTGAGAATAGGAAAGGCAAGACAATTTACCAGTCTGATTTTCACTTTTTTGGATATGTGGTTGTCTTGCCAGATTTTCTTGAGCTTTTGGACAGCAACTTTTGCAGAAGCACAGCTTCGATGGATCCCCCCCTCTACTGTACCGGCATTACTAATTAGGGATTCAAAATACACATACTAACTAACTACTGCAAGGCGGTCAATTTGTCTGACATCTGGTCTGTTGTTATTTTGTCTATCGACAATCATAATTTTGGTTTTATTTATATCCAGTTCAAGTCCGCGTTCGACGCTTTTTCTACCCTCTTAAGTATTTGTAGTAATTCCTCTTCGCTCCCAGCCAGAAGAACCGTGTCATCTGCAAATCTCAAATTACTAATCATTTTACCGTTAATTGATATCCCTCCTTGCCAGTCATCCAAGGCTCTTCGCATGATATATTCACCATATATATTGAATAGTTTGAGAGATAGGATGCAATCTTATCTTACACCACAGTGTGGTTGAAATTCCTCAGATTTTCTATCATTAACAATAACATGGCACTTAGTATTGGTATACAGATTTTTCAATTAGATTTATAAAATGGATAGGAACTCCCATTTCAGTAAGTATAAATGGAAGAGTTGTTAAAATCACACGCTGTTTCAATTATTTGGCGAATGTTTAGTAGTTCATTTCTGATTCCCCAACCTCTTGAAAAGCCAGTTTGCTCTAATGAGATTTGTGGTTGAATGTACAATTTCTAAACGATCATTAATAATTTGCAGGAGGAGTTTACTGGCACGAAAAATTAACGTTATTGTGCGATAGTTTTCACAATTTGTAACAAATCATTTTTTATGTAGGGTTTATAGAACATCTTGTCCAGTCAGCCATTGTTGAGTATGCTAGATTTTGTTACACAATTTATGGATCACTTCGATGCCTAGCTCTCCCGTGACTTGTATTCCTTCTGAGGCATCCCATCAGGACCTGGAGATTTAAATGGTTTAATTATTCCTTATAGCTGCTTCAACTTCGCTTTTTAGTATATCTGGTTCATTAGATTCTATAGATTCTAAATTGATGATGGAATTTGATTAGTGCGGTCTCATCTCATTTTAATTAGTTATTAAGCAGCCGTCTTCATTCTCTATCGCCCAAGTCCTAGCTCTGAATTCTCTCGTAAGGAATTTTTTTTAACAAATCCGTTGGTTGGTTCGTCAACGCATGTGTTCCTACTTCTTCACAAATACTGGAACAATAGTGATTTTTATCTTTGGTGCAAGATTGTGCACTTTCTTTGTTTAGTCTACTAGAGTCAGTTCTTTGGTCATCTGAATTTATACCTTTTTGTATTATCCGCTTTCTTTCATCTATTTTCAAGAGTGGGTTATCGGACATCCAGTGTTTACGTTTATTTTTTCTCTGACGTGGTTGTTCTGAAAATGCGTTATTGATCCAGTTTATTGTCTCGTCCCATATTTGTTGCGATTCCATGTCATTGTGGATCTGTGGCAGTGTTTTTTTTAGTTGTTGCTGAAACAATTCTAAATTATCTATCTCCATTCTATTTACATTTCTAGGTTTAAGTGTACTTTTCAGATTCAGCCGAATTCTTCCTCCCAAAAGTTTGTGATCCGATCTGCAGGGTCGGGATGTGTTATGGTAAATCAAGATTTCCATCGTGAATTGGTGAGGATGTAGTCAGTCTGATTGCGTAATCTATCACCAGGACTCTTTCAGATGTAGAGTCTTCTAATATGATAACAAAAAACTGTATTCATTATAGTGAGATTGTTTTCTATAGCAAATTCTAATAATCGATCTTCGCGTTCATTTCTTTCATCCATTCCATATTTGCCAACCACGGTTGTTATCTGTTTTGCCGATGTTAGCGTTAAAATCTCTACATACAATTGTAAAGTCTTTGTTAGTGTTGAAGGGTTGCTGTAAGTCGCTTATAAAAGTCTTCGACTTCGTTGTCAGATAAACTGGTCGTAGGGGCGTAAACTTGAATAAAATTTATTAGATGTGGCTTAGCGGTTATTTTAAGTGCAATTATTCTGTTGCCGAGAGCCTTGAAGTCTGTAATACATTTTTGAAGTCTCCGAGTCAAAATTACAGCAACGCCAGTGTATGTCTGTTTATCTAATCCGGAAAAATACACAAAGTTGTTGAGGCTAGTTTTAAAGTATCCGTTACCAAGCCAGTGTATCTCATAGAGTCCAGCAATTTCAGTGGAGTACCTCTGTAATCCCTTCTCAATGATAACAAGTTTTCCAACATGTGTTTAGAGGGTTTGTACATTCCAAGTAGCTATGCTCACCTTATTCCTCATCTGAATATATGGTCGATCTTCCAAGCCAGTAGCTTTCTTATGTTCACAGTAGCCTGGCTTCTCACATACTTGCGGCCGCTAGCTGATTTCGCACCACTTGACTCGGAATCAAGATAGGGCCAGTTGTCAGCCGAGTCACGTGACTGCAACCAAGGCTCATTCCTTGATGACATCACGCATTCACGTTCGTGGGAAGCATAATACATTGGATTTCCCTGCCCTTCTACATCGCAGTAGTAGCCACTAACAAGCCCTACCTGACTGCTGCCTTCGGTGAGGACTGGTGGCTACTGCTGCCCTCCACCAGGGACTAGGATCTGGAAAAGGACCAATGCGAAAAGAAAGGAACAAGGGCTAGAGATTTGACTCCCCACAAGAACGGGAGACATGAGAAGTGAGAAGCTAACGTAAAGGCAAGGGTCACTAAGTTCTGTAGCAGTCTGTCTTCTACCGGGGTCGTAGAAGAGTACTGCTCGCTACCCACATTTAAAACATAACAGGGTGATATTGCGGCTTTAGACTGCAATAGTTAAAAAAACACTATATCATATTTGTGCAGGTTAGTTGTATCGCATATCGCGCAGTTATAAACGTATTTTGGCCACCTCAGCAGAAGACATGAGCTGGAAGCGCTGGTCATACAGGGCAAGGTTGAAGGCAAGCGCTGCAAGGGTGCATCACCTTCAAGTTCGGTGGATCAGTTGAAATAGTTAACTGGAAAGTCATTGCATGAAGCATCAGAGCACGCACAGAATCGAGAACAGTTGCAGATAATAGTTCAGTACATTTATTGAGCACAGTCACCATACGCTTTCAAGGGTGAAAAGACTTAGAAGGAGAGGAGTTTTATGATTGTAAAGTTTCTTATATCCAAGATGTGAGCGTCACATCCAAACATTTTTTTAGTATAAATAATTAGGACATTTTTGATAGATTATTTTAATATATAAAACTAAACTGTGAAACATTCTTTCACTCATGTTGAACCATCCAATTTCTCTCATTTTAGAACTAACCCCCCCTTTATTCTCTAATTCCGCCTATCATTCGCTCGCAACAGGTCTGCATTAACTGAATGCATCTTGCATGACTTTGTATCTATGATAGTAGTATTACAAAAAGTCAAATGAGATAAGACGGGACTGTCGCATAGCAATTTTTTCAGATTCACATCTAAAAGATGCCTGGTTAAAAATAAGTCTTAAATTAGCGAATGCTTTTCTTATACACATGTTATTGTATTGTATTTGCTTCCAAGTTAACGCCCAGCAAATTGAGTGACGCAACATAACTATATCGGCTTGTTAAACGTTAACTTTTTAGAAACAAACTGCCGCCTGGTTTTTTGTAGCGTTAAATTCTACTTGGTTACCGTCACCCCAAGCTAGAATTTGTTTTAGTCTTTGTTAAGTTCAACGACTTCCTGCTGTCTGCGGATATTTGCATGAGTAGCTGATGTTTGAGGATTCAAAATAAATGAAGAAATAAGCACAGCAGATCATTCATGTAAAGGAGAAAGATAGTAGGAGATAGTATAGAGCCTTCGGGCATACCATATATAAATAATATCATTTTTTAATCTGTCTAGCCATAGTCAAGAGAATTGGGTAATAGTCTCTAGTCTAGTAATACGAAGTAGAGAGACTGTACTGCACATTCCTATCTTAGATTTTTATAATCTATTTAAAATTGACTACTTATGTTTTACTTCTGTGTAGTAGAAGTAAAAATTTAGGACTTTCAATTGAATGATAGAAACAGTAGATTACATTAAAAAGAAAACGGCAAACTCCTCAACTACTAATAATTGCATTTACCCCATTTCATCACAACTAATAATTTTTAAAAAATAATCTGTGAAATTGGTTAAAATAAATATTGGCTAATATTAAATTTTTGAATACTCACGAATTATCTTAAATAAAAGTTAAAATATATAATGTAAAATAACTCGAATAGTTCAGGAGGTGGAAAGTCAAAGTACAGTTTAATTAAAAAAATAAAACAAAATAATAATAAAATAAAAAATTATATGGTACTAGTGAACTTTTTACTTATATCCTTATTAGTTTCTAAGATAAGAAAATTTGATCTCAGGCATAAATCTTGATTTTTAATCTGTATATTAAAAACTATATAGCTTATGTTCAAAATATTTTAGGAATTGGAAGATGAAGATAAACATGAGGTGGTTGACGTCCAATCTTACTTAAAGAAACCCGAAGTTATCCAGCACTTCCCATGTCAAGAAGTAAAAATGAATGGTTTCATGTACAAGAGTCACATTATAGTAACAGATAGTGAACTGGTAGTATTACGAGAGGTCCCAGAAAAAAGAGATTGTGCAGAAGTTATTGTTAAACGCCCTTTATCAGCTATCGTAAAAATAACTGCTAGAAAACGACATCCCGAATTAATTACTTTCAAATATGGCGTTCCTGATGGAGAGAACTTAAAGATTTCTGATATGGATAGATTTTTAATACCTAACGCGGATAAAGCAACGAAAGTGGTTTCTGACCAAATTTTAAAGCAGTTAAAAGCAAAGGAATAATATTACCTAACGATAGCAAAGGAATAATATTACCTAACTTAGGCAATCTAACATTTTATTTATATTCTTTTTATAGTGACATAACCATGAAAATGAGAGTAAAAGACGAGTTTTGAGATCGGTATTCTGAAGTTTTTAAATAAAATTCTAAATTCGATTAACATTTGAACCTCCCAAAACATTGTTGGCAAACACCCCTTGATAACTATTCTTTAAGTGTCTCTTCTAAATATTTAGTTGTTTAGAGACTGTAACATAGCTCTGATAGACAATATTTTCAGCAAATGTTTACGATTGTGAGCATATATAACACGTTGTTTACAACTGTCCTCTAAGTACTGAACATCAGTTTAATAAGTTAAAAAAAATGTTTAAAAGAAAGCTTTTAAAGTCAGTACTAGACTGAAATAGATATATGAACATTTTTATAAATCCCATTGTTAAACTAGATACTTTATCTATTCAACGCAAAATTATTAAATTTTTTTGTTGCAGATTTTAAAGTAATTAACTAAGTACACTTTATATAGAATATATTCTTATAGTTATTGTATTTTTACTGGTAATAATCCCCATAATATATCATTTCAAACACTTAGATTAGCAAACTTCATTCAAAATTGTGTTCATTCATTGGTACAGATCTTGTCAGACTTTGAAGAATCTGTCTATTAAAAAATATTCCTAGTTAATTTTTATTATCTTTTGCGTTTCAGGTAAAGCATAGAGTTTAACAATAATTTTGCAGATTTGCTGTACCGTATAAAAAAACTAATAGAAATATAAAATATTTATTACATATTGTTAATTTGTCAAATATATTTGTTAATGCAATATAATTAGTTGTTTAAACAAATTTTGACTAGTTTTTACTATTTAAAACTTAGTAATACTAAAGTAAAATTTTTCTGAAAAAAAAACAGTTAGTCCACGATATTTATGCTGAAAACCACCGACTCGCAGTTGAAAAATAATTTTAATGAATTGATAAGTTTTAGATTAGATAAGAAAAGTTCAAACATTGACCAATTTGTCCTATTTAAAATTGTGGCGCGAAGTTTAGAATTTCTCTTCAAATATTAAATAATAATTTTTGGTAAATTTAAGTATTTAAATTAAAAATGACATGTAAATTATGATGCCGGACTTCTCCAATTGCTGCCTAAATTTTCATCCGAACGTACAAAATAACTAATGATACTATTTATTTATTCTCAACCAACGATACGATCATTAAAAGGAATGCGTAAACCAATTACAGATTTTTTTTTAAAATACATAGCCATACCAAACATAACGACTTTAATATGGTCATAATAAACACAAAATGTATGTTTTCTTCTTTTAGGAGGATATATTAGAATGCTTGTCTTTAATATTGAAAGAGTGTAGTAAAACTATAGATTTAAATATACCTAGATTCCTAAATTGCTTAAAAACTCGTTATTTCTTATGTAACGCCTTTTAGTATGTAGAACCTGGACATTTCTAAGACCCATAATCTATAATTTTTTTATAAATGTAAATATTTAGTAAGTAGTTTAGAAACTTGGCTAGAACATAGTTTTAATTACAATACGTCCTAAAAACTAATTTCACAAGTCGCGCATCATAGATCGATGAACTTTTGTTTTTTTTTTCGGCTTGGGCAGTTCTGTCATATAGCTGAACTTTTGGTTGCTTTATTTAACTTTTCGCGTGAAGTGTGCTTAAATAGGGTTTGACTCTTGCAACTACCTTAATTTATACATTTTAATTGATCAAGACCGTGACGCCATCTATTATCGTGCTCTTTAAACTACCAATAAAATTGGAACAATGGAAGTAAATAGAACTGTGGGTTCTAGGTAGGAATATTTCTTTGGTAATATACATAATGCACAACACAATATTTAAATAGTCATTAGACTTATATACATTTATTGTTTATTCTAAAAGAAGATGAAAAGATTTGATGCACTTGATTTTCTTTTGGAACTTTTTATGGCTTTATGTATTTTAATGTGTAGTTCCGTAAATTCGAATTAAATATTACATTTTTTATCATTAATACGACAATTTTTGGTCATGGTAACTTTGGTTACTTACAGGAAAGGATGAAAATTGTAGATACGCCTCTGTGTCAATGTTGTGGGAGCTTCTTATTTCATAAACTTACCTATTTGAACAGCCGAGAAAGAGGAGGTCAGCTATTGAATACACTGCCCTGTATTCTTTTTTTACTAATCTAGCCTAGCGTGAAAATAGGAAACGCTGGGTCTCACAAACTTTGTCAAATTAAATAAAATTGGTATTTTATCAAACTAATCAATGAAACCAAAATGTAGCGAAATTAGGTCAAGTGTTCTCTGGTAAATTTTAAAGGAGTAAAAGCTAATTTTTCGGAATAAAATTCTACACTAGCGATATATTGTAAATATTTATTTAATCTGTTACGATAATGAGATTTTGAGAGTTCATTATGCTGATTAGATTTTTTTAGATTAAAGAAAAGTGAAATGTAATTTTTTTTTTAAATTTCAATTATATCGGTAAATATTTGTTGTGTCATATGCTCTGGGCAATGGAATCTGTTCACTTAATATATAATTAATATTAGTATTTTTTAATTGAAGAACTTTCTGGACCCGGTATAGAAAATAGTGTTTTATTATATTTTTTCTGGACTGAGCTACAATTAATTCTTGGCTTTCACTGTATTAATTGGAACACAGCATGTTTTAATGACAACTGATGACGCACCAAATATAGCTATTTGTTTTATTATATAAAATTTTTAGTTTGGGGTGCCAATTTTTCAGTTTTAATAACATTTAATTACAATACCTCTTAAAAACTAATTTCACAAATCGCGCGTCATAGATCGGTGAACTTTGATTTATTTTTTTTTCGGCTTGGGCAGTTCTGCTATATAGCTGAACTTTTGGTTGCTTTATTTAACTTTTCGCGTGAAGTGTGCTTAGATAGGGTTTGACTCTCGTACAACTACATTAATTTATTCATTTTAAATGGTCAAGACCGTGACGCCATCTATTATCGTGCTCTTTAAACTACCACTAAAATTGGAACAATGGAGGTCAATAGAGCTGTGGGTTTTAGGTAAGAATATTTCTTTGGTAATATACATAATACACAAAGAAGTCGAAAAGATTTGATGCACTTGATTTTCTTTTAGAACTTTTTATGGCTTTAAAGTACTTTAATGTGTAGCTCCGTAAATTTGAACTAAATATTACATTTTTTCATAATTAATACGGCAATTTTTGGTAACCTTGGATACTTACAGCATAGGATGAAAATTGTAGATACGCCTCTATGTCAATGTTGTGGCAGCTTCTTATTTCATAAACTTACCTATTTGAACAGCCGAGAGAGAGGATGTCAGTTATTGAATACACTGCCCTATATACTTTTTTATTATTTGGACACTATTTATTTAATATGTAATAACTTAGCGTGAAAATAGCAAACCCTGAGTCTCACAAACGTTGTCAAATTAAATAAAATTCGTGTTTTAGCAAACTAATCAATGAAACAAAAATGTTAGTTAAAATAAAAGAATAGTTCATTCAATTAAAAGATACCAAACATCTCTCAATAATCCTTTAAAAAAATTTACAAGAGGATGTTCTCTGATTATCTCTCTCTGAAAATCGCAGGGCGATAGGTCAGGCTGTAGGGAGGGTACTCAAGTGTTGTCTAAGCCATTTTTTCCAATTTTTCGCAAGTGAGAGTTGCAGCGTGGGGTCGAGTGTTGTCATGGAGAAGAATCACGTCTCTTATCGGTTGGTCACGTCTTTTGCGGCGATAAGCAAATTTAAACTCACCAAAAAGATTGCAGTAGTACGTCACATTGATGGTGCGACATTCGTGCAAAAAAATCAATATGCAAAACGCCACGACGATCATTCTCATTTTCGACCTCTTCACGGCCTTCCATGAACTCCTTATGCCAGGCGAACACATGAGGCCTTAATAGTGTTTGATCCCCGAACTGTACCGTCAATCTCGGCAAAATTTCGGTCGGTTTCACGCCTTCACGAGTGAGAAATTTAATAATGACACGTTGCGCATTGAAAGCGTGCACGTTTCACCCCGACATCGTGAACTGTACTAGTGAATGCACCTGGCGAGGACAACCGATCGTCCTCCCCATTCCTAACAAATCCAACCAACATTGCTAGAAGCGACGGCCCGCTCCGAACTACTACTAAGCGCTCAGTACAAAAAGTATCGTTTATAATTGATCCACCCTCGTATGTATAAAGACTATTAGTGCTGTACTCTTGAAGGTTATTTCCTATATGAATGTTTTAAATCCGTTTTTAAAAATTTAATCGTTTTTACTGTCAAAAATATCCAAAGTAAGAAACTTACGTAATTTATACCATTCACGTTTAACTATTAAGTATAAAAAAATATTGTCGCGTTTTGCGTTATAAAAGTAATGGTTATAAACAGTTTAAACTACCTTATTATTCTTTCCTCATTGGTTGCAGTAGAACAAATCTGTGAAAATCAAAACGCACTAAACTGTTCTCCAGATATTTACATATGTCCAGTTTTTCGAATTACAGTGATTGAGAGACAAAGAACTAAACGTTTTAGCGGTAGATATGTAATTGCAGAGGCTAGAAAAAACTTGCTGGAAAGAGTTTATGAAGATTAGATTTTCCATATGAGAAATATTTGATAGTTGTGAAGTAAAACGACGAGGTTAAAAACAAAAAGCAAAGTAAAAAACTGGTATTCCGGAAAACGGATGTTATAAAACCCTTACTGACTTCACAAACGTGGTCTCAAGGTGATTTCAAGAACAAATCATGGATTATTATTATTATTATATTAACTGTTTTTATGGAAAAGATATGGAGACGAGTTTCCTTTATATAGTTAGTTTATCAAACATTTCTTCATTTTTCTGCAATCGGATTTTTAAAAACTGATAATAATTCCCGTGCAAACAAGCTTCTAGAGTAAACACTGAATTGGACTTCCTCACACTAAAGAATAACTTATTCCAAGCATGATAACTGGATATTTTAGACAATAGGTATTTTATGGTAAGCTAATAATAAAAAAAGCAGATGGAGGGCTTTTAATATGTGTATGTATATATATATATATATATATATATATATATATATATATATATATATATATATATATATATATATATATATATATATATATAATATATATATATATGTATATATATATATATATATATATATATATATATATATATATATATATATATATATATATATATATATATATGTATATGTATATATATATATATATATATATATATATATATATTATATATATATATATATATATATATATATATATATATATATATATATATATATATATATATATATATATATATAAGAAAAAGAAAAAAGTTTATTTGAATTAATGCAAAAATTAAAAGGTTGTGAAAATGTAACAAGAGAAGATGTTGTTGAATGGATAACAGCAAATAATTTAGAAGAAGAAATAAGTATTGAAGAAATAAGAAACCGAAAAATCAGATGACGATGACGAACCGGCGGTGGATGAACAGTCTCCCACTAAGATCTCTCATCAAGAAGGTTTTGCTTCCTTGGAAAAAGCTTTGAGGTATATCGAACAACAACCATAGGCAACCCTAGCGGATTTGCTTCTTCTTAATAGATGGAGAAACATTGCAGCGAGAAAAAGAAAATGCAATATGAAACAGAAGCGCATAGATACATATTTCACTGTTTTATAATGTATGTACCTATTTATATGTTAAAAAAACGTTAATACATCGGTATTAGTGTTTATTTTTTGAATGAATAAAAAACAAATCCGGATTATCCGAGTTTTTTAGTTATCTGAGGAGGGTACCACCCCCCCCCCCCCCCCCCACGTTACCTCGGATAACCGGGGTTTTACTGTATATATATATATATATATATATATATATATATATATATATATATATATATTACTTTCAGTCAAAAGACTTAAGACCTTTATGCAACAAAGCCATAATAAATAATTTTCGAAATTATAATTTAGTAAAGTGTACAAAGCTTATAAATAATGTCAAAGAAGACGAAAGAAAATGGTTAATGCAATATAAATACATAGGCAAAAGAAATCATTGAGGAATTGAGGAGAGGACAAAATTCTTAAAAAGTAACTACTACTGGAAATCTTTAAAAACAGACATAATAAAATATATTAATGAATGCGAAATATGCCAAAGAAATACAGACACACCAAGCAAGCCTTTTGAAATACTTCATATTGATACTTTGAAAATAGGTAAAGATAAATTCCTGACAATAATCGATAAATTTTCAAAAAATATTGGCGAGCCTTGCCATATTTGAGTGACGCTATATCATGTAGTGAGAAGTTAATACGATTTTTTTATTCATGGGAATACCGAAAAAAATAATCTCGGATAACGGGACAGAATTTAAAAATGAAGTAGGAGGAAATCTACGATATTGATATACATTTTACAACATCATACTACCATGAATCTTATTCACCCATAGAAAGTTACATAATCGAACACATAAGAATATTAAGAGAAAGGTACAATCAAACGGACCTGACATATCTATTGCCGTACGCAATACAATACACTCAGATACCGAATTTAACCCACAAGAACTTATAGTAGGGCACACTAATTCTAGAGACCCAATGAATCTTACCATATACACTCACATGTATATACAGAATACCTACATAATCATAAATATAAGACTAAAATACTATTTGACAAAATAAAAGAGAAATCACAAGAGAAAAAACAATAAATCAAAGAAATTACAATAAATCAAAAACCAAATTGGAAATAGAATCGCAAGTTTATAAAAAACTAGATCAACGGGCTAGTAAAATAAAAAATAAATTCACAGATCCATAAAAAATAACTAAAATATAAAAAAAAAATAAAATAGAAATCGAAAACCCAATAACAAAAACGAAAGAAATAGTGCATATTAATGAAACTAAAATCATGCCTATTATTACAGATGTATCAACATCTTCGCAACTCTCTACATCCACCCAAGCGATGTAAAGTTTCACGAACTTAATAATTACCCAGGAATACCACAAGATCAATCTAGCTATATACTAGCAATACTAAAAAATAAAAGTGACTACCAAAGAGAATATCATAATTCTCTAATAACTGTAAATGTAATCGAAAACCGAATAAATAAATTATTAACTCAAATAAATAAAATAAATTACAAAGAATTAAGAGAGGCATATTTAATCCCTTAGGCACATTTATAAAGAGCACTAGCCGTGCCCGCGGCTTCGCTCGCGTGGACTTAATTCACTACTATCGTCACTGCTTATTCCTTATGTTACCTAACGTAATAAAATATCTGCCATTATTTCCCATTATCTCGCATTATTTCTCCTTATCTCCCATTATCTCTACATAATTTTCATTATCCAGGCTTATCTCTACTCATCTCCCATTATCTCACCATAACTCCCATTACCTAGACTTATCTCTGCTTATCTCCAATTATTTCTCCTTATCTCCCATTATTTATACTTATCTCCCATTATCTCACCTTATCTCCCATTATCTAGGCTTATCTCGACTTATCTCGCAATATTTCTCCTTACCTCCCATTATTTCTCCTTATCTCACCATAACTCCCATTACTTAGACTTATCTCTGCTTATCTCCCATTATTTCTCCTTATCTCCCATTATTTATACTTATCTCCCATTATCTTACCTTATCTCCCATTATCTAGGCTTATATCGAATTATATAGAACATATTATATGTATAAATTTATAAAAACACGTAAATCGGATAAGTGGTTCTCAAGTAATAAACGCACTAACGGACAGACAGAGAGACGTTGCATTTTATATATATTATATTCTTTGCAACATGATATTGTTCCATATTTAATGGTATAGGCAGTGTATTGCAAGAGAACGCGTTAACGGTAACCTTTTTTCCGACTTGATTCACTATTATTGTCACTGTTTATTCTTTATGCTAACGCAATAAAATATATCCTATAACCTGGCCAGAGAACATATGTATGTTTTAATAAAGAGTACGTAACGCACTAACGGACGGACAGACAGACAGAGAGACGTTGCATTTTATATATTATAGATAGATAACCTGGCTAGAGAACATATGTATGTTTTAAAAAAAGCACGTAAATCGGATAAGTGGTTCTCCAGTGATAAGCGCACTAACGGACAGATAGGCAGAGAGACGCTGCATTTTATATATATTATAGATATAGATTATTATTATTATATAACCTGGCCAAAGAATATATGTATGAATTTAAAAAAAGACACGTAAATCGGATAAGTGGTTCTCGCGTGATAAACGCACTAATGGACAGGCAGACAGAGAGACATTGCATTTTATATATATATATATATATATATATATATATATATATATATATATATATATATATATATATATATATATTATAGATAACAGATATTCTCTGCTACATAATATTGTTCCATATTTAATGATTTAGGCTGTGTATTGCTAGAGAACGCGCTACCGACAAACTTTTTTCCGACTTCGTCACTGCTCATTCCTTATGCTATCTGTCATAATAAAATATAGCCTTTAACCTGGCCAGAGAACATATATATGTTTTAAAAAAAAAAGTACCTAAATCGGATAAGTGGTTCTCCAGTGATAAGCGCACTAACGGACAGACACGATAGACAGAGATACGTTGCATTTTATATGTATATATATTATAGATGTAATAAAATATATATCTATAACCTGGTCAGAGAACATATATATGAATTTAAAAAAATCACGTAAATCGGATAAGTGGATCTCGAGGGACAAGCGCACTAACGGACAGACAGAGAGACGTTGCATTTTTATATATATATATATATATATATATAGATATAGATTATTATTATTATTATTATATAACCTGGCCAAAAAATATATGTATGAATTTAAAAAAAGACACGTAAATTGGATAAGTGGTTCTCGCGTGATAAACGCACAAATGGACAGAGAGACAGACAGGGACATTGCATTTTATATATATTATAGATTATAGATATTCTCTGCTACAAAATATTGTTCCATATTTAACGGTTTAGGCTGTGTATTGCAAGGGAACGCGCTAGCAGCAACTTTTTTCCGACTTCATTCACTATTATCGTCACTGCTCATTCCCTATGCTACCTATCGTAATAAAATATAGCCTATAACCTGGCCAGAGAACATATGTATGTTTTGAAAAAAAAAGTACGTAAATCGGATAAGTGGTTCTCCAGTGATAAGCGCACTAACGGACAGACAGACAGAGAGACGTTGCATTTTATATATATACAGTAATACCCCGCTTTACGCGAGGGATACGTTCCGAAAAAAATCGCGTTAACTGAAATTCGCGTATATCGAGGTTTATGATTAAACATAGTCAAAATTTAATACAAAAAAATACAAATCATTTTAATCAATCACTTTAATTCTAAGAACACTTTATGCAATACATACTCTTATTTTTTACGGAAAAATACATCTATTGTCTTTTGGGTAACGTTTTGTTTACGTTCTTGTAAAATACGTTCATAACACCCAACACTGTTTTTAATTGTTTGACACACGGTCAAGACACGGTCATCATTATTGTCTATACTCTGCAATATGTCCAAACCTGAATAAATTTTTGAAAGTGCATTTTGTATTTCCCCTGAAGATAAAACTTTCTCTTCTACTTGTTCTTCCTCATCGTAGATAGGATTATTCTGTAACTCGATCAGATCTTCATTGCTAATAGGATCGTCGTGCGTTGCTACAAGTTCTACGAGATCTTCTACCGTGACATCTTCAAGTTCAGACCCCTCAATCATTGCAGCAATGTCTTCAAGCACTTGTCTCTGCATCTGGACAATTCTTCTAGGTGCTTCCACTACATCTGGCCAAAGATTACGCCACACCCCATTCATACAACTCATTTTAACTTCCTTCCAAGCCTCTTCTATGTTGTGAATAGACTTCATAATGTTGTATGACTTCCACCACTCTCGCATAGACTGTCTTCCTTCCCCGTCAGTTTCATGAATTAGTTGGCTAAAAGTGCGGCGATGGTAATAAGCTTTGAAGTTTGCTATTGCTCCCTGGTCCATAGGTTGTAATATTGACGTAGTGTTTGGTGGAAGGAACTTTACGTACACTTTTAAGTCTCTGGGCGTATCAAGTGAGGTTGGATGTCCTGGGGCATTGTCTAAGAGTAATATAACTTTAGGTTCAAGCCCATTTCTGTCACAGTATGATTTGACTGATGGGCAAAAAA
This sequence comes from Pachyrhynchus sulphureomaculatus, assembly GCA_019049505.1. Classification (NCBI taxonomy): domain Eukaryota; kingdom Metazoa; phylum Arthropoda; class Insecta; order Coleoptera; family Curculionidae; genus Pachyrhynchus; species Pachyrhynchus sulphureomaculatus. Next base: position 86,899,229 of record CM032449.1, on the reverse strand, counting down.
CTATTAGAATACCATTCTTGAAAAATTTCCCGTGTAACCCACGCCTTTCTGTTTGATCGCCACACAACTGGTAGACTTGTCTTGTCTGTGCCTCGCATTGCACGGGGTGTTTCTGAATGGTACACTAGTAAAGGTTTCAGTTTGAAATCACCAGTGGCATTACCACCCAGCAGAAGTGTTAGTCGATCTTTCGCAGCTTTGAAACCACTGGCTTGACGTTCTTCCTTAGAAATGAATGTTCGAGATGGCATTTTTTTCCAGTAAAGTGCGGTCTCATCAACATTGAAGATGAGACAAGCAGGAATTTTCTCTCGTCTAACGAAGTCTTGAAACTTGTCTGGAAACTCAGCTGCAGCTTGAATGTCCGCGCTGGCCGCCTCGCCTGTTATGTGGATATTGTGAAGATTAGAACGCTGCTTGAACCGATGGAACCAGCCTCTGCTGGCAGCAAAAGTCGGAGTGGCACTCCCTTCTCCTTCTTTTGTTTTCAGCATCTCATACAAAGATTTTGCTTTTGTGCATATGAGATCTTGACTTAGTGGTGTGTTCTTCTTATTCAAATCTTCGATCCAGACTGACAGTAATTTCTCCATTCTTTCTAAGATAGATGATCTCGAACGAGAAAGTTTTGTTGCACTTATAGGTGTTGAACCTTCGCTGGAGATTTTAATTTTTTCCCGATTTTTATAAATCGTTCTCACAGTCGATTCTGAGAGTCCAAAATCTCTCCCAACAATTGTTGCTTTGCCTCCATTTTCCATTCTTCTTAACACTTTCATCTTCAATTCCAAAGTGACGCTTTTACGCTCTTTTTTCTTTACAGGCGGCATTTTTAACGTAGGGTTAAATTATGTATGTATGTATCTCCAATAAATATTAAAACAAAACTGCCAGCCGACCGAACTAACATTACGGAACAAATGAACACACGAAACGAACGAGGAAAATCCCCATAGAACAAAGTCGAAGGACAGGGAATTCCCAATTCTTCAAAGAGAATATTCAGAGAAAGCGGGGATCCCCCCGCGACCATAGAGAAGTTAATGACTACATGAGCGCGAAATTTGAAATTCGCGTTATAGTGAAACCGCGCGTAACGGGGTCGCGCTAAGCGGGGTATTACTGTATTATAGATTACCGGTAATATAGATCAAAATGATGCAGAAATGATAAATAAAAAATCGAAGCCTTACGGGTACAAGGAAATTAATTAAAAATCGATGCAATAGATCAAATTACTATCTTAGATAAAACAATTACTAACTTTCAAAATATAATGTCGAATTTAAGGGATAAGCAAATGATACTAAAGTCTAGAATCATGCAGATAGAACTAGCATTAAAATATACGACATTAGAGAAAACTAACGATCGTCAACATAACAGAATACATATATGTAAATTAGCTATTTACAATATTTCAAGTAATATGTAATGTCTTGGACAAAATAGAAACTGCCATTACATTTTCAGAACTAAATATAATACATAAAATAAATAACTGAATAGTAGATCCAGACGAACTACTAAAAAAAAACCTAAAAGATCAACTAATAAATGACAAATGGCCATTATACACTAATATACAAGATATTTTACTTTTAGAAAAAATAATAAAAATAAAAAGTTTTTTCAACAAAAAGAAAATAATATTTTTATTGGAAAAAATGGTAGATGACGAAATATGTCAATATTTTCACTTATATCCTGTAATGAACAAAATTAATAATACCTTTATGATTAATATATTAATAAATCCTTGCATTAAGCAATAGCAAATACCAATATCCAGACAAGAAATGTAGCGAAATCCAAACTATTTGGGATAAAAACGATGGTCAATCGACAGACGAAGAACTACCCTGAACCGTTCAATTGTTGAGATACCAGAAAATTATCACGCAATGCCACCCCCTTCAAAATCAAAATAGAGAGAATCAAGTAACACAAATCTCTAATGACAAATGGTTAATAACAACCGCAAAAGAAAAAATTGTAACAATAACCTATAAGAAGTTAGAAGAAAATAAACCAATAAATAGATCATACTAGGCCGAAATTCCGCCCAATTGTCAAATCAAAATAAATAAAATAATCCTGAAGACATATGAAGAAACAAGGATGAAATACGAAGAAATACAGGTACCAAAAATAAACTGGGACATAAAACAAACAGCCCTATTTCAACTCTCATGATTTATATTCAATAAAGCTAAAAATCAACGACGATCAAACAAGAATTTATAAATCCAAAAGAAAAATTTGGAAAATATATCCTCCAACATTATTGTAAAATACAATAACATATGGACAAAAATAAGCTATATATTATTAATTTTGATTTTAACTGTAATAGGTTATAGGTATTTTGTAGGAAATATAGGAAATCTAAAAAAATAACAAAAAAAAAAATCATATCGAAAATCACATGGATTTATATTACAAATTGGAGAAACAAGCAAAAGGTTATCTTTCCAACTGGTTCGGGAGGAGTTATATTCTAGGAATGTGCATAATTGCATTTATCATGAATTTCCTTGACCTAAATATAGAACTGCAAGCAGACAAAATAACATATATATATATATATATATATATATATATATATATATATATATATATATATATACATATATATATATATATATATATATATATATATATATATATATATATATATATATATATATACACTCGTATATATATATATATATATATATATATATATATATATATACGAGTATATATATATATATATATATATATACATATATATATATATATATATATATATATAATATATATATATATATATAAAATACCAGTTGTATCTCCTCCTTAAATAAAGTTTTTTAAAAATTCAAATTTGCAAGGGAAGAATTTAACTCGGCACATTTTAAAACCAATATCTCCGGTTCTATTTATCGTGTAAACTTCGTTATTCCCCCATTTTATTACTTTTTATGTTAGCTTCCGCAAAATATAACCATGGAATTTTTTAAATGTTTATTTATAAACAATAATAACAATGAAATTGTTTAAATCATTCTTTCTTGCTGGCCCCCCCACAACTTATAAAATCGAAAAAAATACAATTATATTCGCTATGTTTTAATCTAAAAAACCATATTTTTGAAAAGTGGTTTTAGGTCCAAAAATATTAAATAATTTCGAACGCGAGTCTCGTTCACGTTTGCACCCATTTCTTGCGTTTGAAAGGTCATCCTTTTATATCAGTACTTCTATATAAAAATTATATATACATTATCCAAAAAACGAACAAGTAGAAAGTGATCCCTATTATTAGACTCGGACTAGTTCAAACGCATACTCATCGAAAACTCCGAACCGTAACTATTGTATACTGGAACAGAGACAATCTCAGCTGAAATACTAGAACAGAGACAACTTCAGCTGAAATCGAATAAGGCGATTTTTTTATGATAAAAAACGATCGGAGTATTAAAATAAATCAAGAGACCATAAAATATTGCCATAAGCACATTTATTTGCAAGATATGGGCGCAAACGTGAACGAGACTCTGTTAGAACTCTAGGCGCGCGCTGCGCGACGCGCACTCGAAATTATTTAATATTTTCCGACCTAATAGAGATCCCACTTTTCAAAAATGTGGGTTTTTTTCAGATTAAAACATAGCCAATATAATACTATTTTTTTCAATTTTATAAGTTATGGGGTAAGCATGAAAAAATTATTTAAACAATTTCATTGTTATTATTTTTTATAAATAAATAATTAAAAAATTCCACGGTTATACTTTGCGAAAGCCAACATAAAATGGCGGAAGAAAGAAGAAATAGAACCGGAGATATCGCTTTTTTAACGTGCCGCCAATTAGTGGACTACGACAACTTATAACATCCATATTTTGCAAAATATACATTTAAAAAAAAATCCCGATACACGTGTCGACTAATTT
>CM032449.1:86870478-86895188 GCA_019049505.1 Pachyrhynchus sulphureomaculatus | reverse complement strand
AATCAAACCTACAGCGTCAAGTCTTTCAACACCCAATACAAAACGATTTGCGACAGTTCAGATATATCAGATATAATTCAAGGGTTTTACGAAACATGTTTTTTCAGCCCTCTGTTCTATTTTCTTTGGTGCATTTTCCTATTCCTTTTAATATCTATTTTTTCTTTTCAAGAACAACGTGAATCGCCTTTTCCGCTCCTGGAGCGCTTTAGGGATATCCCTGCAGCACGTGTGCTAGACCCATTGAAAAAAAAATCTATTTTTTCTTACTAACTTTTACATTTGTAAAATTGAAATATTTTAATATTTATTTCTTTTGTTGCAGGTTGGACGTACGTTGGTCAAACTTCTATGTTTAGAGGTAAACGTAAATAAGCACAACCCCTTGAGAGCTTCCAAGTATATTCCTTTACCATATGAAATTGACAGAAAGTATGCTACCATCAATATGCGCAATGAAGAAAATAACTGCTTCTTATGGTCTCTGACAGCAGCTTTACACAACCGAACGGATCTTACCCCGTTTTTCTTCTTTATATCACATTTTGGTTTGGCTAGCCCTTAAAAGTTAAAAAATATCCCTAAATTTGTACTTTTAAATAATATTTCTATAAATGGTTATGGATTAGAAAAGTTAAAAAGAGACCTAAAATATTGTTATGAAGTTGTAGAACCATTGCATTATACAATACAAGGGCGAGAACGTCATGTTAATTTACTTTCGATTAGTGATGATGATGGGAATTTTCATTATTGTTGTATTAAAGATTTATCTAGGCTAGTGTCTAATCAACTTTCAAAACATCATGGAAAAAAGTTTCCTTGTCATGGATGTTTACAATATTTTCTCAACAATAATGATTTAACGAAACATAATGCTTATGATTGTGATCATGTGAAAATCCATTTACCCTCACCTACCCCCAAACTTGATAAATTTGCCAACATAGTGCTTGGAAATATTCTCAAAATTACTAATATTCAAAAACAAATCGAAGTTCCCTTAGTTATCTATGCTGCTTTTGAATGTATTCTTAAACCATTAGCTAGCAACTTAAATGATTTAGATCCTAACAGTCCCTGTACTATTAAACAATACGAACATATTCCAAATTATTTTGCTTATTACATAAAATGTTCATTTAATGAAAACGCATCAAAGTATGAGCTTTATAGAGGTTCTAATTGTGATCAGATGTTTATAAAGTTAATAGAACGAGATGTGTTTGATATCTATAAGAAATATTTAAGATTAAATAAGCCAGTGAGTAAATTAAGCAACTTAAATAAGATATAACATAATTATACAAAACGAATGTCATATTTGCAATAAACTTATTATTGATAAAGGTAATAAGGTTGCAGACCATGATCACCTAACGGGTCAGTACCGAGGACCAGCCCACTCTAATTGTAACTTAAATTACAAATTGCCAAACTAGATTCCGGTTAAAACTACACAACTTAAAAAATTGTGATGCCCATTCATTTATCAACAATTTATGTCAAAATAATGAACAATTGAAAGTTATCGCACAGAATAAGAAAAATATATTTCATTTGAAAAATATATCAATGTAGACACATACTTTGATAAGCAAACGGATAAGCTAAAACAGAAACAGTTTCGCCTAAGATTTATAGACTCTTTTCAGTTTTTACCATTTCATTATCAAAATTATCTGAAACTCTAGATGATCAACAATGTCAAGAAATTTTAAAATTTTTCAATGTAAAGGAACAGTTTAATTTGATTCGTCAAAAAGGGGTTTTTCCTTATAGCTATATTACCGATTATACCAAATTAGATGCAAACACATTACCAGAAAAGGAACAGTATTATAACGATTTAACAGGAGAACATAATACTGAAGATGAATATAATAGGGCTAAAGTATACTGGAATTTGTTCAATTGTAAATCGATAGGTGAATATTCTGATATATTTAAAATCAGATATTTTCGAAAATTTTAGAAAAACTTGTTTAAACTTATAAGCTAGATCCCGCCCATTATTATACTTTACCTGGTTTAAGTTTTGATTCTTGTTTGAAATTTTTAGATGTAAGATTAGAGCTTTTAACTGATCCTGATATGTTACATTTTTTAAGAATAATATAAGAGGAGGAGTTAGTACTTGTGTTACTAGAAAATCTCTTGCGAACAAAAAATGTCTTGAATTTTTCGACTCATCTAAGCCAAGTAAATCTATATTATACGTACGCAACTAACCTACATAGTTACGCAATGTCTTAATACGTCCCACAAAAGGATTTTGTTTGGCTATCTCAAAAAGAAATTGATAGTTTTAATGTCACAAACGTTTCGATACGTCTGAAAAATGATATATTTTAGAAGTTGATTTAATATATCCTACTGATTTACATAACTTTCACAACGAATTTCCTTTTTGTCCTGAAAATTATTAACCTTCTAATTCTAAACATACAAAATTAATTCCAAATTTACAAAATAAACGATATGTTCTGCATTATACTTTATTAAAACAATGTGTTCGAAATGGACTTAAGATAGACAAAATTCATAGAATATTACAGTTTACACAATCTCCATGGTTAAAAAGCTATATAGACTTAAACACCCATTTAAGGAATGAATCTAAACACCAGTTTAACAGAAACAGTTATAAGCTTAGCAGTAATAGTATATATGTATGGTTTCTTTTATGATTGCTTAAAACCTTTATATAAAGACAAGGTGAAATTATTATACACAGATACTGATTCTTTTATTTTGGAAATTGAAACGAATAATGTTTATGAAGATGTGAAAAATTATATTCATTATTTTGATACCTGTAATAGGTAAATTTAAAAATGAATTTGCTGGTGAACCCATAGAATATTTTGGAACTGGATCCAAAGCATATTGTGTAAAAATCAAAAATAATTTAATTAAAAGGAATTAAAAAAGTAGTATAAATAAACAATTGGATATTATTGATTATAAGGATGTTGTAGAACGCAATTCTAAAACTTTTTGTTCCATGTATGTGTTTCGATCTAGAATGCATAATACATATATATATATATATATATATATATATATATATATATATATATATATATATATATATATATATATATATATATATATATACGGAATTAGTTAATAAGTTGGCTTTATCTTCAGATAAAAGATTCAAAATTCACATTGCGACATTCCTCTTTATCAACGGGTTGGAGAAAATGATGATTTTTTTATGTTTAATGAACCCCCTCTACTTAACGTGTTCTATATATATAGCATAGGAAGTTTTTATTTTCATCTTGCCTTGAATGTTAAAAGCACAGAAATGTGTTTAGAATCTTTTGAAAGGGAAATTGATAATATAACCTATAGAACATATGAAAAAAGATTAACTTCTTTTAAAACTTGGAAAGTTGAGTCCTGAAATATTAGCTGCCTCGGGCTTTTTTTATTTAATGAAGGAAGATATTTGTAAATGTTATTATTGTGGTGTTGAAATATTTCAATGGTATGGCGATTGTCCTATTGATGAACATTATAAACTTTATAAACACTGCGATTTAGTAGTTTGTTTGCGATTAATTAAAAATAAAAATATGGATGTAAAAGTATTACAAATTACAAATTATTATAATAATATATTTAATGTGTAAATTTTTATGATTTTTGTTCAAACTGTATGTACATACCTTAATATATAAATATTATAACAATCTGTAAATATTTTTATTATTATTAAACTCTTGGTTATAGTAATACTATTTTTGTGTTTTTTAAATGACCTAGTTTATATTTCATTTATAAACTGTGTTAGATGTATATAACCCATATCATGCAAGACATGGAATGATATGTTTTTTCAAATGATGGTGATCTGACCACCAATGATTAACGATAATAAGACTTTTTTCATAAAAAAAAATTTTAATTTAAAGGAAAATAACAAATTTTCAAAATTTTATATTACTATAATAACAAGACCATTTTTGACATGAACTGGATAGAAAATCTTCGTATGATAAATTGTACAAGAAATTACAACAAAAACACATGGAACAATTTACTACAAAACTATTGAGACCACAGAAAATATACATTGTATTATATTTTTTATTTTAAATATTTTTAAATTAATTTGTGTGTCGTTACTCCTCACATTAAAAGGAGTTATATATTATAGGTATTGGAAATGAGAAAAGGTTTAAAGGAGGGGGAATAGTGTTGGGGGAAGTAGTATAATAATATTCTCTCTATATCGGCTAATTCAGATGTTTAGATATATTCAACCAGTACCGAATATAGCAATTATTCCACCTCTGTTTCCATAATGAACAGTGAATACTCTACAATAAACAATGATACTGTTGAACATAGGAGTAATCTACTTCTCAATTCCAAAATATATTATTTAAACATATTCATCAAAATCTGTAAATGTTGAAATCAGTTTATGTAATTTTTTACCAAAAGTTGTTATTGGTGGACAAAAAGGATTTAGGGTGACTTTAAATGAAGAAGATTGGAAGGATTTACTAAGATATGAAGCTGTTATTGTGAATTATTTTTATTCATATATTGAAGATATGAGTCCCATTAAATTTGATAATATATCAATATATTTTGAAAAATTACAATAATCGTCCCATTATGAAAGTCCAAGAGAACGGTGGTTATTATGTGTGTATCATTCAATAATCAATCACGTAATTTGTTAACAAATATCTATAACACTTTAAATCCTCTTCAAATCCCAAATAGTGAAAAGGTGTGTACCATGATGAAGGTAATGGGAGTCTATCCAAACGAATAGGAAAATAAATTACCTAGAAATCGAACTAAAAGAAAAATTTTCGAAGAAATTTGTGGCTTTCCAAGGAAGCAAAATAAAATTAATTTACTAATTACATTAAATTTTGCATACCGAAATGAGAGGAAATGTGAGTGAGAAAAAAAACTTATTTAGATATGTTAAGATTTAAAAATAAGATCAAAGATTGTGAAAATACTTTTTCTACAATTTTGAGTAAAAACTATAGAAATCTAATTTATAATGAAAGGTTTATTGATATGAATTATTAATAATAAAGATATATTTATATCTGAATTTGTTGTTTTATTTTTTTTTATACATTATACCACATCTTTTTTTAAAATCCATAAATTGTGAGGTTTGTCAAATCCTAACCATTTAACAAAGACTCTATTTCTTTCCTTCTTAAAATCTTTTCCACTAAATATGCGTCAGGATGCTTTACTTTCTGCAACTCTTCAGAATACAATTTTCCTATAATATCTTCATTATTATCATCTTTTAGGAGGTAAGTAATTGGGTTTGTAAGCTGTACTTTTCTTATTTGAAAGATTCCAATAGACCAAATTATCAAACCCTTCTCTTTGCTTTGATATTCTAACAAAGTCGTTTTCTTTAAGCTTGGTGTGTTTAAAGTCAATAGTTTTCTTATAAGTAAACGAATTTAATAATATTTTTTCTTCATTTTTCCCTATTAATTTTACTAGGTTTGTAACCAGTAGTTCTGTAAACGGTATTATTGCATTTTCAACAATAATGGGTAGAATATTATACCACTTATAATTTCCTTGATTACTAAAATATTTCCACATAATGTTTTTTAAAGTTAACACGCTGAACAATACTCGATTTTAAATTGGATACTATAATGATTAATGTTATAGTCATTCATTAGTTTTTGAAAGTCCTGTTGTAAAATTCTTTTCTCAAATCTGCAAATTAACAGGTTTTTTTGTGGTTTTATCTAGAATTTTTTCATTGCCGCCGTTATATCTTCCCCACTTTTGTTTTCAAGTGATTCGGCCCCGCAAACATATTTTGTAAAAGCATTTTTTACGACTAAAATATATCTATTCGATTTATTAAATCTAGCATAAGGCTGCGTTTCAACTAAATCACCTTGCCTTAAGTCGTCTAAATCCCTTTACAATTGTTCTTCTTCTCTGATAATTTTTTCTAGCAGGTTTATGTAATTCTTCAACAATAACTTCTTTTATATTTTCCTTCATGTTACTTTGTTCATACTAATCCATTTTACTAAATATCTTACTTAAATTACCATTAATATTTTTTATTTCAACATTAAGAATATCAACTCTATCTTTGATTGTTTTAACATTATCGTCAACCTTTGAGAATTCTTCTTCTAATTTTTTTTAAAGCTGTTGAATTTCCTAAAACCTTTACTTCCAGATCATTAACAACAGATTTCAAAGCAGCGAACTAATCTTTATTTGTGTTTTCAAATTTCTTGAACTTATAGTCTAAAAGATCTTTAACTGCTTTGTCAAGTTTTTTGATTTTATTTTCAGAGACATCAAACTTTTCGTCTACATTGGTTACTGTTTTTACTACTGTTTCTACCAGATCATTTTTTATTATCAATATTTCCTCCTCTATTCTCGCTTTCAATTATTTTTCAAGATTTTTTAACTGTTTTAATATCTCATCGATTTTTTCAATAACCAAATTTTCTTTTTTGCGTTCCTCAACTATAGTTTGCAATCTCTTATTTAAATTTCGTACCTCTGTTGAAACTTTACCAACTATATTTTATATTCTGATTCTAGATTATGTAATTTTGTCAGTACTTCTTTAATTTTTTTCACAATTTTTTGTGATATTATCAAATTGTTGGTTATTTTAAATTTGCTCTATATTTTTGATTTTTTCCGCCAAAAATATTATCTTTTTTGAGAAATCATTTGTTTTTTTTTATTTTTATTTTTTGTTGTTATTTAGTTTCGTTAAATTGTTGTTCCGACATCTTAATATTTTCAGTATTATTTTTATGAACCATAAAATGAAGTTTTACATGTCTATCAACTTTTTCAATATTTGTATTCATATCATCATGCACCTTCTTAAAATTTTCCACTTCTTATGAAACTCTATTATTGAGCATGTCAGTAAAAGTTTGAAATTGTTTAACCATATGTTTATTAATGTCATCTTGTACTTTTTCTGATGTAACCCTAATTCTTGTCCTAAACTATCCAATACTTCATATTTCTCTATAATTATTTTTATGTCGTCTTCATGTTTTGAAATTTTTATAATTTGGTCTAGATGTTCAGGAATAATTTTATCTTCGAATATTTTTATCTTTTTTGCAACATTCTGTATATCCTTATTACTGTCGCTAACGCTCTTATCAAGATTTTTGACGTTTGTTTTTACACCGGATTCCAAATTTTCAATTATTTTCTTTTCAACATATTTTATATCGCTCGTAAAATCTTTATATATTTTCTTTTCAATATTTGAACTTATTGATTTGTCAATAGAGGGAATAAAAAAATAAATGTAATGTTTTGAATTGTGAGATCCAAACTTATTAACCTCCATGTTATAAATGTATTAATTAATTTGTAACATGTATTTATATGATAACAATATGCTGGTATTGTAAAAGCTGTAAATGATGCGAGATCAGCCAAAGAAAGGTTATCTGAAGCTAAACGACATAATTCAATGATGGAATCAATTGCAATTGGAAAAAAAAAGAAGTGGTTTGTTTCTAAAACCTTATAAAACAGGATGCGGATTGTTTTTAAAACCATATTAAAAAAACTGCTAAATTACATACTTCGGAATCCGCTTACAAATTACGTTCTAATAAAGTATGTCAAATTTTTACAAATACCTTATTTTCGAGGTGTATTTATGGGGAATAAATTACCTAAAAGGATTAAGAAACATGAATGTGGCATCTGGATAGCTATAGTGGTAATAGCACTCATTGGACAGCATATATAAAAAAAGGAAAAAATTAATTTACTTGGATAGTTATGGTAATTTACGGCCCCCATCTGAATTAAATTTATATTTTTTTTGGTTACAATAATAAAAACATGATAACATACAAATATAACAAACATCAAACCTTTAACCAAACAAATTGTTTAAAATTTCTTTATAATAACATATGATGAATAATCTTACTTCAGTTTCTACAAGAATATTAAAGGAATATGTCATATAGTATGGTTATTGCTGATAATTCACCTAGTTTAACGGTGGAATTTAATCCCGCTATACATCTAGAAGAAGATGCTGAGTATGTTGTTGGATTAGTAAATTTTTGATAATAATTATGTATTTTTGATACCTGAAAGAAGCTATGAATTGGATGACCTAAATAAATTTATACGTGATAAGTGTAGTAAAAGAGGTATTTAATTTAACATGTTTGCAAATATAATACCTTACACACGTCTTATGTCATCAGTTGGCGTAACATTGAATGAAGCAACAATTAATAAATTATTAGGTTTTACAAAGAAACGATTAGAGCCGAATCGAATCGGACAACCCTGCGGAGATTATTAAAATAAATTTTATAAATATCGATTGTGGTATTGCTGAAGGATCATATCTTAACGGTAGACCCGTTCATATAATACATTAATTTTTTCCCAATGTCGCTCCTGGTTTTAAAATAATAGAATCACCACAAAACGTCATATATTTTCCAGTAACTGTAAAAACCATAGATAAAATTATTATCAAAATAATAGATTAAGAAGGTGAACTTGTTAATTTTAGAGAAGTCCTAACGTTAAGACTACACCTTAAAAATATTTCATGGACAATGGTAGTCCTCTATCACAAAAAACCATCCAACAGTAATTTGGTTACAAAGTCTAATATAAAAAGCTTAAAAAGAAAGGAAATAAACATATTTTTATTTAGTAATAAATCAAACACACAAAGAGTAACACCTTCTAATAGACAAGTTCTGAAAAGTTTGAGTTTTAAACTTAAACAGTAATAGAATATCTAAATGTAAAAGAAAACATTTTAAGTTGGGAAGTACTTTCTTTTGATCCTTTTAATTCTACAAAATTAGAACCAAATGATGAAATAAGAATTTCTTTACAACAAACTGGAAAATATCCATTGCCATGCAAGAGTGAGATTTATTTAGAGCTACAAGTTACGAAAGAGGATGGAAAAATTTCCCTAACGTACACAGTTTTAATCAATAATGCCCCTGCATTCTTATTTAAAGAGCTAAGTTATATTTTAAATGGTGTCACTAACGATTCTATACGAGATGTTGGTACAACTTCACCACTTAAGGGTTATGTATCTTACAATGAAAATAAAAGCACAAAATTAGAAAATGCCGGGCGGTATCCAAATTTGAAAACAGGAGAAAAAATTATAACTGATGATAAGGGAAATATTCCTTTAAATATGTACAAGGTAAGTCAACGATAGAGTAAAGTTCATTATCTCATTTGTTTCGGGAATGGCGAAAAAATGTTAAATGCAATAGTTTTAGGGTGCACAGTTTAAATTTATTTTTGAGTATACGGGGTACTTCAAAAAAGTGTGGCCGATATAACATATGTTTTTTTTTTAAGTGGAACATCCCATTTTCTAATTTATTTTTAAATTCAGCGTAAATTTTTTTATTAATAATGTTATAGTTAATAATGTTAAGTTTTTTTAATATTTCAATTTTTAAAAAAATATATTGGTTTTCAGTTTTGTAAAAAATTGCCAGTAGCGCCATTGTTTCTGAAGGTAGAATACTCATAATTGGTACGAGAGTTCTATAGAGATGAAAAAAAGGTATATGTAAAAAAATTTGAGTTAGATGCTACAGGGTGTTCAAAATAAATTTATACATTTCGACTATTTTAAATGGAAAAATCTCAAATTTCTTAATTGGCACACCCCGTATATCATTATTTTTTCTGATACTTTTATTAAGTATGTCATATACCTATTTCTAATAGTTTTCTATTTATTTTAAATTTTTCAATTTTTACCCTTGTTTTTAATACACTTACATAGCGTAAACATCATAGTTGCCAAGACAAAACAAAAATGTAGGTATTGTCAAATTTTTACTTGTCTATTAAGCAAGGAAAATAGTTTAATTTGTTGTAGTAAGTGACGTATAAAAGTAATAGTTATGGATGTTGCTAAAAGCGAATTAATTGATATGGTTTATATACTGGGTGAGGCGGGAAAAAATGGTCTTTTGGTAGTAAGGCTTTACGGAGCCTAAGTTTAGGTATATAACATTATTATTAAAAAAGATATAAAATTTTACGCAGAATTTAAAAATAAATTAGAAAATAGGATGTTCCATTTAAAAAAACATATGTTATATCGGCCACACTTTTTGAAGTACCAGGTATACCCAAAAAAAAAACTGTGCACCTTAACATTCCCTAAAACTATTGTATTTAACATTTTTTCGTCATTCCCGAAACAAATGAGATAAGGAACTTTACTCTATCGTTGACTCACTCTGTACTAAGGATTTTTTGAAGATAATAAAATCACTTTGAATTCACAAGAACTTATTTTAATAAGGAGTAACGATGATACTAATGCTAATGGCACTTAAGAAACTTATCGATAAAAATAATGACATACTTATTACTTTCCGAAGTTGGAAATTGGTTGAATATCCAGAACTATTAGAAACTACAAGATACAACTGGCCTGTAAAAACTTCAACTAATGTTGAAACACCGCGTCATGTTTTAGTTGCCTTCCAAACCAATAGGCGAGGAAACATAAAATCTAATATGAGTAAATTTGATCATAAATCAGTTTTTAAATTCGGAAAATATCCTTATAACGATCTTCAACTTGATTTTAATAATAAGAAGTTTGCTGAATTTCGTCAGTTATGTTATAATTTGCTGACAGAACCAATTTCTAATCCCATGGAATTTAAGAAACATGCACCTATTGTTTATATTAACTGTTCACAGCAAAGAGATTTATTGCATGCTGGTCCATATTGTCTCATAATACAAGAGAAAATATTTAGCTATAATTCTTTAATAAAAATAGTTAAACAACTTTGAATTTAACCCCCACCAACTCAAATAATTCAGATATTTATTGCACGTATATTATGTCTTTGACATATCGCGTTAATTCCGAAGACGTTGTTAAAACTTTACAACTTTAACAAAGATTACAATCTTTCATTAAGGATTTAGAATATTTTCTAATTTAAAAATTAATTAGAATTCTTAAAATTATGGTCGCAAGACTAATTCTGGACATACAAGGATTCAAAGATGAAAAAAATTAATTTATTCCTAAAGAATTAGCAGCTTAAGATGGAAACAAAGATAAACCACTACATATTTACACCAACTATTTACATTAAATTTGCTTTCTCCAGAATTAAATAAACAAGCTGTTTGGTTAATAAAATTGCATCACTGGAATGAATGATACACTCCTCTTTTCGCTAATATTATCAAGCAACTTACTAAGGACACCCAATTTGTTTATGTTAAAGGAAACGAAAAAGTAGAATACATTAAGAAATATTCATCCAATTCCGTAATTGAAATAGATGATGAACCCTCTATTCGAGCTTTAACACCAAAATGTTTTTATCACTCAAAGTCATGTCATAACCTATCTGTGTTTTATCAAATGTGTTTTTTTTGTATGATCATTTTTTTATGAATGAATAAAACAACTTAAATATAAAACAAATACTGTTTTATTTAAATTCCAGTATACATTATTACATTTTATTTTTCTAAACATTTTTCAATAGCTGCAACTGTTTTATTTAATTTTAACATTTTTAACATAGAAATTAGTTTACTTATATTATTCGTTTTTAAAAAGTCTCTAGATGTTTCCATTACACTTTCCATTTTCCTAATATATTTGCTTAAATTAATGTTGAATTCTTGAGCTATGGGGTTATCGTCTAGCAACAATCATTAATAAATAATATGTTGAGCAACCAATTTTTAAATTCTCTAAACATATTCCACATATATTTCTAACTATTTTTTCAGATTCAGATACTTTCTACATCTCCATCTCTTCTGCTGTTTTAGCCAAATAATTTGATTCAATTATTTTTTCCATAGTAATTTTGGTATAACTAAACATGTTTAATGATTTGGGGTATTTTATAAACCTAATCCACTCTCCTTTTCATTTAAACATTTTTCAGTTAATATAATATTTTTACATATTTCTAATAATCTAAATTCTAGCAATAATTTTTTTAAGTCATGCTTGAGCGGCATTTTAACAATGCTTAATATGATCTATAAGTTCAAAATATAATATCCAATCTTGTGCTTTATGATCACCTCCCACATCTCGATAGTAACGAGAACAAACCTCTGATATAATAAACTCTTTATATACTTCCTTCACTAATTCCTCCATCTTGAAAAATTAATTCAATTTCACGAAGTTCTTCTTCAGCCTCTGTTATATGATTTAGTGTTATAAGATCTTATACATAATCTTTTAAACTTACAATTTCTTTATGAAAACTTTAATCCAATTCCTTCACAAATTCCAGAATATTTAGAGTTTCGAAATATTTCGCACAAGCGTCTATACCTTGTGAATAATAATCAACCATATCATTATATAAATGGATTTGTTCTGGACGACTATGCATAGAAAGCATAACGAATCTGTTCATCAACCAAATCAGAAAATGTATTATACAATTTTTCAACTTGTTGATTTAAAGCAGTAACAGATTTCTCATGTATAGACATTATTTGAATGTGTTACTGAAGAAAAGTGAATAGAATTCTAAGTTCTGGTTCTTCTTATAGCTCGAAATTCTATTTCCCTACTTCCACAGAATGATAGAGAGATTAGGTATTATTTGTTAAGAGGTAATTTGTGAGAATGTTGGTGGGAGACAGAGGTAAAATTTTGCCTCCGAAACCACCTCTTTGAATTCCCACAAATACACTACTTTATATACACACATATATATATATATATATATATATATATATATATATATATATATATATATATATATATATACGTGTGTGTGTGTGTTATGGAATTCACTACTTTATATACACACACATATATATACATATATATATATATATATATATATATATATATATATATATATATATATATATATATATATATATATATATTACGTGTGTGTGTGTGTTATGGAATTCACTGCATATATTGGAATATAGCAAAACCGATTGCAGAAAATTCATCTTAAATAGCGGATCTCAATAATATATTTTTTTCACGCCGCCACTGGTTTACCATACAACTGCACAGTATCGGAGAGTTTTAACGAGAACGTTAAGTTCAAATTCAAAAAAGCTTTATTAATACTCAATAAAATTTTCAAGGTTGATTTACAGTTTTTGATTTCAGTGCTTTTAGTATATTTACCCACAGCCTTGCGAGTGTTCTAGTAGTATAGTTCTTATGTACCCGATATCTTTCCGTCATTTCCGGGTGGTTATCCTTAATGACTATTATTGTTATTAAAATTAGGATAATTTTTTAATTCAATCTTCTGAGAAAAATTTAAAAAAAAAAAAAAACCCAGCTTAGACCAGAATTTAAGGTTATACAGTTACTACAGTATTTTTCACATTTGAATAGCTTTTTTTTTAAAACAAATTTAATAATAAAAACATATTATAAAAATTGTTACCTTTTCAACTAATTACTTTTCGACACTAAAAATTTCCATTCCAATATATTTTTTTAAGTAAAAAATTTTGACACTGTAATCCGCTAAAATTTTATTGGCTTCATTTTAAGGAGGTAGCCTGTCCTCTACCGTAAAATTACCTGTAAGTTTTTGATGTTTTTTATTTATTTTTTCATAAAATACCGATTTTTTACAAAAAAATTACAAATTTTACGTAAAAATTATATTTGGATAGTTACGGATCCTGTGCATTTATTTGGACTTGAAATTTTCTAACCTTATAATAGGTTTTTGGAGTCGCAGATTACGATAAAGTAACCGTTTTTTTTTAATGTGTAGGATTTTCAAATATTTACCAATTTTGGCCATTTTTCGCCTTTTTCAAGATTGTTTAGTGACTATGAGAATGAACATTACATTTGAGATGTTTGACAATTATTTAAAGTTTAAATGTATCAACTCTACCATAAACCTAAACTAAAACGGTTGGTCCTTAAAAAAATTGACCAAATTTGGACATTTGTCAATATTTTTCGAGTTTTTCTAGTGAATATATGAATATACTCTACTTTTTATCTATTCCCTATCATCTCAAGAATGTAAACCAAAAATGTAACGAGACGTTGACCCTGCAGAATTAAGCCAATTTCGGTCATTTCTCACCTTTTCTACTACTATGTTCAAGTCAGTACCTGCAAATTTCTCATTACTTTTGCGATCTTGGAAAATTATTTTTTTTAAATTATCTTACGATGAACTGATTTCAATTACCCCCAACCTAACCTAACTAAACAAGCACACGGGCATTCTAAAAAGAAACTTACAAAATTTTGTCCAAGTTAGTGGTATTTCATTCAACTGTGTGGTGTTGAAAGAAATTCCGATCTTTTTTTTAGGTGTCTGCGGAAGTGTTTACTATGTTATGTTGGTGATGTGTTGAGTAAAATGTATTACTTCTTTTTAATTGCTTCTTTTGTTTTTTTTTGTGTCTGTCATACCCGATTTTCTCTGAAACTATTTGAGATAGAAAGTTGAAATTTGGCATAAATATGGGAATTGATGGCCCAAATAGAGCCCTGTAGTTTTGGAAGTTAAATTTTAACTTAAGAGGTTAGTTTTGGGAGATGAAATCGGAAGTGAAAAAAAAAATTTCCAGGTCATCGAGTGGTGTGTCAAATTAAAGCCTGTGAAAACACGAGTTTAAAAATATATAAGATGTACTACTTGCGCGCACTTGTCTTTGTAGTATTTTTTTAAAAAAGGCCAAAAGCCACCCACCCTATCTCGAAAACTACTGATCAAAGAATTTTGAAAAAAATTCTGAAATATTCTCCATAAGTTGTAGATCGAACGAAAATTATCACGCGTGCATTACCTTTGATAAGTTATCTGGTATATAAAAAAATAAAAATTTCAAGAGTATCAGCTTTTAACAAAGATGGGAAACAAACTCATTTGGGGTGTGTTTTGTGGAGTCACGGATAATTTTATACATCCGTAACAAAATTTTTTTATTTTAAAAACAACTACCGTACGGAAGGAACACTAATTGCGTAAGTCGGACTTGCACTTGGCTGATTTTATTTTAGTTGCATTTTTCCTCCGTTGGTTGGTTATGATTCTTCGTTGAACATATTTTTGTAAAGAGCTGATGTAATTTTCACAGATTTTGTACAGTATTTTTTGTAGCATTGAACATAAAGATTTAAAATTTTTTATTATTATTTGTCTGGAATACCCTCAGAAGGTGTGCCATTTCCCAATTCAAGATTTTTCTCATTCTCTTGAATATAAGCACTGGTGGCACATACTGTTCAGGCACACTGGCACAAGGACGAAAAAGTATTTTTAGAAGTTCGATTTCCCTGCTCTCCTCTACTTTGAAAAAATCACCTGTTAAGGCGCTTTCTAAGGAATTATTTCTTTTCAATGTTAGTGTTTCATAGGCGGGTTAAATTTATAAATAATTTGAAAAAAGGGAGTTTTGCCCCTTTTTTTAATTTTTCAAAAATTTTCGAATTTCAAAAAAAAGTATTGAATGTGCTTCTACATAACCCCACGAGTCACCCATTTCAATATATGCAGTGAATTTCATAACATCCTATATATATATATATATATATATATATATATATATATATATATATATATATATATATATATATATATATATATATATATGTATATGTATATGTATATGTATATGTATATATATATATATATATATATATATATATATAACACAATATATACGAAGAAATCCCTCAACTTCCTCACACATCCCTTTAATTAGGTTTAACTACGAGGATGGATTGAAAAGTTCGCGATCTAGTCAAGAAAACAAAGTAAAATATGTACAAAAATATTTTATTTTTCGACGTAATCTCCACCGAGCTCTATGCACTTCTTCCACCTGCTTTCTAAAGCTTCCACACCTGTTTGAAAAAAATATTCCTCAAGGTTTTCAAAATACTAGTTATCTGCAGCTTCGAGTTCTTCATTTGATGAAAATTTCTGGCCGCGGAGGTGTTTTTTTTGTTTACAAACAGATGAAAGTCGGAAGGTGCCAAATCAGGAGAATAAGCCGGGTGGGGCAGCAATTCGAAACCACAATCACGAATTTGAGCCATAGACTCAACAGACGTGTGAACGCAAGTTGTCCTGATGGAACAAAACTTTCTTTCTCAGTAATCCTGGGCGTCTCTCTTTAATTTCTTGACGTAAACGACGCAAAAGGGTGCAATAGTAAATTGAGTTTATTGTTTCGCCTTTCGGAAGGTAGTCCCCATAATAATACCTTTAGCATCCCAAAAAACTGATGTCATCACTTTTCCAGCCGACAGAATTACCTTTGCTTTGTTTGGGGTGGGTTCACCAGATTTTTTCTACTGCTTGGATTGTTGTTTTGACTCTGGAGTATAGTGGTGAACCCAGGTTTCGTCCATTGTCACAAACCTGTTAAGAAAATCTGGCGGATCAGCCTTAAACAACTTCAAACAGTCGCGAGAAATCGTGAGTCAAATTCGTTTTTGTTCAACTGAAAGCAATCTGGGGACCCACCTAGCGGAAACCTTAGAAAATCCTAGTTCGTTGGCAACGATGTTTTGTGTTCGTTCATACGAGATGGCTATAGTGTCTGCAATCTCACTGATAGTTAATCTACGGTCTTTCAATATGAGATCACACACTTTGCCGATGCTTTTTTCAGTCGTAGACGTCGTGGGCCGGCCGGAACGAGGGTCATCTTCGATGCTCTCTCGTCCACGCTTAAATTCTGCAACCCATTTTTTCACAGTGGTATATGACGGAGCAGAGTCCTCTAGTGTTGTTTTCATATTATCGTGGATCTCCTTTGGTGTTAATCTTTTTTTAAACAGGTACTTGAGGACCGCACGTTGTTCAATTATTTCCATTTTTCCAAAAACGCTGCACTTGGTCTCATTAAACTCGTTCTAACCTAAAAACCCCAAATTCTACAGCAACAAAATTTGTGACAACCAAAGAAAGTATGAACTTATTGAGGGTACTATAATAAAAATATTATAATTATTTTTTGGTCAGGCTGCGAACTTTTCAATCCATCCTCGCATAAATAATTAAATTCTCCAAATTCCCATAATGATATTAAAAATATACAAAATTTATCGGCATCTACCCCTTCACCCTTTGTGAGATCGCTCAAACACTATAGGTTCTATCTCTAATTTAAGTAATATTTGTGTACCAAATTTGAAATCGATATTTCATTTCGCTCGACAGTTATCATGCCCATAGACAGACAGATCAACGGAAATGAAAAGGAACCCTAAAACCTGAAGAAAAGCAAAACTCTCAGACGGTGATTTTCACAAATTCCCTTTAGAAAGGGAAAACAGTTTCTACTAGTTTACTAATGATTAAGTCATATGCGAATTGATTTTGACTTTTTTTTATCAGAATTTGTTACAATTAAATTTAAATCAGTCGGAATTTTTTTTGTAATGGTCTTGTTTGGTTGTTTTTATTCAATTTATAACCATTATAAAATTTTTAAAAAATTAATTTTTCTGGCTGTTACTTTTGGATTTCTTAATATTCAGAATTGTTCTTCTGCTTAATAATTTTAATAGTTCACCAGGTTTCGATCTAAAATACAGTCTTTTTTTCATTCCAGAATTTCTAGTTTAATTTTTTTAAAGTAATAATTTCATATTTTGTTGTTTTGGCGTTGTAGGACAATAAATACTAATCATTTGAAAATTATGATCACCTAGTAGATTTTATCTGAAAATACACTTTTATTTTTTTATAGCATTTTTAACAATATAATCTTTTAGAACTTGCATCTCTGGTGGAGGTATTTTTATTGCCGGATGCAAAATTATTTGTTTAAGAATGATTTAAGTTTTTTAAAATGTCTTGTACTACTTGAAATGGCAATATTTGCATTGGACAATAACAAACAGATCAATTTATATTTTCTAGCATTTCATTCAAAAACAGCTGCATCAGGAGATAGTCTCTCTCTCTCTCTCTCTCTCTCTCTCTCTCTCTCTCTCTGTCTCTCTCTCTCCCTCTCTCTCTCTCTCTCTCCTCTCCCCTCTCTCTCCCTCTACCCTCTCTCTCCCCCTCCCTATCCCTCCCTCCCCTCCCCCTCTCCCTGTTATATATAGTATCTTTTTTATATTCCAAGTCAAGGTCAAATTTCTAGGGGAACGGTTACCCACCCTGTCAAGTCTATTAAAAAATCTTTAAAAAAAATTATATTGATACGTACGGAAATTTTATTTCACCAGTCAATGTCATTATGGGAAAACTATTATTTCATAAAAAAAGAGTTTAAATTCAAAAACATAACATAAACAATATTTTGTAAAGTAAAATGTATTTAATAATCCAATACATATAAATTTTCTATAAGTAAGAACTTCACAGTTTGTACTAATATTTTATTGCTTATTTTATTTCTGTTTTTTCGTCTGATAATATTTTTAGTTCAGGTTAGTTCAGGTTTTAGTTAACCTCTAAATTTAAAACCATTTTACCAAAACTGAAAATAGAAAGATAAGAACCAATGTTACCAATATTAGAAAAATTTGGTCAAGAAATAAAACTCCCTCTATATTAGTTATTACTGAGAAATATGTTTATATACCAGATTAGTGAAAGTTCTTTTACCAGTTTTAATATCATAAATTTATTGTAAAATTTTTTTGATTTCCTTTATTTTTCATATATTTATAAACATCTTTATTAATATGATTCAAGAACTTCGAGTTTATCCACAAGTCCTTCACCCTCATATACTTTCTGCTTTCTATATCAACTAACTTTGAAGGTCAATTTTGATATATGTAATCTATAAAATGTAATTAATGGGTGTTCTAGCACCAGAGTCAACTATGAAATGACAAATATTTACTTTTGTATTGTAAGATGAGTATGCATTTTTAGTGTTAACTTTGTTACGGATTTAGATCTCCAAATAATCTTAAAACTTTCTTCATTTAATTATTTAAATTTTATTTCCCCATCTTACGGTATAAGGGGTAGTTTGGATGGATATAAGGGGTGTTTTTTATAGAGGTATAGAACTTTGCAATGGAATAAAACAAAGATGAATTTTTTAAATTGACATGAAATTTACTTTATTCGAAAGATAATCTTCTGGCATTATAATTTAAATATGACTTCTGGCATATGACCGCCACGGCTGGCTCGGACGTAGTCTAATCTGGAGGTCCAATTTTCGATGACTTTTTCCAACATTTGTGGCCGTATATCGGCAATAACGCGGCGAATGTTGTCCTCCAAGTTGTCAATCGTTTCGGGCTTATCGGCGTAGACTAGCGACTTCACATATCCCCACAGAAA
The DNA here is from genome assembly GCA_019049505.1 of Pachyrhynchus sulphureomaculatus. Lineage (NCBI taxonomy): Eukaryota > Metazoa > Arthropoda > Insecta > Coleoptera > Curculionidae > Pachyrhynchus > Pachyrhynchus sulphureomaculatus. The sequence continues at coordinate 86,875,857 of CM032449.1, read as the reverse complement.
ATAGTCTAGCGGCGTTAAATCGCACGATCTTGGAGGCCAATTCACGGGTCCGAAACGTGAAACTATGCGGTTACCAAACGTTTCCTTCAATAAATCAATTGTGGCACGAGCTGTGTGACATGTTGCGCCGTCTTGTTGAAACCACAGCTCCTGCACATCATGGTTGTTCAATTGATGAACGAAAAAGTCAGTAATCATGGCTCTATAGCGGTCACCATTGACTGTAACGTTCTGACCAGCATCTTTTTTAAAGAAGTACGGACCAATGATTCCACCAGCCCATAAAGCACACCAAACAGTCAGTTTTTCTGGATGTAACGGTGTCTCAACATACACTTGAGGATTATCATCACTCCAAATACGGCAGTTTTGTTTATTGACGTATCCATTCAAACAAAAGTGAGCTTCATCGCTAAACAAAATTCGCTTATGGAAATCGGGATCAACGGCAATCTTGTTTTGGGCCCATTCACCGAATCTACGCCTTGCTAGGTGATCGTGTGGCTTCAATTGTTGTACGAGTTGGATTTTGTAAGCACGCAAACCAAGATCTTTCCGCAAAATCTTCCATAAAGTGGATGGCCGCATATCCAATTCCTGTGCACGATGGCGGATAGACTGATTCGGGTCTTCCTCTACGCTACGCTCTACAGCAGCAATGACTTCTTCTGTACGCATTGTACGACGTCTCTGTGGATGTGTATTATCATTTAGAGTAAACGTGGTGCGAAAACGTTCCATAGTTAATCGAATTAATTGCTCTGATGGACGATTATGTTGACCGTAAAATGGACGTAGTGCGCGATACGTATTTCGAACAGAACCATGATTTTCAAAATAAATTTGCACAATTTGGAAGCGTCGTTCAGGAGTCAGTCTATTCATGTTGAAATGCCAAACCAAACTAAACATAAATCACTTGACAGCTGACAAAATGGCCGCCAGTTAAAAAAGTGTTGCCAACTTAAAGTTTTATACCTCTATAAAAACACCCTTTATTTTCTATTTATAATTTTTTAACTAATACTCCGGAATAATGCATTCTTTTACTTGCTACCGGATTCCCTTAACTATTCAAGTTATTTAAAATATTAATAACCTTTTTGCCCTTTAATTCCATAATTTTACATTCAAAATTCTTCACAAATCAAACTTTCTAATAATAAATTCTTTATTCCGATCGTGGGAACCTACATTAAAACATCATTTCTGTTCTTTCTAAAATCTACTCGAAATACATATGTTTAAATGAATCATGTTCGCGCAATAATAATCGTGAAAAAATGTAGCCAACTTGTTTACAAATACAATTTGATGATTCATAAATAATTTACGACACAAGAGAATGCAATTAATAAATTAGAAATTCGTTTTTAAACCGTTAGTGATACTTTGTTATTAATTAATAAGGTGCTATTAAATCTTAAGCTTATTACCACATTTTCTTTCTAACAAAATTTCGCGTATGAGACTGAAATCTCACGAAGCAAATAATCAGTTTTTTTTATAAAAGTTAAATGGACAAGGAGCAGCATACCAAACTAGTTACAGTAAATACTAAAATTGAATTGTCAAGTAGCGTTTAATAGTTCAGGTGCCAATTGCCTATTGGCCGGATTCAAGATCTAATCGTCAATTTGCTGATTTATTAAGCGAACACTGGGTGGAATAAAATGCAGTAATTATTTTTTTACCAATTTACAATGTACCGTCATTTACTTACAATTTTGACAGTTTGATGCACAGAGTCAAGAATGACATTCTAATATTTTAACCACAACAAACTATTTCTAGATATGGCACTGTCCGGATATCTGAATTGTTTTAAGGAGGAAAGAAAATCAATTTACGCAGATAATAGAAAAAAAGTCATTTCTAAACAGAAAGAAAGATTTTATATAAATAACTATATTAATCAAATCTTACATGTTAAGCAAAGAGTTATAAAACATTTATATTAACTGAAGTAAATAGAAGCTGACAAAATTGAAATTTTATTAGCAGTGGCAAATTAGAACTACTAGAATATTAGTTGATGTTAAAAGTACATAATGAAGATTTAGGTCAATGTGTTTACCTGCAACAAAAAAAAGTAAAATAAAGTTTGTTCTTCAATTGGAAATATTATTACTTACGATATCATCAATCTTCAAAATAGATCTAACGGTTTCAGTTGCAAATGATAACGCAGATGTGGTAACTAATAGAGGTTGAACGACGTTTTCTTCCAAAATGTCAGAAATACAGCCCTTCCTTACATTAATTCCAGCAGATACTTCACCCTTGGCATGTCTGTTCCGTAGTTCTGTTACCGTCTAAAATAGTATTATTATTAACTTTAGAAAAGTAAGGAATAATAGGTTGCGCTTTTCTCAGCTGTTTTTCTGAAAATTCTACCTAATATTTTATACAGGTCGCCATAAGCAGTAGCTTTATTACAGTTATTAAGCATCATATATTTTTTTGAGATACGTACACTGCCGAAGTTGTCCATAGTCTTGGAGGGGTTTGATGGGGAGCAATACATTGAGGTAGGTGAAAAAAAAGTCAATTTTTTTATTTGGTTATGTAAACATTTTACGTAACATTAATGGAATTTTAGGTATGATTTGTATTTACTTAAGACAAAAATTAACACTTTTTTTTAAATATTCACAAATGGCAGAGTTAAACCACTGTTTTCCGACAAGGTTGAGCGACGAGTGGTAAAATGGCGTAACCTCTAGCTTGAAATTTTGCACACGTCTAAATTGTACTATCTTGCACTTTATCCTGAATATTTTTAAAAATCATTAAAAATAAGTAAATTTATGGCAAAATAATTCAAAAAAATTTTACGAAAAATTCAAAACTCCTTTTTTAAAGCATGCCATTTTGTTTTTTTTTTTGCATTTTTTAGGTTTACGTACACTCGTTTGATTTAGATCAATACAACAGAAGCTGGAGGTTACGCCGAACAACCTTGTCGGAAGACCGTGGCTTAACTTAAAAAAATTGTGTTTCTTTTAATTTTAAGCAACAACAAATCCATTAACGTTACATAAAACATTTACATAAAAAAACATCGTAAAAATTAGCTTACTTTCACCTGTCTAAATATATTTCCGCCCTAAAAATACCAATTAGTATTTTTATTACTAAAATGGTAACAAACATTGTATTATTAAAATTACAAAATATCGCTTCTAGAAGCTGTCTTTCGTGTTATACGGTATTTTTATAAATCAATTCCATAGAGGTATTTTGTAAGTAATGTAATATTATCTGTCTAATATCGTTATGCACTTCTCTTACGGTAGTTTATTATGAGAAATTTTATTGTTGAATTCTGAAATATAAATCTTCATCAAAAAATAAACGTGATCTATGTTAACAGTAACAGTTTTTTTTTGTTATAGAGTATGATTTTTATAACAGTAACAAACAGTACCCTATTTGAAAATTTTTAACATTCTCAAGACACATTTGACCTTAAAATCATGGTTTCATACGTCGGAGTTTTTCTTAAACCTAATTTGTGTGTCCAATACATAAAAATATTTATTTTTTTTGTTAAATGGGCCCAGTCATTAGGTATAAGTGTAAACAAATTCTTGCACTTGTTTACGCAGTTTACTTCTGTTTATGGCGACTTTGGCTCCATCCAGGCAGGTTAGTACATTTTTATTTTAAAGCGTATTTGGCTAGGCCACATTCCACGTCATGCCGCTTGCCAGCAGATATTGGCAAACTCCTAAAAGCCGGAACACTGTAAAAAAAAGGCCGTATGTTGTTGGTGAGAAACCGCTCGGACCATGAAAGGGTGACAAAGGCTACCCGCGGGACTGTGGTGGATACCTGACGACGGCCTTCGAGGACTGAATGCCAGTCTCGAGGAAAAACTGCCGGGCACGCTGTTGGTGAGTTATTGTTTAGACCTCTCTGTATGGGTGGAGCGCATACCTAAAGTCGGCCTTCGAGGCTGAGCCTCTACTCCAAAAGACAAAACTGCTGACGGAATGTTATTAGCGCATGGTTACTTGAGCCGGAGGGCTAACAAAGTAGAGAGCGCTCTCTTGAATTATATGCAAGTTTCGAGTCAAGCTGAAAGGTGAAAAACGCCATTGCTAAAGAACATACTTCGCCCCGATGTCACGGAGGCGTTCATAGAAGTATTAAAAAGGTGAGTAGCCCCCATCGAGGTTGTGGAAAGTTAAAAAAAAAGAACAAGACCGTAAAACAGCAGGCGTTTACCTTCTAAGTCAACTTTTTTGATGGAAAATTGTCCATTTTTAACTTGGCAAACCACTCCCTTTTTTTTTTTAAATACAAATGTTCAAAAATAAACTATTTCAAAAGTTTCCTCGTAACCCAGCACATAAGCAGCGTTACAGCAACGTTTATTTTCATATAATTTAAGTAAATCATGTTGTTTGCCATAATCAAATAGTTAAATACTAACATAAGCAACACTAAAATACTTTATATTAAAATGATGTATGACCAGTGTGCCATCGGTTTTTTCTTTTATTTCGTATTAACGGAATACTAATATTTCGAATTATTTAATTTTTAAGCTATATTTGGTACCGCAACATTTTAAGCTTCATAAAAGAAAGAATGGATTTAAAACTCCCGTCATAGTGGAGTAGAAAAAGGTCAAAATAATGATGAGATAGGCATAGTTTAGATACAGCAATATTATCATTTTATCTTCTCTGGGGTATCTGAGTTTCGGATCTCGAAAAACTTGTGCTCTTTTGTTTATAAACAATTTAAGTTTATAAAATGCGTTTATTGAGCTTAAAATGTGAATAACTCCGGTTATATAAGTCGGATCGAGACAAAAAAAAAACCAAACTGTTCGTAATGAAATTTCCAACAAATCCTTGTTGGTTTTAAATCGCTCAAATGCGTACATAACCTAGAAAATTGAAAAAACGTTTTTTTTTTCATTTTATTGTACAGGCCAACTAAGTGAACCGACTGGCTTGAAACTTTCAGAAAATATGCCTTTTGTTATAATAAAAATACCCTGAAATTTTGGTACAAAAATAATGAACCCAGTGGGCACAATTGATTTGTTATTTAAAACTTGAATTGCCCGCCATTTGATGCCATTTGGTCCAAAATGAATCTTTTTTTTCAAAATTTAGATCTCGACCCCAGCTTTCCAATGTCTTTTAAAAAATTTTTTTTTGGAGTCATTTTAACCATTTTTTGTACATTTGTTTATTAATCAAATAACAACAAATGCGGTCATTTTCAAGTGAACGAAATTGATTATTTTTTAAAATAAAGGTCTCACGATTCTTTACCAAATGCGATAAAAAAATTTCAATTTTTTTTCAAAATGACCGAAAAAACGCATTTGTTATTTGATTAATAAATAAAATGTAA
>CM032449.1:86850478-86865478 GCA_019049505.1 Pachyrhynchus sulphureomaculatus | reverse complement strand
TCTTATGACATTGCCACTTTCTTGACACAATGCGTACAATTTTTGATGTATATATATATATATTAGGATTTTCTACAGCTGACGCTGTCTTCCTTCTCTCAGCCTTTGATTCCATCCGTTTCTATCTTCCCAGTCTCCATCTGTTAGACCCCTGTCCTCCATAGCCTCGTCCACATCGTCTCTCCACGATCGTCTGGGTCTTCCTCTTTTTCTTCTCCCTATAGGGCTCCACTCCGTTATTTTCTTTATCCACCTATTATCTTCGCTTCGTCTTATGTGTCCATACCATTTTAATCGTTTTTCTTCAATGGTGTTTATTGCGTTCTCTTTGATGTTCATTCTGCTTCTTATTTCTTCATTTGTTATTCTCTCCATACGTGTCACTCTACAACATCTTCTCCAATACTCCATCTCTACCGCGTTAATTTTAGATTTATTTCTTTTGTTGATCGTCCATGTTTCTGACCCGTATGTCATTATGCTTTGTATTATTGATTTGTATATGCGTGTTTTGTTTCTCTTTGTAATGTGCTTGTCCCACAGGATCGAATTTAATTGTCTTATGCATGTTCGCGTTTGTCCTAATCTAGCTTTAATCTCTTCTTCCGATGTTGCGTTTTTTGAAATGATGGTTCCTAGATATTTAAATCTATCGGTTCCTTTGATTATTGTTTCGTTATCTACTTCTAGATTCTCCACGTTTCCCTCCTTTGTTGTTAGATATTCCGTTTTATCAAAGTTTATTGCTAATCCTGCTTTAGTGTATTCTTCTTTCAGTTTTCTTAGCATATAACTGAGGTCTTCCTCATCTTGCGCTATGATTACTTGGTCGTCTGCGAAACTTAGAGTATATAAGTAATCTTCTCGTATTGGGACTCCCATTCCACTACATTTTTGCTTCCATTTTTTTTAATGTTTGTTCGAGGTATATTTTGAATAGTGTTGGGGATGTAGAGCATCCTTGTAATAGGCCTTTTGATGTTGTCAATGCCTATTTCTTTCATTGCGTTCCATAATCTTTGTCTTGGTACTGAGTCATAGGCCTTTCTTATCTCTATGAAGGCTAGATGAACTTCTCTATTCTTTTCCAGTTTTTTTTCCATTGTTTGTTTTATAGTGTATATGTGGTCTATACATGATTTTCCGGCCGTAAAGCCCGCTTGGTCTTCTCCAATTTTTTCCTTTTATATTTTCCTCCATGATATTTTTAATAATTTTTCCATACAAACGTCCCATACTCGATATTATGCTTAGGCCTCTATAGTTTGTGCATTTTCTGCGGTCTCCCTTTTTAACTATAGATACTATATAAGCTTTTGACCATTCCTCTGGTATTTTTTCTCCATTTATCGCTCTGTGGAACATGTTTCTCAGCATTCGATGTAATTTATTAGACCCGTACTTAATCATTTAATTTACGACACCCCCAGGCCCTGCAGATTTATTATTTTTGAGTGTTTTTATTGTCTTCTTTACTTCTTCATAGCTTAGTTCTACCTCTTTTATTTCCTTATTCTGTCCTTCTTCAGGGTTCTCTTCTTGGAATTCTTGTCTGACTTCTGTTAGCAGCTTCTTATAATATTCTTCCCACTCGCTTTCTGGGATTTATTCTATATACGTCTTCTCTCTATTGTTAGTCCTTAATGCTTTAATTATTCTCCATGACTCTGTACTTCTAGTTCCTCCTATATACTGTTCTATATGTTCGCACGATTTTTCCCATCAATTTTTGATGTAATCGTATAAAATAATATACTCATACATAATGAAAAAATAAATATTTATTGTTCAAAATTCACAAAGCAAATCCGAAATGTTAACAAATAGCTCGTCATAAAAAATACAAGAATTATTATTTTAATTTATATTTTACTTTTATAGGATTTTTGAATTTTATGGCATGTTAAAAATGTTCAGGTTAGTATTTTTCAGATTATTTCAATCAACACTAGTTTCCGAATAATGATACTTTGCCAAACAAATGCAATACAGAGTACTATTTAATATTAATCAATTCGGAAATTTACTCGTGTTATACTCTGCTGGTTTGGAGTTAACTTTTTTAGTGAATTACAAGGCAAATATTTATTGGCGTCTTCGCTCATCATAAGGAAGGGGAGAAAATTATATAAAAACCTTAAGATTGTTTAAGATTGGTAAACCACAAACGCCATTAATTATTAAAGTATTTTCTGCAATAATGTGTTATGGTCAAACCTTTTTAAATATTGTTTGTACGATAAAATTGGTACCAAACAGACTTATAATGTTTCTGAAATTGATTCTTATTAATGTACTTTACCTATATAATAAATGTGGAAAAATGAGCTTCTACTAATACTTACGAGCAACATGTTGCAGCCAGCCTTTTTAATTTGCTTTACAATATTCAAAATATAGGCTCTTTCTTCTTTTAAAACCCTATCCATAGCGGCATAATCAGATACAATTACATTATGATCCATATCAGTTTTTGGTGGCGAAATGCAAAATTGAATAAGGCCAATTTTGGCCTTTTCTATACGTTTGGGACCAGAAACATTAGCCAGTTTTTGTGGAAATACTAATCCACTTATCAGTTCTGTATCTTCCACTGTACCACCCAGTTGTTTAAGTACTTTAATATCTGAGAGATTACAGGCAGTCTCACGTCCTAAAATATAAAAAAAAATAAAAATATTTCTTTTGGACTGTTTGATTCTTACAATCTTAAACATTTAAACAATTATCCCAGTACTTTCTATAACTTTAAATATTTTAATGGATATATTTTGATTTAAAATTACGTTAAAATTTTTGACCTAACTCACTCCAAACCTTTTTGAAGGTTCAAATATAAATGTTTTTTTCGTATATACAGAACAGAACAAATAATTATGCTTTTTATTCTATAACAACATAAACCATCAGTAAAGTGATTTGCCCAGTATTTCCCTTGCAAACACATAGCTCTAACTAAGTATTGAAACTAACTTTTTCTAACACTAAAGAATAACTTAATTCAAGAACTACAAGTCAATATTTTTAAATGATAGTTACTTCATGGTAAGGTATTAATAACAAAATAAAGGTGAGCAGAGGTAGGACCTCAGATATATTTACAACGAAAACCTGACATTTCTCTCTACAAACTATGCCTATTAAAATTGAAGATATTAAAAAAATAAACCAATTTTCAGATTTCTCGACTCCAAGGCAAACTCATAGCCAATCTTACTAATTGGCTGATATAAGTATTGACTAAACAAACAATTTAAGTTTATAGTTTAAGTTATTTATTAAGTAATGGTGGTAATCACATCTCCGTTCCGTTCAATCACGGATAGTTATAAATAAACAATAGTTTAATAGAAAATAATAATAAAGAACGCTTCTTAATAATATCTGGGAATATCTAACTCCAAGGAACCGTAAGTTTTTATGTCAAAAAATCATCTCTGCCAATTCTTGACTGAACTTGAACATTAAAATTGATTACCGATTTAGGCAATCAAACTAGTTTAATGATTTTTTACCAATTGTATGAATTAAAATAAATAAAATATTTCCCTCCAAAATTAAAAATTTATAATAATATCTTGCTTGTTATTGACAATATGTTGTTATTTTCTTATACAAATCATATCTTTTACCAGAAATTTGCGGTAATCTCTTTCTTTGGTGACAACTTTAGTGTTTGGAAAGTCAAATTCTGGATTTTTATTTACTTCGCGGTTACGAGGCTGTAGATATTAGCTTTTAATCTATTGTCTAAGTATTGTGTTGTCATTCCAATATATTTATGGGTAATCTAGATAGGGTATAGAATATATTAAGTATGGCTTTTTTTGGTTGGTATACTTTTTACCGGAGTGAATATTGAAGATAAAAGATTTTGTGCCTTGTGGAAGACAATGATGTTTTCTTTTTTTAGAATATACATATTTGATTTTTTCGGATAGGTCTCGAGTATATAGCGTTGTCATATATTATTTTAGGTTAATTGAATTTTGTTTTCGTTTTCAGTCTATTTTATGGTAATAAAGTTTATAGATTCAGGTGAAGTTACGGTGAGAGGTTTGTCTGTTAATCCTATTACACCGCTGTTTTTGAGATTTTGGAGTGATGTTAATTATAATTGAGGTACCGACGTGATGAAGAATTCTTTATGTACGACTTGGTTTTTAAGTCTGCATTGTTTTGTTGTATTATTGTTAAATCAAGAAAGTTTGTAGTATTTTGGTTTTCTATTTCTAATATAAATTTCAGCTTGGAATTTGTAAAATGCTATTTATTTTGTTTTCTGGTATAGCGGTAAGGCAATCATTGACGTACCTTTTGACAGATAAGATTGGAATGTTGGTGTTGCTTAAAAACCTTTTCGGCTAAATATTCCGTGGCTAACCTCTATCCAAGAATAAACATATATATATGTATATGTATGTATGTGTGTGTGTGTGTGTGTGTGTGTGTAAGTGTATGTTTATGTGTATGTGTATGTATATGTATATGTATATGTGTATATGTACGTGTATGTGTATGTATGTGTATGTATGTGTATGTATATGTATACGTATACGTATATGTACATATACGTATATGAAGGGTGATGAGCAAAAACGATTAGAGTCCATTTTTTTTCGAAAATGAGTTTTAGTGCTGCCTATACAGCTGGAACAGGTACAATACAAAGCACGATTTCATTTGGCAAGACAAATCATAGTTATCTTGTAAGTACAAGAAGATAGATAGATTTTTGATTTGAGGGCGCGTCAACTACAGGGTTATTTGGCGCCCATGAAAGTATGGTAGAGACGAGGATTAGGTTATTGAAATGTTAATATTTATTATTATTATTTGTTTTTGTTTTTTTTTTATTTATATAATTATGTTTAATTCCTTTAGGAAGTTTGTAATGTTAATATAATTTACTTTGAATGATTTTAGAGTTAATTTGAGAGAATGAGGGAGGTTATGCTTTGTTCTGATGGGAAGAAAGTGGGGAGATTCAAATAGGTGTTTAACGGAGAGAGGGTTATTGCAGTTAGGGCAGGTGGGAGCTCTTTCGCTTTTCAATAAGTGACATTGGCTTTTCTGTTCATATTTGCAAGGTGAAGAGGGGGGTGAGTATATGGCTTTATGTTCCATAGTTTGTTGTTAGATTCCTCAAGGTCCCATTGGAGCTGAAATAGATTTTTGAATAGGGTATTTAGGAATCTTTTATAATCCTGTTGGTGATTTTCGCCAGAAGAAAGGGAACCCGTTAAGACCGCTTGTTTAGCTTTTTTGTCAGCTAAGTCATTCCCTGTGATTCCTATGTGACTGGGAAGCCACATAAGTGAGAGGGACTTCTTTCTGAGGTGGGCGATATAGGATAAGTCCAGGATTCGGCGGATGAACGCGAATTCTAAGTTTCTGGACTTTATGGAATGAAGAGCACTGAGCGAATCCGATACTATAAGAAAATGAAGCGAAGATGATATTGTCAAGATGTATCTGAAAGCTTCCTTAATGGCGAGGAGTTCAGCTGTAAAGATTGTGGAATGGTTTGGGAGTTTAAAAGATTTAGAAACTTGGGTTTTAGAGTCATAGAAGGCAGCTCCCACACCATTTGCATTTTTGGAGCCATCGGTGTAGATGATCCAAGAGTTTCGGTGTTTATTATGAAGAAGATGGTTGAAGCTTTTGTTGAATAATATGGATGGAGAGGAAGATTTATTGTATGTTTGAAGGGATAGGTCAATTTGGGGGGTGGGAGAGCACCACGGTGGGAATTGATTAAAAAGTGGATATTCTAGTTTAGGAATTGTGAGGTTATGGAGTAAAATGAGTTTATTAATATTGTGTGGGATTGAGTTGGGAATGAGATGTGATGTTTGATGGTGTACGAAACATAAGTTTAAGGAGCATTTCGTATGTGGAATAGAGAGGAGGCGTAGAAATTTAGTAGCGATTTTTGTCTGAGTAAACTAAGGGGAGGGGTGGATGAGATACATTGGAGGCTTGAAATGGGTGAGGTTCGGAAAGCTCCCGAGGCCAGGCGGAGGGCTTGATTTTGAATGGGGTCCAATTTAGCGATTGTACTGGGTTTAGCTGAATTATAAATAAAGTCACAGTAGGAGATTTTGGATCGAATTAAGGATTTATAGATGTGGATAAGGGAAGGAAAGTCAGAGCCCCAACTGATGTTGGAAAGGGAACGAATGAGATTTAAGTCCCTAGAAGTTCTTGATTTAAGATCTTCGATGTGAGGTTTCCAATTTAATTTCTGATCAAAGGTTAATCCTAAGATTTTAAGGAATTCTTTGTGGGGAATTGGAGAGCCAGAGATGTTAAGAGGATTGAGTTTGAGACAGGATCTGGATTTGCAAAAATGAATGTAGGACGATTTAGAGGGAGAGAGCTTGAAATCGTGGTTAGTGATCCATGAGACCAGGGTGGATAAGGATTTTTGAACGATAGATGATAGGAATAGGGAGGATGCAGATGAAGAGTAAAGGATTAGGTCATCAGCGAACATCCTGTAATTGATGTGTGGAGGAATTGATTTAATCATGGGGGTAGTAGCAATGTTAAACAGAGTTGGACTTAGTATTGAGCCCTGAGGGACACCTAATGTGAAGGTATATACGTCTGATAGAACACCGTTTACTCTTACTTGGAAAACTCTTGGTTGAAGGAGGTTTTGGATGAACATTGGGAGTTCTCCTTCTAGACCCATTTTATTTAGTTGAGAAAGGATTAAGTTTTTATTGGTAAGATCAAAGGCGTTTGAGAGATCTAGGGAAATCAATAGGAGATGGTTGTTGTGATCAAGAGAACGACGAATGTCCGTATCAAGGGAAGCTAAGTAGTCAGAAGTGGATCTAAATTTTCTAAAACCATATTGGTGGGTGGGGAGGAGATTTTCAGTTTCCAATTTCCAAGAGAGTCTAGAATGAACCATCCTTTCGAGAATCTTGAGGAGATGACTAGTTAAGGATATAGGTCTGTAGCTGTTTGGGGATGAGCGAGGTTTGTCTTTCTTGTGGATCGGAATGATGATTGACCTTAGCCATTCTTTGGGAAAGGAAGAAGATTGCCATATAAAGTTATAGAATTTCAGGAGGAGAAGTAACATATTGACTGGGAGATTTTGAATCATTTCCAGGAGGATATTGTCTGGGCCGGGGGAAGTTTTTTTTTTGAATTTGCAAGGGCTGTGTTGAGTTCAAGAAGAGAGAAAATGGGATATTATATTTATGGTGGTTTGAAATATGAAAAGAGGGGGAGGAAGGTGGGGAGGTTTGAGTTAGGGGGGAGGATTTATTGGAGAGGTGAGATGCAAAGCAGTTGGCTATGTCTGTAGAATTTGAAATGTGTTGATTATTGTCTATTAGAATTGGTATGGAATTAATGGGGGAAGCCTTTCATTCGACGTACTGCGTTCCAAAGGAGACCGGAGGGGATAGGAGATTTGAGGGAGGATACAAATTTCTTCCAAGAGGAGATTTTAGATTCCTTGATTGTTCTTTTGGTTAAGGATTTTTGTTTTTTATATGAAATGAAGTTTTCTTGAGATGGGTGGTGTTTAAATTTGTTGAGGGCCCTTTTCCTAAGTCGGATTGCTTTAGAGCATTCATTGTTCCACCAAGGAACGGGGAGATGCTTGGAGTAGGTGTGAGTTTGAGGAATAGTGGAATTTGCAGCTGAGATGATTAAAGATGTAATTCGAGCAAGAGCGTCGTCAACGTTGTTTATATTTATTGAGTGAAAAGAGAGGAGTGATTGAAATTTAGGCCAATCGGCTTTGGTGATGTTCCATTTTTTTTTGGTGGGGAGGAAATTGGGGGAGAGGAGGTAGAAAGCGTAGGATAATGGGGAAGTGGTCGCTGCCATGTGGGTCAAGATCAGTGTCCCATTCTAGGGTATGGGCCAAGGAAGGGCTGCAGAGAGCGATGTCGATGGAGGAGTAGTTGCCTGATGAGGGGTTGATGTATGTTGGAGAGGGGTTGTTTAGTAATACTAGGTTATGTTGGTCTAGCAAGTCTGCGATAATTTTACCTCTTGGCGAGGAATTGTTAGAGCCCCATAATGGGTTGTGGGCGTTGAGATCGCCAATTACTATGAATGGAGGTGGGAGTTGGGAAATTAGTGAGGTGAGGTCTTGCAATGAGATTTGTTCTGATGGAGGAAGATATAGGTTACATATTGTGATTTTTTGGTTGAATGTAATGTTTACTGCTATTGTTTCGAGGGGTGAGTTGATGACAATTTGTTCATAATCAAGAGATTTGTGGATATAAGTGGCAACTCCGCCTGAGAGTTTTTAAAAAGTGGGTTCTGTTTTTGAAGACTATGTGATAGTGTTTTAGATTGTGAGCGGAGTTGTCCTTAAAGTTAGTTTCCTGAAGTGAGATTAAAGCAGGTTTGAGAGATTTAATTAGAAGGGAGAGATCTTCCAAGCGAGAAAAAAAGTCCATTACAGTTCCAAGAAATTATGGGATGAAACAGTGAAAAAGAATGGTCTACCTTTTGGAGACCGGTTTGTCACTGGACAATTCTGTGTCTTGGTCTAAAAGGTTCTCGGAAGAATTGATGATAAGTATAGATTCCGATGATGAGGATGGAGTAGATTTGCCTGAACGAAGCTTCTTCTTTTGGATACTGGGGGATTTATTAGATTTAGATGTAGAGGCTGGGGGGGGGGGGGTTTAGGTTTTGGTGGGATGGAGAGATTGGTTGAGGGTTTTGTGGTTTTTTTTTTTGTTTGGTTGTTCAGGGGGAGAAGGTATTGTTGGATTGGGAGGGGGAAGGACTGGGGATTTGGTTTTGGGGGCATGACATGACGCAGAGGATTTACCGGGAACTTTGAGAGGGTGAGGGGGGAAGGAGGTTGGGAGAGGGTGAGTGAAAGGGGAGGTGAGGTTGTGGGTAGTGCGAGTGTTAGATCACATTGGGTGCCCACAGTGACTTGAGAGGGTTTAGACTCCCTGGTTATAGAACTGAATGACATAGTGAAAGAAGGGTGAAGCGTAAAGTATTTTTTCTTTGCTTCGAAATAGGATAATTTTTCTGAAATTTTGATTTTTTTGAATTTCGAACTCAAGTTTGTATTTCTCGCAACCCTTGTAACGGGGTGAGTGAGATTTATTGCAGTTAACACATTTGGGAGGATTATTGCATTGTGAATCGTTATGGCTAGGAAAGTCACAGGAGGGACAAATAGGGGATTTGTTGCATTTAGCGGCCGTATGGCCGAAACTTTGGCATTGAAAACATCTCATAGGTTGTGGAATGAAAGGTCTCACGCGGAGGGCATACCACCCTGCAAATATTTTAGAGGGAAGTTGATGCAGCTTGAATGAAGCAATGAAGGTTGCTGAAGAACGAGGGTCATTTTTCTTTGGTTGGATACGGTAAAGTTCGACAACTCCCTGATCTTTTAGGTTGTCTAAGATTTCTTCATCTGAACAATGAATTAGGTCTTGGCATGAGAAGACTCCTTTAAGAAGGTTCATGGATTTGTGTGGAGAAGTAATGACGTCGTATTCGTGGAGTTTAGTAAGGGAAGCAGTTGGATTGTTTTTCGCTGGCAACCTCAATCAATAAGGAGCCGTCCGAAAGTTTTCTTGTGTCCGTTAATTTGCCAATTTGATTTGTTAGAGCTTTATGTATAAGAAAAGGGGAGATTTCTTTGAAAGAACCTTCACTTCTTTGTACTTTGAAAAATATGTCATATACGTTTAGGGTTGGAGATATTGATTCAAACTCAGTTCTGGGCCGCTTGTGCCCGCTTAAGGGGGGAAAGTTAAATTTTTTAGACATTTGAGTCCCACGAGAAGCTGTGAAAGGTGGTCAACCCCAGCAGAGCACGCTTACTGGGACAAGGCAAAATACAACCGGAGGGTACCGTTAATAGCTCACTCCCGTAGAGCCATTCATCCCTTCAACACGGTGACTTACATTTTGGGATTACGAATGGACAAATGGACTGGACTAACGAGGGGACAATTAACTGGACGACACAACATGACTCGGGAACCCCGGGGACGTCACTCCCCGTACTAGTGAGACAATGTCACTAGTCCCTGGGGGGGAAGTACAAGAAGAAGATAGGTGGTTACAGTCCGCAAAACCTGCTAAGTTGAAGAACTTAATACATCTTACTCAGTTCTTGGTGAATACCGAAGTTCAGGTATTTTACAAAGGATCAGTACCGGACAGCACGCCCATTGAAGATGACAATGCAGTTGAATTTTTTGATGACCCACTCATTGATGACGGCCCTTAACTGGCAAGATAGATCGAAGTCCTGTACTTTATTCAGAAAAAAATGTATTTCTCATAATTAATGTGTATTTTTACTATTTTTTTATGTTGCCTCTAATAAAACATGTTAGTCTTTAAAATGCATTTTTAATATTCTCCGCATGTCTTCAAACTTATGTAACCGATTCTAAACCTAATAATTTGAATTGTGAACATTTAGGGGAAATGGACTCTGACTGTTTTTGCTCGTCACCTTTCATGTGTATGTGTATATGTATACATATATATTTATATATATACAGTAGAACCCCGGTTATCCGAGGTAACGTGGGGAGGCACGCTCCTCGGATAACTGAAACCTCGAATAATCCGGATTTGTTTTTTATTCATTCAAAAAATAAACACCAATACTTTAAACCAATGTATTAACGTTTTTAACATATAAATAGGTACATACATTATAAAACAGTGAAATAGGTATCTATGCGCTTCTGTTTCGTATTGCATCTTCTTTTTCTCGCTGCAATGTTTCTCCATCTATTAAGAAGAAGCAAATCCGCTGGGGTTGCCTCTGGTTGTTGTTCGATATACCTCAAAGTTTTTCCAAAGAAGCAAAACCTTCTTGATGAGAGATTTTAGTGGGAGACGGTTCATCCACCGCCGCTTCATCATCGTCATCTGATTTTTCAGTTTCCTGAAAGGCATTCGTTATTTCTTCAATACTCATTTCTTCTTCTAAATCATCTGCTATAATCCATATAACAACATCTTCTCTTGTCACATTTTCGCAACCTTTCAATTTTTGCATTAATTCAAATAAACTTTTTTCTTTTTCTTCTATCTCACTGTCAAAATTTGAACAGGACATTTCTCCATGGCTTCTCAATTTCAAAGCTAATTCATTTAATGGAGTATCATCTTCATTGTCATTATAGTCCTCAAAATCAATAACTTTTGACCAAGCTTTTGAATAGTGGTAGTACGCACAGAATCCCAAGCTTGACTTACCCAGTAAATAACATTTTTCAGTGTAATCTTTCTCATCCCATTGAAAATATCCTCCTTTTATGTGTATTCTAACAGATGTTCAAGATGTAAAGACTTATAATTTTTTTTAATGTTTTCGAGGATGCCTTGATCCATCGGTTGCATTATGCTGGTTACATATGGAGGAAAAAAATTTCACAATTTCGCCCACATGAAGTCCTTCTCCAGGATGAGAGGGGGCATTATCCATTAACAAAATTGCTTTAATAGGAAGACGGTTTCTGTTCAAAAATTTAGTCACAGATGACACGAACTCTTATTCAAACGAGTTAGTAAATAAGGTCGCATCCATCCATGCGCTCTTCTGACTTTTGTAATAGACTGGTAGGGCTTTTGGTGAGATGTCTTTTAAAGCTCTTGGACGTGCAGACTTGCCAATCACCATCAGTGGGATTTTGTGCTTCCCAGATGCATTGGAACATACCATTATAGTTATTCTTTCCTTACTTCGTTTGTGCCCAGGAGCTGATTTTTCCTGTCGAGATGCCAATGTTTTTGATGGAAGCATTTTATAATTCAGATCAGCTTCGTCACAGTTGTAAATTTGATCACATGTGTATCCACAATCTTCGATTTGCTTTTTAAAGTTCTGATTAAACTTCTCAATTGATGACACATCAGCAGAAAGTGTTTCACCACATACAGTCAGTTGTCGTATACCGTACCGTTTTTTCCAGCGGTCAAGCCATCCAGAACTGGCGGTAAACTGATCTATCTCTGAGAATTGCCTACTAATCATTACTGCTTTCTGTTGTAAAATTGGAACTGACAGAGGCACGCCTTTTGATCTCTGTTGGTTAAACCACATGAATAAAGCCTCGTTAACCTTTTCATAGTCGCCGGTTTTCATTGATTTTCTTCCTGAGGACGAGGAGGCTTGATTTAAACACCACTTTTCTATTTTTGTGCGGTTTCTTTTCCAATCTCCAACTGTTACCTCACCTACTCCATAATCTCATGTAACAACTTTAATTGTCTCTCCTGCTTCAATTCTTCTGATGGCTTTTAATTTTTCTTCAATAGGAACGACGATTCTTTTACGCTCGTTTTGCTCCATTATAATACGACAAACAAAAATTCAAACAAAGCATTTCGTATTAATTACACTTAACTACCAGAACTCCAACCAAATAAATTATGTGAGTATACTCGTACTTCTCCGTAGTAAACGCACTGCATTCACGCAAATTTACATGCCGAAAGAGTCCAAAAACATAAATAGGGGAACCCCTCACACGGGCCAGGGGGATTCCCCGAAGGTCCCGACGATTTTAAATGGAAATATGTACATGCATATTTTAGAAGCTCGGTTAATACGCAGCATAGACGCGTGTACCTCGGATAATCAAGTTCTTAGATTGGCTCGATTAATCCGGAGCTATATATATATATATATATATATATATATATATATATATATATATATATATGTATATATATATATATATATATATATATATATATATATATTATATATATATATATATATATATATATATATATATATATATATATATATATATATATATGTATGTATGTATGTATGTATGTATGTATGTATGTATGTATGTATGTATGTATATATATATATATATATATATATATATATATATATATATATATATATATATATGTATGTATGTATGTATGTATGTATGTATGTATGTATGTATGTATGTATATATATATATATATATATATATATATATATATATATATATATATATATATACATATATATATATATATATATATATATATATATACATATATATATATATATATATATATATATATATATATATATATATATATATATATACACATATATGAAGTGGATAGACACTCCTCTGCGATCCCGATGGAGGATAGTTGCTTACCATAACGCGCGAGATAAACTATTTATATAAGTGGTGATTTAGAAGAAGAATTAGACTGAAATATTACTTTCAAAAATGTTTGATGAAAAACATGGAATGTTAATATATAATGAAAGGTTTAAATGAAATTATTAATATGGTAAACATATTTAAATTTTGATTATGCTTTAAACTACATTTAATTACAATATATCTTTTTTAGGGTCCATAAATTATGAGTTACATTTAATCTTAACCATTTAACGAAAACTTTATTTGCTTTTTTTTTAAATTTTTCCCACTAGATACACATCAGGATGTTTTATTTTTCATATTTGAAAAATTGCAGTAAACCAATTTGGAGTGTACCCTTTATCAAATGCTTCTCTTTGCTTGGAAATCCTAATAAAATCGTTTTTCTTAAGCCTAGTATGTTTTAAATCGACGATCTTAAAAGTAGATGAATTTAATTATATATTTTCTATATTTCTTCTGTTAATTTCAGCAGGTTTGTATTCTGTCGTTCTATGAACAATATTATTTATTTTTCTACAATAGTTGGTAAAATATTATACTACTTATAATTTCCTTGATTACTGAAGTATTTCTACTTAATGTTTTTTAAAATTTGGTTAACTCGCTCTACTGTACGGGCTTTTAAATTAGAAAAACTACTATAATGATTTATTTTATAATCTTTCATTAGTTTTGAAATTATCTGTTATAAAGTTCTTTTCCCAAATCGGTTTGCAAATTGACTGGCTTTATTGCTTCGTATAAAATTGTTTTCATTGCTAATGTTACATTCTTCTCACTTTTGCTTTGAAGCGGTTGTGTTCAAACTTTTTTTGTAAATGTATTTATTACTACTAAAATGTATCTATATGATTTATTAAACTTAGTATAGGGTCGCATTTCAACTAAATCAGTTTCGTATAAATCGTTTAAAAAAAAAAACCTTTCACAATTGTTCTTCTTCGCTGATAATTTTTTTCTAGCGTGTTTATGCAATTCTTCAACGACAGTTTCCCTTATATTTTTATTAATCTTGACTTTTTCTTATTAATTCGTGGATATCTTATTTAAATAACAATCGAAGGTTTATTAATGAATTTAACTAATTGATCAACCTTATTTTTAATTTTTTTAATATTATTCGGAAGAGATTCAGTGGACCTATTGCTGTTGTTTTTTTTCTAGCGGGTTTATGCAATTCTTCAACGACAGTTTCCTTTATATTTTTATTAGTCGTGACTTTTTCTTATTAATTCGTGGATATCTTATTTAAATAACAATCGAAGGTTTATTAATGAATTTAACTAATTGATCAACCTTATTTTTAATTTTTTTAATATTATTCGGAAGAGATTCAGTGGTCTTATTGCTGTTGTTTTTTTCTAGCGGGTTTATGCAATTCTTCAACGACAGTTTCCTTTATATTTTTATTAGTCGTGACTTTTTCTTATTAATTCGTGGATATCTTATTTAAATAACAATCGAAGGTTTATTAATGAATTTAACTAATTGATCAACCTTATTTTTAATTTTTTTAATATTATTCGGAAGAGATTCAGTGGACTTATTGCTGTTGTTTTGAATTTCTTCGACTTTACTTTTAAGTTCTCCAATTTTTCACGTTCACGTATCATCCATGCACTCTCATACCTTTTTCTTCCCAATTTAATCTTTTAAATACTCTACTACTACTTAAAAATTCTCCAGCACTTTATTTTTGATGCTTTTATGTGTTCAATTACATTTATTTCGATGGTAGCATTATTATAAATTTGTTTTATGAGTTCTCTATATCTTGAGTCGATTTTTAGGTTGTTCATTGCTTGAAGGACTGTCCACAATTCTATGA
>CM032449.1:86805478-86845478 GCA_019049505.1 Pachyrhynchus sulphureomaculatus | reverse complement strand
CAAGTGGATGTTGAATCCCACCCCTTTGATAAGGTCTGCCTCATGGAATCTGGGGGAGGCAAAACATCATTTCACAAGAAACGACAACCCCATCTAACAAAACTGTTCGTCGCCACTTTTAATAAACTAAAAGAGGAAATATCACAAATCAAATGACACATTCTCGGCCTAAGCGAAACAACACTGCCAGAGTAAAAATGTTCAATATTATAAACAAGACACATATTATTTCAAAAAAAAGAGACAGTAACTCACATATTGAAGGCGTAGGAATTCTAATTAATAAGAAAATAAAACATCTAGTAATAAAAACGATTGCAATCTCCGAAAGAGTAATCTACAATATGCTTCAAATATAGGTTAAAACAGGAGACAAATAACATGATCAAAGAAAAAAACGGTATTAACAGAAATTTTCAATACAAATCAATCGCAAAGAAAATAAGACAAGTTATTATAAGCTATAATACTGAAAAAATAGAAAGAATAATCAAAAGTAATAAAAACATGAAGGTAATCAAGACGCTAGGAAACAAAGGGTTAGAAATAATATACCAAATGAAAGACAAAAAATGGAAAAAATGAAATATAAAAAAATCAGATAACGGAAAACTACTATACAGAGCCGTACTCTACTACAAAACCGGAGGTTAATCCTAATAAAGATCGAAACACTTTAAATGTTAGCTTAGAACAACTTCCAGAAGTCACCAAAGAGGAAGTCGAAAAAGCTGTGGCCCAAAGGAAAAACAAGAAAGCTCCTGAAGAAGACAATGTTACCAAGCAGATGATGATGATAATAGAAGGTGTAATTACTTTGAAATCTATTAGAATACTTATCAATAAATGTCTTTACAATGGCATCGTTCCGGATCTATGGCACAATTCACAGGTCATCTTGCTACACAAGAAAGGAGACAAGCTCAAGCTATACAACTATCGCCCAATAAATTTCTATCTTACCTTTACAAACTATTAACAAAAATAATCACCAACAGACTTGCCAAAAAATTCGACGATGATCAGACAGTATAACAGGCAGAGTTTCACAAAGGCTATAGCACCATAGATCATCTTCACACAATACGCACTTTGATAGAGAAGTATAATGAATATAATGTGCCTAGGCCTTTGAGGACTATGATAAAGCTTTCGACATCATAGAATTGTGGACAGTCCTTCAAGCAATGAACAACCCAAAAATCGACTCAAGATATAGAGAACTCATAAAACAAATTTATAATAATGCTACCATCGAAATAAAAGTAATTGAACACATAAAAGCATCAAAAATAAAGTGCTGGAGAATTTTTAAGTAGTAGTAGAGTATTTAAAAGATTAAATTGGGAAGAAAAAGGTATGAGAGTGCATGGATGATACGTGAACGTGAAAAATTGGAGAACTTAAAAGTAAAGTCGAAGAAATTCAAAACAACAGCAATAAGTCCACTGAATCTCTTCCGAATAATATTAAAAAAATTAAAAATAAGGTTGATCAATTAGTTAAATTCATTAATAAACCTTCGATTGTTATTTAAATAAGATATCCAAGAATTAATAAGAAAAAGTCAAGACTAATAAAAATATAAAGGAAACTGTCGTTGAAGAATTGCATAAACCCGCTAGAAAAAAATTATCAGCGAAGAAGAACAATTGTGAAAGGGTTAAACGATTTATACGAAACTGATTTAGTTGAAATGCGACCCTATACTAAGTTTAATAAATCATATAGATACATTTTAGTAGTAATAAATACATTTACAAAAAAAGTTTGAACACAACCGCTTCAAAGCAAAAGTGAGAAGAATGTAACATTAGCAATGAAAACAATTTTATACGAAGCAATAAAGCCAGTCAATTTACAAACCGATTTGGGAAAAAGAACTTTATAACAGATAATTTCAAAACTAATGTATATATATATATATATATATATATATATATATATATATATATATATATATATATATATATATATATATATATATATATATATATATATATATATATATATATATATATATATATATATATATATATATATATATATATATATATATATATATATATATATATATATATATATATATATATATATATATATATATATATATATATATATATATATATATATATATATATATATATATATATATATATATATATATATATATATATATATATATATATATATATATATATATATATATATATATATATATATATATATATATATATATATATATATATATATATATATATATATATATATATATATATATATATATATATATATATATATATATATATATATATATATATATATATATATATATATATATATATATATATATATATATATATATATATATATATATATATATATATATATATATATATATATATATATATATATATATATATATATATATATATATATATATATATATATATATATATATATATATATATATATATATATATATATATATATATATATATATATATATATATATATATATATATATATATATATATATATATATATATATATATATATATATATATATATATATATATATATATATATATATATATATATATATATATATATATATATATATATATATATATATATATATATATATATATATATATATATATATATATATATATATATATATATATATATATATATATATATATATATATATATATATATATATATATATATATATATATATATATATATATATATATATATATATATATATATATATATATATATATATATATATATATATATATATATATATATATATATATATATATATATATATATATATATATATATATATATATATATATATATATATATATATATAATATATATATATATATATATATATATACATATATATATATATATATATATATATATATATATATATATATATATATATATATATATATATATATATATATATATATATATATATATATATATATATATATATATATATATATATATATATATATATATATATATATATATATATATATATATATATACATATATATATATACATAGCCTATACATATATATATACCATATATATACATATATATATATTATATATATATATATATATATATATATATATATATATATATTTATATATATATATATACACATAGCCTCACATCCAAATACCCTTCTAACCCCACCCAGACCCCTAGAATCCATCCTATCCCATATCTTATCCACTCGCCAACCCGCAATTAGCCACCGTAGCGACGTATGGTTAAATACAGCGAATTTCGAAACAAATAGAGTTGGACCCCAAGTGGATGTTGAATCCCACCCCTTTGATAAGGTCTGCCTCATGGAATCTGGGGGAGGCAAAACATCATTTCACAAGAAACGACAACCCCATCTAACATAACTGTTCGTCGCCACTTTTAATAAACTAAAAGAGGAAATATCACAAATCAAATGACACATTCTCGGCCTAAGCGAAACAAGACTGCCAGAGTAAAAATGTTCAATATTATAAACAAGACACATATTATTTCAAAAAAAAGAGACAGTAACTCACATATTAAAGGCGTAGGAATTCTAATTAATAAGAAAATAAAACATCTAGTAATAAAAACGATTGCAATCTCCGAAAGAGTAATCTACAATATGCTTCAAATATAGGTTTAAACAGGAGACAAATAACATGATCAAAGAAAAAAAAACGGTATTAACAGAAATTTTCAATACAAATCAATCGCAAAGAAAATAAGACAAGTTATTATAAGCTATAATACTGAAAAAATACAAAGAATAATCAAAAGTAATAAAAACATGAAGGTAATCAAGACGCTAGGAAACAAAGGGTTAGAAATAATATACCAAATGAAAGACAAAAATGGAAAAATGAAATATAAAAAAATCAGATAACGGAAAACTACTATACAGAGCCGTACTCTACTACAAAACCGGAGGCTAATCCTAATAAAGATCGAAACACTTTAAATGTTAGCTTAGAACAACTTCCAGAAGTCACCAAAGAGGAAATCGAAAAAGCTGTGGCCCAAAGGAAAAACAAGAAAGCTCCTGAAGAAGACAATGTTACCAAGCAGATGATGATGATAATAGAAGGTGTAATTACTTTGAAATCTATTAGAATACTTATCAATAAATGTCTTTACAATGGCATCGTTCCGGATCTATGGCACAATTCACAGGTCATCTTGCTACACAAGAAAGGAGACAAGCTCAAGCTATACAACTATCGCCCAATAAATTTCTATCTTACCTTTACAAACTATTAACAAAAATAATCACCAACAGACTTGCCAAAAAATTCGACGATGATCAGACAGTATAACAGGCAGAGTTTCACAAAGGCTATAGCACCATAGATCATCTTCACACAATACGCACTTTGATAGAGAAGTATAATGAATATAATGTGCCTAGGCCTTTGAGGACTATGATAAAGCTTTCGACATCATAGAATTGTGGACAGTCCTTCAAGCAATGAACAACCCAAAAATCGACTCAAGATATAGAGAACTCATAAAACAAATTTATAATAATGCTACCATCGAAATAAAAGTAATTGAACACATAAAAGCATCAAAAATAAAGTGCTGGAGAATTTTTAAGTAGTAGTAGAGTATTTAAAAGATTAAATTGGGAAGAAAAAGGTATGAGAGTGCATGGATGATACGTGAACGTGAAAAATTGGAGAACTTAAAAGTAAAGTCGAAGAAATTCAAAACAACAGCAATAAGTCCACTGAATCTCTTCCGAATAATATTAAAAAAATTAAAAATAAGGTTGATCAATTAGTTAAATTCATTAATAAACCTTCGATTGTTATTTAAATAAGATATCCACGAATTAATAAGAAAAAGTCAAGACTAATAAAAATATAAAGGAAACTGTCGTTGAAGAATTGCATAAACCCGCTAGAAAAAAATTATCAGCGAAGAAGAACAATTGTGAAAGGGTTTTTTTTTTACGATTTATACGAAACTGATTTAGTTGAAATGCGACCCTATACTAAGTTTAATAAATCATATAGATACATTTTAGTAGTAATAAATACATTTACAAAAAAAGTTTGAACACAACCGCTTCAAAGCAAAAGTGAGAAGAATGTAACATTAGCAATGAAAACAATTTTATACGAAGCAATAAAGCCAGTCAATTTACAAACCGATTTGGGAAAAGAACTTTATAACAGATAATTTCAAAACTAATGAAAGATTATAAAATAAATCATTATAGTAGTTTTTCTAATTTAAAAGCCCGTACAGTAGAGCGAGTTAACCAAATTTTAAAAAACATTAAGTAGAAATACTTCAGTAATCAAGGAAATTATAAGTAGTATAATATTTTACCAACTATTGTAGAAAAATAAATAATATTGTTCATAGAACGACAGAATACAAACCTGCTGAAATTAACAGAAGAAATATAGAAAATATATAATTAAATTCATCTACTTTTAAGACCGTTGATTTAAAACATACTAGGCTTAAGAAAAACGATTTTATTAGGATTTCCAAGCAAAGAGAAGCAAGGGTACACTCCAAATTGGTTTACTGCAATTTTTCAAATATGAAAGGTGAAGCTAACAAACAAAAGAAGAAGAAAGATGTTAAAAATTAAAATACTGATGCTGGTTTTTATGATGAAGGACCTCAGAAAATAAAACATCCTGATGTGTATCTAGTGGGAAAAATTTAAAAAAAAAGCAAATAAAGTTTTCGTTAAATGGTTAAGATTAAATATAACTCATAATTTATGGACCCTAAAAAAAAGATATATTGTAATTAAATGTAGTTTAAAGCATAATCAAAATTTAAATATGTTTACCATATTAATAATTTCATTTAAACCTTTCATTATATATTAACATTCCATGTTTTTCATCAAACATTTTTGAAAGTAATATTTCAGTCTAATTCTTCTTCTAAATCACCACTTATAAAAATAGTTTATCTCGCGCGTTATGGTAAGCAAAGTTCCACCCGATTAGCAAATACACCTTATTTTCATTAAATTTTCTTTTTGTTCCATTTCTCGTTAATTTATTCTCTAACTCGCTAAGACGTAATGTCAATAACTCCAACAGAGTACACACATTTTTACAATTTGGGTTCTGATTTAGATTTAAAACGTTATAAATTTCTGAAATCCCATTGTCTAGATAATTATTTAATCAAAACACTTCAAAATATTTTAAAAATTGTCCGTAGAATCATAAGCAAGACACACATAATTAGACATCGGGTTATATGCACTAACAAATGGCAAAATATGTATGCAATATACTCTAATAAAAAGGTCGAATATGCATCATAAAAATGCCAATTTAAATTTCTATTTATGTTTATTTTTCAATAAATTAAACAATTACAAGGAATATAATAATTTATTATATTCCTTGTAATTGTTTAATTGATTGAAAAATAAACAGAAATAGAAATTTCTATCTAGAAAATCTATAAATAGATAGAAATTAAAATTGGCATTTTTTATAATTTTTACCATGAAACACAGATTGTATTTTTCAAAATCTATTGTTATGTTATCAAATTTAAAAGAAGTTGTATCACCGTTAAATAAATAAAAATAGTTGACAATAATACCTTGACATTTATACATATAAGTTCTTCCACTCGTCTTCATTTAGGGACACTCTAAATCTATTTTGCCCACCAATAATAACGTTCGGTAAAAAATCATCCAAGTCAATTCCTGTGGTTACAAATTTTGTTACCGACTGGTTTAAGTAATCTGTTTTAGAATTTGAAAGTTTATTATACTTACTTTTACTGTTTCACTACAATCACTGTTGATTGTCGAATAGACAGAAAATGCACGATATATTGGAATATATTTTGATATCTAGATTACTTTAAAAGATGAGATTGTTATTCACCACCTCTACTTACTCCCCCACTATTTAAACGAACGCTTATTCCCATATTTAGATTACTTATAATACATAATTCCTACTAAAGTGAATAGTAAAGATACAAATATGATTAAAAAATCATTAAAAATATATCCACATAACAGTGTAAATTTTCATTGTTTTCAAGACTTTTGCAATCTAATGTGAAATTGGAAGCTATTGTTTTTATAGTATTATTTGTTACATTAAAGTCATTAAAAAGTATCATAATGTTATCATTTCTAGGTATTTGACACCAAGTTGTTTGAAAATTTTCTATCCAGTTAGTATCAAAAATCGTGTTAGTGTAATAATATAAAATTCTGAAATATTACTATTTTTTTTCTACATTAAGCATCTCGTAAAGAAAGGCAGAGGTAATATTATCGTTAATTTTTTCAAATTTTAATTGGTGACATTCCTCGTCCAATGTAAAAATAGTATGATTTCGTAAACACACCGCACCTTATAAGGATTATAAACAAATAAAGTACAACTAATAATATGGTACAGAAGGATAAAAGTGGTCATTGAAACAATTTGTATATCATAATATTTTTTTTACTAACAACAAGGGAACAATAATAACCAAAGTTTGGTACTACGATTTATATAGAACACTATACTACTTAAAAAATGTTTAGTAGGAAAAACACAACCTGACCCAAAATCATAAAAATACAAAAAGAAAATATTATATGGAAATGATTCCTTTCCTTTATTCGTAACATTTCTAAATTTGTATATTTAATTTTACGTTGTCGCAAACTCTTAGCTATACCACAGTTTTTATAAAGTTTATAATGCTCATCGATAGGACAATTTTCGTATACCCATAGATAAATCTCAACACGACAGTAATAAAATAACATTTACATACATCGTCTATCATTAGATAATAAAATTCGGCAGCTGCTAATATATTAGAATTCAATTTTACCTCCCATTTTTTAAAAGAAGTCGATCTTTCTTCATTGATTCTATATAAAATGTTATCAATATCCGTATCAAGCGATTCTAGATACCTTTCTAGAAATTTTAGACAATTCACTATCCAAAATAAAATTAAACACTGAAATATTTTAAAGAGATAAATTTATAATATATCAAAGAGTTGTTAAGACGAGAAATATTTTAAAGATAAAAAAATTTCCCATTTATCTCTACCCATTGATAAAGTAGAAATATCCTCATGACCCCAAGCAAGAGTATTGAAATTGTTTTGAACTTTGACCCTTTTATCATCAGATGAAAATAAAAATAACAATTCAGTATACATGTTATACAGACTAGATCGAAATACATACATGAAACAAAAGGTGTTACAAATTATTTTCTACATCCTTATAATGGATAATATCTAATTGTTTATTTATACTACTTTTTTAAATTCCTTTGGCCTTCTTAAGCAATTTGTTTATTGGCATATTGTGAATATTATTAGTTTTATAATTTGATATGTCGGATTTCTTAACATCATATTTTGTCTTCACAGATATTATCTATTTCTATTACCAAAATAAATGAATCGGTCACTTTAATATAATGGTTTTAAGAAGTTATAAAATAAATCATACATCACAGTTTTAGGTAAGTCTAAAATAGAAAATCCAACATAAACTGGTTAGTCATATTCAACTAGTGTTTTTTTTACATTTGAATAGCTACTCAATATTCATTAAAAAAAACTGATTCTTCAATTTTGCAATTAGATTTTCCTCTCCACCTTTTCTTGAATTTTTGTCCCATTAAGTAACTAATCGAATATCTGATCTTTACCAACGTTTACCAAAATTTTACCATATATACTATTATTCCTTAGTTTATAATTATTTTTATCAAAATCATTTTTAGATTCATTTCTCAATTTAGTATTTAAGTTTATAAATTTCTTTAACCAAGGTGATTGAGTGAACTGTAAGATTCTCTGAATTTTATTTATTTTGAGTCCATTTTCAATACATTGTTTTAGTAAAGTATAATGAATTATGTATCTTTATTGATTTTGTAAATTTGGAATTAATTTTAAATGTTTAGAATTAGGCTTATAGTTTTCAGGACAAAGACGAAATTCATTGTAAAAATTATGGAACTCTGTAACATATATTAAGGCTACTTCTAAACATAAGCTTTTTTGGATGTGTCCAAAATATTTGTTACATTAAAATTATCACTCTTTTCTTGTGACAGCCAAACAAAATCTTTTTGTGGAAGATATTGAGACATTGCATAACCATATAAATTTGTCGCATCTAAGTATAAAA
Source organism: Pachyrhynchus sulphureomaculatus (assembly GCA_019049505.1). NCBI lineage: Eukaryota > Metazoa > Arthropoda > Insecta > Coleoptera > Curculionidae > Pachyrhynchus > Pachyrhynchus sulphureomaculatus. The sequence goes on along the minus strand of CM032449.1, from coordinate 86,836,253 downwards.
TGTACTTATTTAGTTTTGTTGAGTTTTGGCAAACCGATTATTTGCTATGGATTTTTCTACAGACACACGTGCGAACTCCACCTCTTATACTACTTTTAAAAAAGTGTAGCATATCTGGATCGGTCAACAGTTGTAATTCCACTCCAGTGTATTTTAAACATGTACCAAAACTTAATCCCGAATAAATATAATAATGTGCGGGATCCAGTTTATAGACACTCTGATGTGATTTTCTCAAATTTTGGAAAATATCTGCCAAAAGCAAAACATCTGATTTTAAATAAATATCTGAATTACTGATTGACAATTTAAAATGCTTCAAACAGTTTCAGCTCTATTATATTTATCCGTTAACTCACTATAAAACTGTTATTTTTCTGGTAATGTATTTATCGCCTTCATCTTTGATGTGACTGTATAAGTATGATATATCCTATCGAATTCGTTGAATTTAATCATAAGTTTTTTTTTAAATTTTATTATAGATGTCATATCTCTCTCTTTCTATTACTTTTATAAAAACTTGATCAAAATTAAGGCCCCTATATATTTCATATTTAGAAGTATTATCGTCAAAAGAACATTTTATGTAATAAGCAAACGAATATGGAATGTGTTTATATTCCTTACGAGTAAAAGAACTGATAGAATCAAAACCATTTATTTCATTATTTAGTGATTTCAGAATGCATACAAAATCTGCATAAATAACAAAAGGAATTTCCAATTGTTTTTGAAAATTTGTAAATTTTAAAATATTTCCAGGTACCAGATTACCAAATTTATCCATTCTGGGTTCTTCTGATGGCGAATTAATTCTAATATGATCACAATCGTAAGTATTATGTCTAATTAAATCATCATACTTAGGGAAATACTGTAAACATCCATCACCAAAGATATATATTTTTCCATGATATTTCGAGGGTTGGCTAGAGATTAGCCGGAATAAATCAGAAATATAACAATAATGAAAATTCCCTTCGTCATCCCTAATTAATAAAAAATTAACATGATAATTTCGTTTTTTCTTTGTGTAATATAATGGTTCTATAACTTCATATCTTGTAGTATAATCATTTTTAAATGTTTTTCTAAATCCTAAACGTTAACTGATATGTTATTTTGCATTTCAAACTTTGGTATTTAGTTCATTTTGAACAGGAGATCGATACCTGAAATAACCAATATTACAGAAAAATGAGGGTAAGATGTAACTTCATATTCTAATCAGGTTGGCGGTTGTGAAGCTGCTATAATTGAACAGAAGAAACAAAATTCGTCATGGTTTCACTAGTTGACAACAACACAACATTTTTAGCTCAATTTCATGGGGTAGGGGAATATATGAAGAAGCTCTTGGCGGATTATATTTGTTAATATTGATCTCTAAATGTAGTAATTTTAATAAAGTCCATTCTGCAAAAAAAAGAACAGAATAATGAATATCTAAACGTTTAAAAATTATAAATTAAAATTAAATATAAAATTAGATACAAAAATTGAATTACCTGAATCTCTTTCGGAAAATTCGTCTGCTTTTCTACCTATTACTCCACTTATTTCGTCAATCATATCGGAAATATCTGAACTGAATTATTTTATGCTGTGTGTCAAACGAGTCAACACTATCAATACAATTAACATGATTCAAATATAAATCAAATAATTCAAAATTAGTTTTTATACATGTGTGTTTATTTTTCCAATAAACAATTAATTTTTTGTACAATTTCTTCAAAAAAGCTTTTAAAGTTTATGTGAAATTAATTTTAATTTTATATGAAATTAGTCGTTCTTGTAAAGCAGATTTTATAATTTCAATTCCATTTTTTATTGCGTAAATAGCTACATTATTTTTGTGTGTGTTTGATCGCGTGTGGCTACACCATAAATTTTTTTGAACAGTTTTTTCATAATCGTCCCAATATTTTGCTGTTTCTGGAACTAACGAAAAATAAAAGTTAGTTAAATAGATTGAGCTGAATGTAATATATTAGTACTTTTAAGTCTTACCTTTAATAGATGCTGCTCCATACAATTTTTGAAGAGTTTTTAACAGCGTTTTACACTTTTTACACACTTGCGATACCATATCAAAATTTAAATTTAATAAAAGAGACGGTTGTCTAATTTGACCGCAAGGACTCGTTATCAAACTCGTCAGAATTATTAACTCTCTGTGAAAACTACCTCCAATTATTTCGACATTTTGATTCGAGACATTATTTTCCTTAAAATTTTGTGACAGAAGTTTATTAATTTCTAGATTATCTCCATCTGGCCGTAGCTCATTTTCATTACTTTGTACTGATTTAGTGTCTTCTTCAATTATACCTAAATTTTGAAACCCGTTATTACCAGGTAAAGTATGAAATGTGGATTTTTTTTCTAAAAAAACATGTTAAATTCGAAAGAATGATAAAAAGTGCTTTATTCAAAGTATGCTTCATCGCTTGTTATACATTTTTCCCATCTTTCGGGCAATTTGTGAATACCACGCCAGTAAAAATCTTCCCCTTTTGCTGCGAACAATTCATCGAGCCATTTTTTCACATCTTCGTACGAACCAAAGCGCTGCTCAGCAAGTGCGTGACCCATCGGTGCAAACAAGTGGTAATTGGAAAGAGCCAAGTCTGGTGAGTAAGCCGCATGGGGTAGAACTTCCCAGCTGAGTGCTTCCAACGTGTCGCGAACTGGTTTTGCCGTATGTGATGGAGCATTGTCATGAAGAAAAATGACTTTGTGTTGCCTCTTTCGGTATTCTGGACTTTTTTCAAGCAGCGAACGGTTCAAATCGGTCAATTGTTGTTGGTAACGTTTAGTATTAACCGTTGCCCCAGGTTTTAACAGCTCATAATAGACCACCCCTCTGGATCCACCAAACACAGAGCATCGTCTTTCTGCCAAAGCGATTCGGTCTTGCGGTCAATGTGGATGGGGCGCCTGGGTCTACCCATGATTTTTTGCGCTTGGGATTCTCAAAATAAATCCACTTTTCATCCCCTGTAACTATACGATGCAAAAATAACTTCCTTTTGTACCGAGCGAGCAAAAGGTCGCACGTGTTTTTGCGCTTTTTCATTTGCCTGTCGTTCAACTCATGTGGTACCCATCTACCGGTCTTCTGAATCTTTCCCATCTCTCGTAGCCGATTGAAAACAGCTTGTTGACTAACGCCCAATTGCTCGGCGAGTTGTTTTTGTGTTTGCGAATCATCTTCGTCCAACAATGCTTGCAATTCCACATCTTCGTATTTTTTTTTGACGGTTTTCCACGGTGTCTGCAACATCGAAGTCACCACTTTTGAAACGCCAAAACCATCGTTCACACGTATCTTGCGATGGAGCATGTTCACCATAAGCTTCTCGAAGTAATCGGTATGATTCAACAGCAGTTTTCTTCAAATGAAAACTAAAAATTAATGCTGTCCGCGAATGCTCTTTGTTCGGCACAACTTTCGACATATTGAACACAACACTATGCACACACTTTTCGAATTTATCACGCATGCGCGTCTGACACTTGTTGATGACACAACAAAATGGCGCAGTGTCAAATCTTTATAGCACAAACTGCATTGGTACACCATCTGTTGTCTGAAATCCGCATTTCATACTTGTACACCTGGTATTTTCATTAAAATTTTTTGAGTAAGTTTTGTTAATTTCATTATTACTGCTAATTACCAAATCACAATTTAAAGTAATATTTGTTGCATTATGAAATAATCCTAACTAGGTACAAACTCGAGGTTGGGAAGGTAACAAGCCAAAATGACTGTCGTCACATACATGGTTTAATATTTTTTCGTCAAACTGAAAAGAGTCTACAGACATTTCGTCTTGTACTTGTAAATTCGTAAAAGAGTAGACTGAATTAGAATAAATTAGTTCTTGAGTGCAAATCTTATCTTTCCTTATCCTATCACTAACAATTCTATCAATATCATTCAGAAAAATAACATTAGTAGAACTGGAAGTACTTTTATTAATTTCCTTTCCGCGTTATTTTTTTTTCATTTGACTCACCATCTCCTCAAAGGTTCTCGAATTTTGAGACAATATCTCATAATTTTCATTAATAGTGGAATTTTGTACTATATTCAAATTTTAACTACTATCAGAAACGTTTTCTATTTGTTGACGGAAAAATTATAATTACTAAAATCCATAATTACCGGAGAAAAAGTCACACGCATATTACGAATCAAATACTGATAAGACTTTGAGAAAAACGAGTTCTATCTGGTTATATAAACGGATATGAATGCTAAAAATCAGTCGGTTAGGTGGGGCAACTTAACATATCCAAATAAGTAACGTCATTGATTCATCCAAACCTTGAATAAAGGAGGTCAATGGTTCAATGACCTATTATTTCTATTAGGTTTTTTTCAAGCTAAGGGTGGTGTGGAGCGGGTGGGCGAAAGTTTTCAAGGGTTAGCCCACATTAAGGTAAAATGTAAAATTAGGAAGACGTCTTCTTAATCAGTACACGATAAGCTATCTTGTACTACCACTTCTAGCCCCCTAATTGAAGAGCTATCAAAACTTTGTTTAAATAAAAATCTTAGTATTTGCGCACCTGGCAATAATGATCGGTATTACGCATAAAAAATATTGGCTAAGCTAATATAAAAAATTCGCCCTTATCTTTGTTCATATATATATGTTATATATATATATATATATATATATATATATATATATATATATATATATATATATATTCACGATAAGAAATGCGGAGTTTAGCTTGATTTCATTCATTGTGTGTCTTAAGTTCGCAACAACTCCTTGTCTTCAAAACAAAAAACGAATACAACTCGTTTAGTTACGTTCACCGGCCAAAATAGGAAAATTGTTATAAGACCCACAATCACCAACAATCAAGATAAATATGACAGGAAGGATGATGTCGAAGGGGGTCCTAGTGATATTACTACCCCAACCACTCAATCCACAGAACAAGAAAAAGAGATGATCTTCTGGATGGTGTAAAACCACTAGAAGACGAAAGTGATGGCCAAGCATTAAATGAAGAGTTAGTTTAATTAATCTATGTTCCTTAGTTATACCAAAAATAGGAATAACGTTGAAATTTAATTTTTGAGTAAATATATTCGGCCGCAAAATCCCAAAAGAAAAAGCATTGCAAAAGCAGTTTTCCTGATTTATTTTTTTGTGGTTCTATCTATATAGGCAATATTTATAAAAAGCAGAGTTTACTAAATATATTTTTATTTAAAGTAGCTTCTGTAAGTATATAATAATTCAACATTTACTAATGCACAGTGCAATGAATTAATACTTCTATGAAAATAACGTTCTGGAATCTTCTTAAACCTACTCAGTTTTGGTCCCAATTTAACTGGAATACCGTTAATGTACTGCTCATGCAAATATTTTCTTAAAAATTACTTTTTCCATTTCTTTTAACATAAATTCGGTAAAGCGATCGGTAGACCTTTAATACATCTTTTAAAATATTTTCAGTATCTATAATTTCAACAATTCCAGTGTACCAGCCTAAATCGTGGTAAAGTTCTGACCAAATCACCAATGTTTGGTCTTCCGCAAAGAGCATGTTTCTTGTAAATGGTGGTTGAAAGAGATAATTTACACGAGTACCGTCATAAACTGCTAATTCCTTCGGAATATAACAGAAGGAGCAATTGTATCTCTGAATGTCGACAAATATAACTAACTCAAGAAAGGCCCCATTTAATACTGAAATTGAATTACAATATATTCTTCTACAAAGGTTTTTTTTTCGGTTTTCATTCTTCGTTTTTGACGACTATATTATACTTATATTGTGCAACCAAGAAGGCGAAGCAACTACTGGGCAAACTCTATCCCATCCTGAATCGCTCCAGTAAGTTGCTGCCACGGACCAAGCTTCTGGTATACAACACCATAGTAAAGGCAGGCCTCACCTACGCCTGCCCCACTTGGTGCCAACTCTCCAAAACAAGGAGAGCTCAACTTCAAGCAGTGCAGAACAAGGCCCTGAGGATGATCACGGGAGCCCCATGGTTCATGAGGAACCGTCAACTCCATAGGGACCTCGGTGTGCCTACTGTAAAGGCACACATGAGGAAAATCCAACAAAAGTTCCTGGAGAAGGCGTCCCAGCACCCCAACCCACGCATCGGGGACGCCTTCCGACTCCCACCTCACGCCAGCCGCCAGTTCCCGAGACCGTCCGACCCGCTGCTCTCGGACGAAGACGATGACCCCCCCTCGCCCGCCGTGACAAGAAGATTGTCATTCTAGATTAAGTTATAATTAGTCCTAGTTTAAGTTAATATTACGTCCTAATTTTAAGTTAGCGTAAGGTAGTTTTAGTCTTAGTTTTAAGTCTTAGCATTAAGAAACTCATGTATATATAAAACACATTTCCTAGGTTAAGTTAGTATAGGATCACTAGTATAAGAGCTTAGGTTAAGTTAGTATAAGCATACATTCATGATTAGAAATTTTTATACTTTCAAAATTGTAAGAAAGAGGCTTTGCCTATCTTAGTATTCAATAAAGACAATGAGACTCATATTGTAATTTAGGTGAAGGAGGAGGAGGCACTATGATTGTGTCTTGAGAGGAGGAGGCACTATGTGTATTGGGAGGAGAAGGTATTATGTGAGGAGGGGGAGGCTTTCCCACAAATAACCTACTAATTTACTCACCTGGTTCAACAACTTTTAAGACAGCATCAACTGCCAGCGGTGCTAGTTGACTTGACTGTTGTGAAACAACCTTTGAGTTTAATGATGTAGAAGCACTTTTAATTAATTGTTCCCTGTTACTCAATTCAACTGGTGTTGCAATGTTATTTAATATCTACAAAAAAAAAAACAAATGTATTACTTTATACTAAGACGGTACACTCAGAATGTAGGTAAAAAATATTTATATATATTTTATATTATTGTATCTTTTGATTTAAAGGTAGAACTTGTGGTTGATATATTGTTTTGTCATGATACAGTTATAACTATACCGCGAAAAATAGGGTGATATTTCCAGATCCTGATTCGAAAACTTACTCATAATTTTGAAATTAGGGTTTTATCTTGTTATTTATTTGTTATTTGAAAAACGATGTACTTATTCATCAAAAAAATGTAGTCGATCACCTAAGTAAACAGATCCGACCCAGATGGAAGTACGCATGGTAATCTAACTATAACTTTCATTATTGATCTTACCAGAGAATCTAGAATTGTCAATCCGTGATGTACGGGTGACGTTTAGCAAATAAACTTAAGCTGCAAAAGATGCCGTCTCACTCTTAGCATACAGTTTAAGCGTTACTTTTAAACACGACTCCAAGAAGCCACATGACGCAATGTATAGATTAAATTTATAATTATCACAGATTACTATCTGGTATCATAGGGTGAGTTAAAGTTAAGTCCTCTTTGATCTGATTCAAGGATAGTTGCCAGACTGGAGTTCAAACTGAACATATGAGACCAGCGGTAAAGAATGCGTTTACAATGAGTGCCGATTTAGTAACAATTAGTAAAAAAAGAAAGTATGTATGTATGTGTATGTGTGTGTGTATATATATATATATATATATATATATATATATATATATATATATATATATATATATATATATATATATATATATATATATATATATATATATACCAGGTGTACACGTATGAAATGCGGATTTTTTTTTTAAAAAAAAACATGTTAAATTCAGAAGAATGATAAAAAGTGCTTTATTCAAAGTATGCTCCATCGCTTGTTATACATTTTTCCCATCTCTCGGGCAATTTGTGAATACCACGCCAGTAAAAATCTTCCCCTTTTGCTGCAAACCATTCATCGAGCCATTTTTTCGCATCTTCGAAAGAACCAAAGCGCTGCTCAGCAAGTGCGTGATCCATCGATGCAAACAAGTGGTAATCGGAAGGAGCCAAGTCTGATGACTAAGCCGCATGGGGTAGAACTTCCCAGCTGAGTGCTTCCAACATGTCGCGAACTGGTATTGCCGTATGTGATGAAGCATTGTCATGAAGAAAAATGACTTTGTGTTGCCTCGTTCAGTATTCTGGCCTTTTTTCAAGCAGCGAACGGTTCAAATCGGTCAATTGTTGTTGGTAACGTTTAGTATTAACCGTTTCCCCCAGGTTTTAACAGCTCATAATAGACCACGCCCCTTTGGTCCCACCAAATACAGAGCATCGTCTTTCTGCCAAAGCGATTCGGTCTTGCGGTCGATGTGGATGGTGCGCCTGGGTCTACCCATGATTATTTGCGCTTGGGATTCTCAAAATAAATCCACTTTTCATCCCCTGTAACTATACGATGCAAAAACGACTTCCTTTTGTACCGAGCGAGCAAAATGTCACACGTGTTTTTGCGTTTCTCCATTTGCCTGTTGTTCAACTCATGTGGTACCCATCTACCGGTCTTCTGAATCTTTCCCATCTCTCGTAGCCGATTGGAAACAGCTTGTTGACTAACGCCCAATCGCTCGGCGACTTGTTTTTGTGTTTGCGAATCATCTTCGTCCAACAATGCTTACAAATCCACATCTTCGTATTTTTTGCGGTTTTCCACGTTCCTTGTCTGCATCATCGAAGTCACCACTTTTGAAACGCCGAAACCATCGTTCACACGTATCTTGTGATGGAGCATGTTCACCATAAGCTTCTCGAAGTAATCGGTATGATTCAATAGCAGTTTTGTTCAAATGAAAACAAAAAATTAATGCTGTCCGCGAATGCTCGTTGTTCGGTATAAATTTCGACATATTGAACACAACAACACAACACTATGCACACACTTTTCCAATTTATCACTTGTACGCCTCTGACACTTGATGATGACACAACAAAATGGCGCAATGTCAAATCTTTATAGCACAAACTGCATTGGTGCACCATCTGTTGTCTGAAATCCGCATTTCATACTTGTACATCTGATACATCATAAATTTTACTTATTTATTATTTAAGGTGAGATAAACTTACCGCCAAGCTATGTTGGGCTGCTCTCTGAAATGATTCTGAAATAGCAGTAGGATGAATTCCACGATTTAAAAGCTTCTCAGCAGCATCCAAAAGGGCTCCAGCAATAACTACAACCGATGTCGTTCCATCTCCTGCTTCAACATCTTGAGCTCTAGATAATTCTACCAACTGAAATTGTGATTAAATTATAATAATTCGTAAAAAGTATTTTCTAAGTCAGAGGTTTAGAACTGAAGGAATTATATTCGTGTATGTACTAAAAGTATATAGCCGTACAGGGACATTTTTTCAAATGTCTCACCTAATTCACTATTTTCCTATTCTACATATCGAGAAAATTCTTCCAGTACTAAACTTAGTTTTTTTTTATGAGGAAGTCAAATATGATAACAAAAAGTTTGTCCCTTGTCAAATTTTATAGATTTTAAAGTCAATGAGGATTTTTTAAATAGCACCCTCTACATATGAACACACCATTAAATGGCATTTTCAGTCCATTTACAAAAACAAATAACACTTTATATTTATTTTCAGTAGTTACCGATATACAGGGCATTCCAGTTATAAAACTGACTTTTAACGTTTAAGTGGCTCACCCAATTTACTACTTTTCTACTTAGGGTATCAAAAAAATTTTTTTAACAATAAACATAGTTCTTTGTGAGAAAGTCAAATATGATAACACAAAATTTGTCACTTGCCAAATTTGACCATTTACAAAGCCAACCAGATTTTAAATGGCCCCCTCTACATATGAGTATACCATTAAGTAGCATTTTTCAGTCAGTTTACAAAAATGTATAATACTTGATATTTACTTTTAGCCGTTACCGATATAGAAGGTATTCCAGTTATTGAACCGAATCTTAATTTTTCAGTGGCTGACTCGATTTACTATTTTCCTATTTGGCATATCGAAAAATTTCATTCCCTACTACACTTATTTTTTTATGAGGGAACTAAATGTGATAACAAAAAATTTGTCGCTTGTCAGCAGATTTGACAGATTACAAAGCCAACTAGGGGTAGCGGTAGATATTTTCTTACTATCCCGGTAAGAAACAAACCTACTACAAGGAGTAGCAACCTTGCCCCTGCAAGCCCATGATCTTCCTCGATAGCCCATCAACCGTGTCCTTAAAACCCAACCCCATATAAAACCAATCAAATCCCGAACACAGACCACTCGCCAACCCGATTGACAAGCGTGGCGTTTTAATCTCGTAAAAACCCCTTAAATGTTGGAATCTAAAAGAAGTTTAGTACCCCAGGTGGGTAAAATTGAGAACTCGGAATCCCGCACTGAAAAATCAGTCTGCCTCACGGATTCTGGGGGAGACAAGATGACAAAATCAAAAACAAATAGAGAGACAATAGCAACATACAACTGCAGATCACTGATTTAATTTAATGGTGTACTCATACGCAGAAGTTGCCATTTAAGAATATCGTAGTTGGCTTTTCTGCCATATTTGAAGTGAAAAATTTTTTGTTATCATATTTTCCTTCCTCACAAAAAACTAAGTCTACTAGTAAACGATTTTTTTTTGTTATGACAAATAGAAAGATAGTAAATCGAGTGAGCTTCCTAATGGTTAAAATTTCAATTCAATTACTTGAATATATGTATTAAAAGTTATATATTTTTATAAACGGACTGAAAAACGCTATTTAATGGTGTCTCCATATGTAAAGGGTACCATTTTAAAAGTCCTAGTTTGCTTTGTAATCTGTCAAATTTGACAAGTGACAAATTTTCTGTCATAATATTTGGCTTCCTCCTGCTCCTCATAAAAAGTTTTGTCGTGAAAGAAATTTTTCGATTCGCCAAGTAGAAAACAGCAAATCGAGTGAGTCACTCAAAATTTAAAATTCGGGCCAATAAATTAAATGCCCTGTATATAAATGACGACTGAAAATAAATATAAAGGGTTTATATACTTTTGTAAACGGACTGACAAATGATATTTAATGATGGGCTCATATATAGAGGATTTCATTTAAAAGTGAGCTTTGTAAACTGTCAAATTTGACAAGTGACAAATCATATTTGACTTCCTCATAAAAAGTAAGTTTAGTACTAAAAGAATTTTCTTGGTATTTAAAATAGAAAAATAGTGGTTTAGATGAGACACTTAAAAAAACGTCCCTGAACATTATTTTTAACCAGTAGGCACCTACTGATATTAATACTTATAAATAAGTATTGTCCCTGTACATTATTTTTAACCAGTAGGCATCTACTGATATTAATACTTATAAATAAGTATATCAGGTATTAGTAAACTACAAGCAGATTAGTGATTTTGACCTATCTTTTAATTTGTATTTGACAAGGCTTCATTTTAGAGACACCAATTTTCAAACTTTTTATCCTAACAATTTTTTATAGTTGTTCCCAAACATTACTATAATGGACATTTTATTAACCTAGTATAAAAGCCAGTCTTTGCTAGGCTTTATAGGTTAAAAATACTAAAATTTGATAGGTAGACTTTAAGGTAAGTAACGAAATAAATATATAGGGAAAAAATTCTAGTCCACCTTCATCCGCGCGCACCTGCACACATACACATTGAGATTTTATATATTAAACATCCTCTACTTTTTCTGTTTCTGTAAATTTTTTAGAGCTACTTTAATTTCCCCTTTTCAATCTCTTAGGTCTACGTTACTTTCAGTTACCCTTTAAACACCTTTCATTCTTTATATTCTTGCAAGAATATTCTGAGGTACTTACATATTGATATTGTAGCGTACAAATATGGTAAGTACAATTTTTATTATTGCCATCGATATTTCGCATCCGGTGTTGAAACTTGAAGTAATCCCCTGTGAGTATTTTCCTGTTTTATGTCACAGTTGCAGATTTAACTATACTTTGTACACCATCCAATCTTCCCACAGATAAACTTAGTAAATTATTGAATGATACAGTCTCAATAACGTTTTTTGCTAATGCTGTTTCATCCACGAAGGTTTTTACCTCTCGATAAATCTTATCTAAGTCATCGTTGACAATCCCAAATTTATCTCTAATCTTGCTTTTGCTAACTTTCCTTTCAAGCTTTCTTTGATTTTTTTCAATCGGTAGTCTTGTAAAGACCGCTGTTGGATAAATACGCACAACGCAACAACGCAATTGAACACTTTGGAGAATCTCGAGCAGTTTCTCTTGACATATCCAAGGCATTCGACCGTGTTTGACGCGATGGACTGTTGGCTAAGCTACGCTCTTATGGTATGTCTGAAAAGTTCTGTTTGTGGCTCTCATGTTTCCTCAGAGAGCGTTCTTTACGAGTGGCAGTCGCCGGATTTCTTTCTAACACCTAACACCTTCACTATCAACGCCGTCATTTACATTAAAGATTTGCTGGAAAAGACCGGAAACCCAATTTACAGCTTTGCAAATGACAGTACGCTTATCTCTTCATTCACTTTGAACGCTCGGACATCGGCTACTCAGCAGACAGCGGGAAGTCGTTCAACTTAACAAAGACCTGGAAAAAATTCTATCTTGGGGTGACAGTAACCAAGTGGAATCTAACGCTACAAGAACCCAGGCGGCAGTATTTTATAAAAAAATTAACGTTGCTGAACCCGATATAGTTATGGCGGGGCACTCCATGCCTCTAACATCGTCACTCAATTTGTTGGGCGTTATTTTGGGAGCAAATATGCCCTGACATAAACATGTCGCAGGCATAGCAAGAAGAGCTTCTCAAAAGTTGGGAATATTATTTCGAACCAACTATGGAATACTGCTCCCATGTTTGGGGCTTCGCTCCCAAACATACATTGCATTTGTTGGATTCTATTCAGAGAAGAGCTGTTCGTCTCATTGGAGACCCGGAACTAACCGGTGGGCTTGATCCGCTGGAACATCGAAGAACAATTGGCGACTTGAGTCTATTCTCCAAGTATTTTCATGGAAAATGTTCAAAGGATGTAGCCCGCTTAATTCCTCCCAGAGCAGTGCATGTTAGAAATACACGTCGAGCTAATAATTCACATCCGTATGAGGTTCAGCTTGTTACTCCTCATACAACGCTTTTCAAGCAGTTTTTTATATAGAGAACATCATCCCTTTGGAATAATTTGCCCAGCGCTGTGTTTCCCACCGAGTACAATTTACAGCGATTCAAGAAGAACGTGAATCGCTTTTTTCCGCACACGTGTCGCTCCTGTAGCGCTTTAGGGACTTCCCGGCAGCACGTGTGCTAGACTTATAAAAAAAAAACCAAGAATGTTTATATAACTTGCTCGACTCCCTGCGTATCCATGCCATATTATTAACGACTTGAACCCTTGTGACACCTCTGGAACAACGCATTTGAACATTTTTGAGAATCTCGAACGGTTTCACTTGATGTAAGGTAAATAAAAACAGGAAACATGCCATAATTGTGCTACGTTATCTTAAACAGGCGAAAGAATAAACTCTTGAATTTATCGTCCTATAAGTCTTACTAGTGTCCATTGTAAAATTATAGAACAGTTGATATGTGACTATGAGTTAGAAATTGGTCAAAAATGACATGTTGATTAAAGGAGTAAATTAGACGCTATAATAATTGATTTTTAAAAGGTATTTGCCATAGTGTGCATAACTTACCAATGGACAAAATAAACTGTATTGATATTGAAATAAGATAATTCGTTAAACTAGGTACTTTCTAAATAATCACACTTAGAGAATAAAATTAGACGATAGAGTGAAAAGGAGTTCCTTGTTGTCAACTGTAAAATCTCAGACATAGTCTAAAATTCGGTCATTCTATGTTGGGAATATGAACTCTTTGGCATAATGTCACTACTAAGTATATATCACCACTACATCAAACACTTTATTTTTGCACTCGACACGCGTTTCGCTAACCATGTTAGCTTCATCAGGAGCGATGACTGACTAACGCTTATCTACAAATCTACCCTACTTATACTTAGCCTAATCCTTGAATTACTCAGGCGGAATTAATGGCATAGGCGAAGCCATCAGTTCCGGTCAAGTAACCAGTAAAGGGGACTATAAGGAATAGACCCTCTGTCTTTATTTAAACTACTTTTACATTTTATAATTTTCATACTTTCGTATGCGTTCAACAATCTCCTATTAGATACATTTTCAATTAATCTTAGATTATCCAATGTTACAGTATGATCAGCGTCAAGGGCATGTTCGGCAATGCTAGACTTTTCTGTTCTACTGTATTTTAAATGTGCTAAATGTTCTTTAAATCGTGTTTTCATTGACCTTTTAGTCTGCCCAACATACTTTTTATTGCAATCATTACAACTAATTTCATAAATTCCACTTTTCTCACAATCAGGAATCTTATCTTTGGGATTTCCTAAGATATTCCTCAGATTGTCTAATGACTTACAGACTAAGGTGAGGCCTACCTTATTAAATACCTTATTCAGTCCCCTGCTATATTTCGGATTATAGGGTATATTTCTAAATATAACTAGAGTTAATGGTTATGAGGAAGGCTTAGTAAATAAGTTAATAAATAGACATAAGTTCAGGTTAAAAATTCAGAATACCACCTTTTTTACACGCGAAGAAAATAAGACCAAGTATATCTCCATACCATATAATCTGAAATATAGCAGGGGACTCAATAAGGTATTTAATAAAATAGGCCTCACCTTAGTCTATAAGTCATCAGACAATCTGAGGAATATCTTAGAAAATCCCAAAGATAAGATTCCTTATTGTGAGAAAAGTGGAATTCGTGAAATTAGTTGTAATGATTGTGACAAAAAGTATGTTGGGCAAACTAAAAGGTCTACTAAAACAGGATTTAAAGAACATTTAGCACATTTAAAATACAGTAGAACAGAAAAGTCTAGCAATGCTAAATATGCCCTTGACGCTGATCATACTGTAACATTAGATAATCTAAGATTAATTAAAAATGTATCTGATAGGAGATTGTTGAACGCATACGAAAGTATGGAAATTATAAGATGTAAAAGTAGTTTAAATAAAGACAGATGGCCTATTCCTTATAGTCGCGTTTACTGGTTACTTGACCGGAACTGATGCCCTCACCCATGCCATTAGTTCCGCTTAAGTAATTCGAGGATTAGGCTAAGTATCAATAGAGTAGATTTGTAGTAGATTCAATCATCGCTCCTGATGAAGCCAACATGGTTAGCGAAATGCGCGTCGAGTGCAAAAATAAAGTGTTTGGTGTAGTGGTGATATATACTGAGTAATATTAGGTGATTCGCGATGATTGTACTATCTACATGCAGATTTTAAACAGCTCTAAATTGTTTGCGGTCTTCAGTCGTCTTGCCGCTAAATCGAACTATCGATAGTGGTGGGACCATTACTTTAAAATTAAAAGGCCATTTTAACGCACAAATACAGATTTATTTTCCATTATGGTAGTTGCTGTCGATATTTGGAATATTAGGGAAAATTTTAAAAACAGTATGGCATAGCTGACTTCTTAAATCACTAATTAAACCGAAGTTAATATTAAAAAAACACGTTTTCTTATTTATAAACTACCTTCGTATTGTATCTTACGCAAATATACTATTTTTCAATAAATTCATGGAAAAATAAATATGAGTAAATCTTACAAGGTCATCACTTAAAGTGTCCTTCACAATGTCGTCAAGTTTCAGTCTTTGAATAGTATGCAAATAACTTAACCACTGAACACAGACTAGCAACAATTAGTCAAATATGTTTTCTGTGCAGGAAATTTTCAAAAAAATCATTTTTTTAAAATTATAATTAATATCTATTGCTTATTTGTTTACCAAACTAACACGTAGGCTCAAAAGTTTTTGGTCTAGCTACTTAAACCACATTTTTTTTTGCAAAATTCGACTATATTCATCAACATAGTCTCCTTCAAGAGTGATGCAATCAGTCCAACGCTTTTCTAACATTTCTATACCTTTCTCGTAGAAGGATTTGTCTTTGCCTTTAAAATAGGCCTCAGTTTCGGCGATAACTTCTTCACTGGAGCCAACTCTTTTTCCCCGCGAGCATTTTTTTGAGGTCTGCAAATATACAATAGTGACTGGGGGCCAAATCTGGAGAATAGGGTGGATGAGGAAGCAATTCGAACTTTAATTCATGCAATTTTGCCATCCTAACCATTGACTTGTGATACTTCTTAATGAAATATCACTTTTTTCTTGTTCATTTGGGGCCGTTTCTTTGTGATTTCTGCCCCCAAACGCACCAATAACTTTAATAATATTCGCTATTGATGATGTTTCCCTTCTCAGCATAGTCGATGAAAATTATTCCATGCACATCCCAAAATACAGAGGCCAAAATCTTCCCAGCCGACTGTTGTATCTTTGGTCGTTTCGGGCGGATTTCACCGGCTGCTGTCCACTCAGCTGACTACCGATTTGATTTCGGTGTGTAGTGGTGGATCCATGTTTCATCCATTATCACATATCGCATGAAAAAATCCTTTTTATTGCGCTTAAACAGGTCCAAACAGCGCTCAGAATCATCAACACATTGTTGTTTTTGGTCCACCGTGGGCAAACGAGGTACCCATTTCGAAGAGAGCTTTCTCATGCCCAAATATTCATGCAAAATATCACCAGCACGTTCTTTTGACATCTTTAGGGTGTCAGCTATCTCACGCAATTTCATTTTACGGATTTTGGATTTTGGTGTAACCACCTCATTTGGGCGTCCAGAACGTTCAGCATCATTTGTGTCTAACATATACAACCGAGTTTAAATTCAGCATAACAGTAAATGATGAGTGATTTTCCAGGGGCAGAGTCCCAGTAACACTTATCAAGCCATTGCTTTGCTTAAACGGTATTTTTTCCCATCAAAAAACAGTATTTAATCAACACACGAAATTCGATTTTTTCCATTGTTTTGAAAATATCAAGAGTAGCGTCACTAAAGCCACTGTAGCTTGTAAACTAATCGTCGAAATGTCATAAAATTTTGACACGTATCTTTGAAGGTTGGTACTTCCTAAAAATCATATGGATTTTTTGAAAAGGGCGTTAGTAAGCTTGGCAAGAAGACTGCATAAAATTATAAATAATTTTACATACCATTTTCGCAGCTGGGTGTATAACATTAATTTGTTTTAAAATTGTTGCTCCATCATTTGTAATAGTAACTTCTCCATTTCCTGCTTGAATCTATAAAATAAACGATACAGGCCCATTTTTTTTACTTATTAAGCACTCTACAGAGACATACATAGCTCCAAATGGTATTGTATATAATATATACATAGATATAATTAAATAACATAAAATTTTTTAAAAAACCTTGCAAGTCGGCACAATTAGTATTCCGTACGGTGATTGCTTTTAAAATAAAATAATGTCATCCATACACAAAAAAGGAGACCGCTTAAAATGTGAAAACTATCGATATATCACAATAACATCAACACTTAGTCGCCTATATGGGAGAACTTTAAGAGACATAGAGGAGGAATACAAAGAAAAAGAAGCAGAAGAACAAAGTGGATTCCGTGCAGGAAGATCCTGCATGGATAACATATTTTGCCTGAAACAAATCATAGAAAAAAAATAACAAAGGAAGAGAACTACACCTCCTTTTCATAGACCTCAGTAAAGCATATGATAATATACCAATAGAAAAGTTATGGGAAGCACTAGAACCAATAAATATAAACCACACCATAATAAAATCACTAAAAAACTTATACAAAGGATCTACAATTAAAATTAAAATAGGATAGCTGATTTTCCCACCGAGTACAATTTACTGCGATTCAAGAATAACGTAAATCGCTTTTTCCGCACACGTGTCGCTCCTGTAGCGGTTTAGGGACCTCCCTGCAGCACGTGTGCTAGACCCATAAAAAAAATCACCAGGCTTCCATACTTCAAAAGGACTAAAACAAGGATGTTGTATATCGCCAACACTGTTTAAGATATACATAGAACAAGCATTAAAAGAATGGAAAAAAAGTGCAGGGGCATGGGATTTGAGATTAACAACAGCACTATTTATACATTAGAATTCGCGGACGACCAGGTTCTGATTGCCCAACACCAACAAGATCTAGAATACATGACACGTAAGATCAAAGAGGAGTATGAGAAACGAGGATTATCAATGAACATAACAAAGACAAAAATCTATGCGTAGGAGGAAAGGCCACAGATTTAGAGCTAGAGAACGGAGAAAATATTAAAATATGTGACAAATACAAGTACTCAGGTGCAATAACAGACGAAGAAGGCAAAGACTCGCTAGAAATAAAGGAACGTATAAGACAGGGACGGAGAGCGGTAAAAAGACTAAATGGAATATAGTGACATAAAGATATCACAAAAAAACGGAAGATGAACATCTACAACACAATAGTAAAAAGCATAACACTATACAGAGCAGAAGCATGGAAGATTACTGAAGCGGATAAAAGAAAGATAACAGCAGTTGAAATGGATGCCCTAAGATCGTGCAGAATAAGTAGAAGAGGCAGAATAACAAATGAAAGAATTAGGCAAATAATGGACGTAAAGGAAACAATCGTAGAAACTATACAGAGAAAACAACTTACCTGGTACGGACATGTAAGAAGAATGACAAAGGGGAGATTGCCGAGAACTGCAATGGAATGGTTACTAACTGAAAGAAGGAAGAAAGGACGACCCAGAAAATCTTGAGGAGACGCAATAAGGAAGGCTATCGGTGAAAGAAATCTACAAGAAGGTAAAAGTCCAGACAGAAAAAAATGGAAGAAAAGTCTGAAAATCGGAAAGCGCCAACAGACGCTATAAACCGAATCGAGAGAGATAAGTTATCAAACGTAATGCCCTCATGATAATTTTCGCTCAGTCGACACTTTATAGAGAATATTTCAGAATTTTTTCAAAATTTTTTATCAGTATTTTTCCAGGTAGAGTGACCATTTTTTTAAAATAACATGAAGAAAAGTTTACTTGATTATTACATCATATATATTTTAGAACTCGTATTTTCACAAGCTTTCGTTTTACATCCCACTTGACGACCAAAGAATTTTTTTTTTTCCACTTCCGATTTCAGTCTCAAAACTAACCCCTTAAGTACCAAAATTTAACTTTCAAAACTACATAGCTCTGATTGGGCCATCAATCCGATATTTGTAACAAATTTCACCTTTCTATGTCAAATAATTTCGGAGAAAATCGGGTGTGACAGACAGACGCACACCGAAGCGATCCCATAAGTGTTCCATATGGAACACTACAGATTAAAAGTAGTTATAAAACTAATAACAATTAATGGTAATAATAATCAAACTCACCATTTTATCCATACCTCTTGGTCCCAAACTTGTTCGAATCGCATCGCAAACAGCTAAAATTTTAAAACGTCTTTTGTTTAGTAAACTAAAATATTACTCTTAAATTAAGAAACTGTAAACTATAAAAACTCGTATCTGCAAATGCCAATATTATAGGTGAGAATACTCTGGATATCAAGCAAGCACTTTTAAATATGTGTAACTCTATAAATGTATTTCGATTGTTAGATGATAATATTCTTGAATTAATGGTGCCGAAAACAAAGAACTGTTGATTGTTTCGAAGTTACTTAACATTTTCTCAATAAATCTATATGTTGGCTACAATTGCCGAGCCAGTGATATGATTGCTTCAAAAATAATTAATTACAGAATAATTTTCATGTACAATAATAATAATATAATTTTTGAGAATAGTACAATGTTGTACAGATCTATATAAATAAAAATAAACATAAAACCCCTATGATTAATTACCCCATATATTGATTATTCTTTTAATATTTTCAAATAATGGAGACTTCCAAGTAAAATAATTAACTATCCAATGAATCTCAACCTTTTAAATATTTAACTATAATAAATATAATAACATTATTTACACTTACATTAATTCGCAGACACAAATATTCAGTATCAAGTAAGGCTACCGTTGGTAGGCATCTATAGTATAGAAATAAATAACCTGCCAAGTGCAAGTCGAACTTGCGCAATTAGTGTTCCGTACGTTGAATGCTTTTGAAATAAAAATTTTTGTCACGCAGGTATGAAACACACCCCAAATGAGTTTTCAACAAAGCTTTTTTTCTGATCTTTACTGAAAACTGATGACCTTGAAATGTTTGTTTCTTTTATATACCAGGTAAATTATTCAAGGGAACGCACTGGTGATTAATTTTCGTTCAATCTACACCCTGTGAAGAATATTCCAAATTTGATCAGTACTTTTCGAGATAAGGAGGGGGGGGCAGCGATTTTTCGCAATTTTTTTAAAAATAATACAAAGAAAAGTGTGCGCAAGTATTACATTATATATATTTTTGACCTCGTATTTTTATAAGCTTTCATTTGACACCTTACCCGATGACCTGCTAATTTTTTTTTTCACTTCCGATTTCATCCCCCAAAACTAACCTCTTACGTCAAAATTCAACTTTCAAAATTACACAACTCTGATGAAGCCATCAATTCCTATATTAGGGCCAAATTTCAACTTTCTATTTCAAATAGTTTCGGAGAAAATCGAGTGTGACAGACGGACAGACACCAAAGTGATCTTAAAAGTGTACCATACAGAACACTAAAAAGGTGAAGTAATGCTATGTTCTTTTTATACTATTATCAATTGAATCATTTTTCAATGATCCATTTTAGGATAGCACAAACACCATCACACCTAAAATATTTATTTTTTGATAAACCACATCATACCAATTATAACTTTAAACAGGTTTCTGACAGAATTGTTACAAATTATAATGAATTCTTAAGCGACGTGGATTTATTTTGATTTTCATTTTTAAATTTTAAGAGAAAAATTAATTGAGGGTAAAAATGTTGTCTGTCTTGTTTTAATTATTGTAATTTTTTAACTATTTTGTTTTTTTTTCTCCTTCTTTACACAAGGCTTTATTTTTTCACTCGATACTAAGGATGGACGATAATGGTGGGTTATCAAGAGTTAGCGACATACTGATAATAAATTAATATATAAATAACTACCAATAGTACTCGATAGTTATAATTCAAGAAATGATTGCCGGAGAGGATAAGACTTCAAGAAAAAGAACCTTTTTTTCTAAAATTTCTTTATCACCTTTTAACATTCATGACTCAGGGGTGAAAATAAGTAAACCTTATTGATAATTTTGGAATTTATCTATTGTTATTCCACATATTGATAACTATCGAAAAAAACTCTCATCCCTACTCGTCGTGCGGTTCGCTAGCAATGTTAGCATTATCATTGGCGGTGATGGACTAAAGCTAAGATTAACAACTAGACTATTTATACTAACATCGCAGTTTACTCGAGAGGAACCGACTTATCACAGACAGCTATTGTAGTCCTGGTCAAATAAACAGTACAGAAAACTGTGATGAATAGGTCCTAGGACATTATTTAGACCATTTTTACATTTTATAACCTCAATATTTTCGTATGCATCTAATAATTTCCTATTAGACATATCTTTAATTAACTTTAAATTATCCAATGTTCAAGAGCATCTTTGGCAAATTCTCTAATTTTATCCTATTTTGTTTAAAAATTGCTTTAGTGGTCCCCTTACATAAGGGCGGTGATATGGAGGATCCCTCGAATTTTCGACCGATTTCCCTATTATCCACTCTCTCCAAGGTTATTGAGAAAATTGTTAAAGATAGGGTGTGGAACTACTTAGAATCCCATGGGATGTTGACTGGGAGGCAATTCAGATTTTAGAGTGACACGGGGACACATGATGCCAGTGCCGGCAGTGTTGTGTGATCTGTCCAAGGCATTTGATTGCGTGGATCACGGGATACTGGTCGCTAAGCTTAGAGGTATAACTTTAGGGGGACCTCGCTTGTTTGGTTTGCATCCTAACTTAGGGGACCGAGGCCAGTCAGTGGTGGTGAAGAATGTGGAGACCCACAGGGATCTGTTCTGGGACCACTTTTTTTTCATCATGACCTTGTTGGCATCAAAATATCAGGCGAGTATATGCTTTTTGCCGATGACACCTCTGTTGTATGGCATAAGGTTATTGAAACCCTTAGATCGAACATTTCTATTTACTTATTGGAGGTTAGGAAGAGATGTAGTGCTAACTGATTAATGTTGGTAAGATACATGTTATTGGTTTTGGATGCGGTATGCAGGGGTACACTTAAATGACGACTCTTTGCATGAGGAGCCTGGGACCAGGTTTTTGGGTGTTCTCATTGATACTGACCTCCGATTTAAGAATCACATAATGAAGCTGAGTAGGAAACTTTCTTCAGGTTGCTTTGCTATCAGAATTACGAGAAATGAACTTGGTTTATTTTGCATTATTTAAGTCCCATCTCAGATATGGTATTCCTTTTTGGGGCTTTGCCAGCCAATATCTTCTGAATATTTTGTTTTTGCTTTAGAAGAAGGCTGTTCGATTTATCATTGGTGCCCATCAGTATATCAGTCTACATGCAAAGGCCATTTCTATTAGTTTTGATAGAATGGGTACCAACACCACTGGTCTATAATTAATTTTGTCAATAGAGTCTTCTATTTTATATGTCAGGAAAACCCTGGAGACTTTTAGTTTCTCTGGAAACTTTCGCAAAAGAGAGCATTTGCTCATAAGTATGTGCATTGGTATTACCAAGCTTCATCCTATTTCCCTGATTAGTCTATTACATTCTACCAATCATTCCTTTGTGGTATTACTAAAGTCACAATCCTTAAAATTAATATTTTTCAGTTTCTTTATAAATTGATTTACTTCATCTTCGACTACCCGAGTAAAAAACAGTTTGTCTTGCTATTTATGAAAATAGCAGGTAATGCTTCTGCATGGGGAATATTTCTATCACACCTTGGCAATGCCCGCACAGTATTTTGTTAAAGTAAATATTAAAACCATCAGCTGATATATTATGATTTGGTTTAATTTTTTAGACTCATTAATTATCTCCTATATTACATTTTGCTTGTTAGAAGAATTGATCAATTTCGCTTTGTTTTTAACTGCTTCTTTTTACTTCCATTAGTATTTGTATTCACCCTCTAAGGTTTTTGCATTTCTTCATGTTGCAAGGTACCTAAACCACAAAAACATAGTCTTC
Organism: Pachyrhynchus sulphureomaculatus; assembly: GCA_019049505.1. Taxonomy (NCBI): domain Eukaryota; kingdom Metazoa; phylum Arthropoda; class Insecta; order Coleoptera; family Curculionidae; genus Pachyrhynchus; species Pachyrhynchus sulphureomaculatus. The sequence continues at coordinate 86,813,165 of CM032449.1, read as the reverse complement.
CATTTTCGCCAGTCTACCTACCAGTTTGTCTGTCTGTCTATCTATTAGCATGATAATTCTCCAATAAATGAAACATGAATTTCAAATTTGGTACACATATAATTATTGAAGTAGAAATAGAACCTATAATTTTTACATAATATTGGTAAAGGGAGAGAACATAAAAAGGACACAGGTGAAAATCCTGTGAAAATACAGTGATTACAAATGTCACGTCCATGTTATCCAGCTTTGCAACAATATTGTTCTCTTATTTCATACCCACTTAAATTATAGCCTTATATTCTCCTGACATAACCAGTGCTCACACAAATAGAGTCTATCAAACTTGTGATCCTTTGCTAAAAGCTCAAGATCAGTCCATTTATTCTGTAAACTGCATATGTTCTTGAAGATTATGAAATGATGAAGATGATACTATCAATTCATTGGTAAAAGTTCGGTACACTGGCTTTTCAGAAAAAGGGAGGTTTCCTTTTTGGAATAAGCCTCAAATCACCTAATGTTGAGAGATTTATGACAAAAAAATGGGGCGAGGCCATTTTTGTTAATCCGAACTAACCTCTCCAGTCACTAATATAGCACATACATCATTTTTTCATATTAAGGTAGGTCATTTCTTTAATTACTTAATGTATTTTCTACTTACTGACTATTTATCTTTCAAAATTAGGTCGTTTAGGCCTATTTTGCCAAATGTTCACAATGCCTTACATATCTTAGGTTTCTTGCTTTATTTTAATGTTGATTAATAAATATACTTTAGGATGACATGAGTAATGAAGTTCAAATTGTACTTCCAGGAAATGTGTTTCTAATGGTATCTAAATATACCCAGTACTGGGCTGAAGATATGATACATGCAAATAAACATATCTAGGTACTAGATACAAAACATTTTTTGTGATAATGCTGTCTACTGTTGGCTATTTGTCATTAAGGCTAATAATTTTCAAGGTTGTGCAGTTATTACATTTTAATCCTTGTATCTGATTGCAAAATAAGATTAATGACTGGTTCTGTCAATTTTGAGGCCACAAAGAATACAATACACACAAATAGATGAGCTTCCATTAAAAAATTTGAGATAATAAATGAATACATTTACAGTGAAATCTCCCTTGCGCGGACACTTAAAAAAATACAAAAAAAAACGTTTTTTTTAATGAAAACAGTAATTAAACAATTTGGGACAATTAAGTATATGTTTTAAATATCCCAAATCGTTTAATTACAGTTTTCATTAAAAAAACGGTTTTTTTTTGTATCTTTTTAAGTGTCCGCCCAAGGGAGATTTCACTGTATATACATACAATGGGTTAATATTTCAGATTTTGCTACATCAAATTATTACAATGACTACCAAAAATATTATTACATTAGATTCAAAGTTCCGTAGTTAGGGATATCCTTATTGTCCTAAATAATTTAAGAAACTGGCTTTTAAAGAAAAAGATACTTTCTAATTATAGCTAACAAATCTTAAACAAAGCATAGGCAACTAATATATATTAATAACAATAAGCAGTACATACCTTTAGCTGCATTTATGTTACTTGATCTTACATCAGCAGGTTTGCTTTTATCTTTATAGGCCACATTGTTATTTCGGTTTACATCTCCTGCAGCTTTTGGTGCTGTCATGATAAAATTATTGTAATTGACTTACAAACTCTTGTAATAACAAAGTTAGTGTAAAAAAGAAATAATAATTTTACTACAGATGATTGCAATTATTTAGCTTGAATACAATTCGTCAAGCTCGACCCTACAACACAAGTAATTATGAAATCACAGTACCATAAAAGGATAGACGCAGCACACGGTACGAGAATTAAGAATGTTAGGTTATTTTCAACGCTTACTAATGACATGACAATTGAAACTTCTGACATTTTTCAAAATTAACCGGTAAACGCTTTATTAGCTCTTTTTGAGCGAACGAACAAGTTGAAGCCACCAAAAAATGCTAATTGACTAAGAAAATTCGTTTTGACATTTTATTTTTATTTTGCCTTTTTCTATTACTTTTCTTCTCTCAAAAACTTACATCTGTACAAGAGCGTCAAATGATCCACCTTGTTCCCATTAAATACGTCAAAAGTATAGCCACAAATAAACTTAGAAGTCTATGTTTGACGATATTAAGCAATTTTGAAAAATTTATTTTTCGAGTTTATGTAATTTGGAAAACTAAACGTGTAAACTTCTCTTTAAAAAATCTAGTAATTGGCTTTGGAAATGTGCGGATGAATAGTTGACAACCCTGTAAAATGAACTTTTTGACAGTTGACAGTAAATTGACAATTAATAAATTCTTCTATTGTAAAGTTTTTAAAAATGGTGAGTAAAATTTGTATTTAGTTAGTTTTCTTAAAAAATACCGAACATCTTGCTGATATATTATATCAGAAAAATATAAAAATAAAATTTAGTAACTAAACTTTAGGAAAACGTAAATATTTTTTATTTTTCACAAATAATATTAAATAAATGATAAAAATTTTATCCAGACGTTCATTACTATTTTATTTATTTTTAATTTGTAGTCCACACACAAAAAAAAGACAAGGAAGTTGAGAGGTCATGTCTCACACGGCCATGGACGGATCGGTAAGTTTTTTTTTTTTTTATTGAAAAGTTAAGTTTTTTTTGTTTAACAACAAAAATTTAACTATTAACCTAACCTCTGTTTCCATGTATTCAGCTAGGTGTTTAAATGATATTCACAGTTTACTGCGAGCGAAGAACGAAATTAATATAATATTTAATTTTTTTCAGATATATCATTATTTTGTGTACTACAATAATTATATTTTTAAAATATTAGTTTTTTTTATCCTTCAACTAAAAACCAAAACTAAGTTAACCTGTATGAAAAATTTACCAATAGCATTGACATAAGTTTTATTTTTAATAAATGAAAAATGTCATATTTACTAATTTTCTTTCTCAGGAAAACATCGTAAGCATCCTGGAGGTCGTGGTAATGCTGGAGGTATGCACCACCATAGGATAAATTTTGATAAATATCATCCTGGTTACTTTGGAAAGGTATATTAATTTAATTCTTAGAGTACAGGTTAATTAATTATACTTTAATGATGCCTATAAATTGCTTATCTGAAGAAATACAAGAAAATTCAGTAATGGTTAAGAACACTACCAGAGGGGTTGGGGTTGAGTGAAGGTGGTAGGGGCAGATGTCCCCTCTACGAACCACTATAAAATTTGCATCGCAGCAGCCACCCCCCATAAAAAAGGTGCACTCCCATAAACATTGTGTATTTGAAATAAAAATTACCTTGGCAGTAATCTTCACCCCCCAGAGGAGGTAGGGAGGAGTGGGTAGATGTGGTCAAGGTCAACCTTCTCTATATGGCGGTGGAATCTGAACTACCCCAAACTGATCTGAACTAACCTGAACCAGGATCCGTCAGTGCAGATACCTTGTACATGCACCTAATTCTCGTGTCATTTCTTTTTATTGATCACGTCAACTGTGTTGGCCTGACACTTTAAATATAACGTTTCTTGGTTTATTATAATGTATGTACCACATTTCCAACATATGACATGTTGGCAAATAGAAGTTGCTGTGAGTAAATAATTCACCAAGTTTTGACTTTAAATATTACAATAGAAGACTTGCCAACATGTCCTATATAAATTGTAAAACATACATATAATTACTCCAAATACACAATGTTTATGGGGGTACGTCTTTTTTATGGGAGGTGACTGCTGCAAAATCTATGATGGTTCGTAGAGAGGACATCCTCCTGTACCACCTCCCCATCTCTGGGGTTTTTTTAACCATTACTAGAAGGGTAATTATTACTCCAAAGGCACAATATTTATGGGGGTGCATCTTTTTCATGGGAATTGACCAACGCAAGATTCATAGTGGTTCATAGAGGAGGCACCCTTCTCTACCACCTTCACCCACCCCCCATCCCTTCCAGAAGTGGGGCGGTTTTCTTAAGCATTACCGAAAATTCTAAATACATTTTATGTAGAATGTCATTTCCTTAATTTTTATTTGATTAAAAAATTTTTTTTTTAAATTTTTTTGGCCTTGGGAGAATACCATTTAGTCATGAGTTTAATTTTATTTAAAGCAATCCAACATAATAACTTATACAGGTAATTATGTAGTCGTAGATACTTAAACCTAACTTAACCTAAACACCCAAATTTACACACATATATACAAGCGACAAATCACAAACATCCAGCCGTCACACGGAATCAAACTGCTGAGCTCTCAAATGACAGCAGGCATTAAAAATTTTTAGTATTTATGAACGTTCCAAAATTATTTTAGCAATTGGTAGTTTTGAGTTTGTAGTACATTTTAAATTAAAGTTACAAAACCTTCATTTTAGCTTTTATTCAGTTTGGCGTTAGGTACACTGCTTAAACTGTATTACAAGACCTATTTTTAGTGTTCCGTACGGAACACTTATAAGATCACTTCGGTGTCTGTCTGTCTGTCACACCCGATTTTCTCCGAAACTATTTGATATAGAAAGTTGAAATTTGGTAATAATATAGGAATTGATGTCCTCATCAGAGCCATGTAGTTTTGAGAGTTAAATTTTGACTTAAGGGGTTAATTTTGGGGGTGAAATCGGAAGTGAAAAAAAAAAAATTTTACTAGGTCATCGAGTGTGGTGCCAAATGAAAACTTGTGAAAACACGAGTAAAAAATGTATATATAATGTAATACTTGCGCGCACTTTTCTTTGTATTATTTTAAAAAAATCGCGAAAAATCGCTGTCCTTCGCCGTATCTCGAAAAGTACTTATCAAAATATTTTGAAAAAATTCCGGAATATTCTCCACGGGGTGTAGATTGAACAAAAATTATCACGAGTGCATTACCTTTAATAATTTTTCTGGTATTTAAAAAAACAAAAATTTCAAGGTCATCAGATTACAGTAAAGATTGGAAACAAACTTTGTTGAAAACTCCTTTGTTTTGTGAAGTCACTGATCATTTTATACTTCTGTAACAAAATTTTTTATTTGAAAAGCAATCAACGTACAGAACACTAATTGCGCAAGTTCAACTTGCACTTGACCAGTTGTTTATTTTCTATGAGTAATTTATTTATGTAAACAAGGTAAAAGCAGATAAACCACAGACTATGTAGATTTTTGTCCTAAAAACTATAGGGAAGATTATCTTATAATAACACTTCATAGAATTTAATTTGTCTTACTTAGTTTACATAGATTATTTTAAAAAATAATTGTTTAGTTTAAATGGTTTAAGTATAACATAAAATACTTCACCTACAAGTGTTTGACTATTTTAAGGGATTTAAATTCACAAATTCCTATTTTTTACTATGAAAAAATTTAATTGTCTGTTATTGTCTGTCAATAATATAATGCATATGTGACCCAAAATTTGCTAAAATTTTATACCGATCATGATTAACTTTTCAGTTGGGTATGAGAAATTACCATGTTAGAAGAAATAGTAAATGGTCTCCAGCAATCAATTTAGACAAATTGTGGACTCTTGTCAGTGAACAGACAAGATTAAAATACAAGGATCATCCAGAAGGGAAGGCCCCAGTGATTGATATTGTCAAGGCTGTAAGTAAAGTTCCAGTTCAACTTTCTGTGATAACCTTAAATATTGTTTGTTTTTGTAAAAATTATATGCTTATATTTTAAAAGGAGACTATTATATTGTATATGTTTATTTCTATTTTGCATTGTTTGCCAAAAATCTAATTTACGCTTAGAAGTTGTTTTAATTAACAGACTTTTTTTGAATTTTGCAAAAAAATATTTCTTTTTATATTCTCAAATTATAACATTTAAAAAAGAAATCCCAACATTTCTAGCGACAATAATAACAAAAGCCTTTAATTTTTTTTTGGTACACAATATCATCAACATGTGCTAATATTGAAACATACTTTATTTTATAAAAAAAATATTTTTTCACTTTAAATATCAATAAACACCTATTTCAACTATTGTTATGTCACCTTTGCTTTGCAAACTGCTGAACTTAAGCAAACTTGTGAAAATTTAATATTTTAAGGAATATTTTTAATGAAAATGTTTAAGAATATAGCCTATAGTTTAATTTGAGTTAAACTTGACTGTTAGGTTCATTTCGCGATTGAAAAATCTTTGTTTCTTAATATTAAAATTTATTTTCTTCATCTATTTATTAATTTTTTAGTAGTAGTTCTTATGTATGTGCCCTCTAGCACTGCCTCATAACTTAAGGGGTTACATACACCTGGGTACTGCAAAAAGTATGTATAGTTAAAAAAAAACATTTTAAAGGTTATTATGTAAATAATACAAAAGAATGGCGATTATACATTTTTATTGTACTTTAAATATAAAAACACTTTTTTTAAAAAAATGTTAACATGTTAAATGGACCACTGATGAACACTGCGGTACCTACTTGTCTGCAGAATAACTTCACAAAACATAATCCAATGTGCAAAAATAAAAATTAATCTTGTAAAGTAATGTAGTAGTTAAAAAATGTTGAAGGTTTTTTTTTTTCAAAAATAAACAAAATTACAGTGTTTCAAACTTTAATATGCAATTTTCGACTAAAAATTTAAGTTTAATTATTTATAAAAAAAATCGTCTATTAGAAAAACTTTAAAAAACCTCTCGACATTTGGAAGAAAAAGTAATTATTAAGATTTAAAAAAAAAGTTAAAAAATATCTGAAAACAGGTAGAGGGCCCATTCCGACGCCAGATCACATTTGATGCTATAACTTTGTAATGGACTGGAATTTTCTTTAAAATTTTTTTGAATAATTTTTTAGAAGTATAGAAAATAAAAATCCCTAAAAAAATAGAATTTTTGAAAATTCGAGGTGTTTGTAATACAGTCTGAAATAGCTAATTTGACTAATCCTTTACCTTAGAAATTATTAAAAATTAGCCGTGTAAACATGAACTGTTAATATTATTATTCTGATTTTCAGGGATATTACAAACTTTTGGGTAAAGGACGCCTACCCGACCAACCAGTTATTGTTAAAGCTAAGTTCTTTTCTAAATCAGCTGAAGACAAAATTAAAGCTGTGGGAGGAGCTTGTGTTTTATCAGCTTAAGTTGTAATAAAGTATTTTAAGTAATAAATGCTTTTTAATTTCTATAGTTACAATATATAAGTAAGTAAAAGAAATGATAAATTAAAAATGACATGTTTTACTTGGATATGACAAGAATAATATTAGATGTTGTATAAAAGGGATAAAATGTATAAATAAAACTGTATACAAGCTGTATCAGTAGGATTTCATAACTTGGTAATGACATGGTATGACTCTATAATCTTGATAATGCTGTTTAATTACGGATCTGTTTTATTGTTCAATTGCTCAAAGTGCGACTATAGAATGGAGAAATTCCATGAGCTTGAGACATAAAAAATACGTCAAATTGCTGTCTTTGGAAAACTTTACTAATAAAATAATAATTGTCAGAGTAACCCATAACGTAGAAAATGTAGGTATCACTATAGAAAGATAAACACGTGGAATAAAACGGCACGTTAAAACTTTGCCTTGTCGAGTTTCCAAACATAATAGGGAGAAGTATGCGCGGCATCTATGAGAAACTCGATGAGGGACATTTTTACTTTGCCGCTGGTAGTTAGTCGGCGACATTTTATTCTACTGTTT